>OX463848.1:17124548-17282514 GCA_949825065.1 Odontocerum albicorne | reverse complement strand
ATATATATATATATATATATATATATATATATATATATATATATATATATATATATATATATATATATATATATAATATATATATATATATATATATATATATATATATATATATATATATATATATATATATATATATATATATATATATATATATATATATATATATATATATATATATATATATATATATATATATATATATATATATATATATATATATATATATATTATATATATATATATATATATATATATATATATATATATATATATATATATATATATATATATATATATATATAATATATATATATATATATATATATATATATATATATATATATATATATATATATATATATATATATATATATATATATATATATATATATATATATATATAATATATATATATATATATATATATATATATATATATATATATATATATATATATATATATATATATATATATATATATATATATATATATATATATATATATATATATATATATATATATATATATATATATATATATATATATATATATATATATATATATATATATATATATATATATATATATATATATATATATATATATATATATATATATATATATATATATATATATATATATATATATATATATATATATATATATATATATATATATATATATATATATATATATATATATATATATATATATATATATATATATATATATATATATATATATATATATATATATATATATATATATATATATATATATATATATATATATATATATATATATATATATATATATATATATATATATATATATATATATATATATATATATATATATATATATATATATATATATATATATATATATATATATATATATATATATATATATATATATATATATATATATATATATATATATATATATATATATATATATATATATATATATATATATATATATATATATATATATATATATATATATATATATATATATATATATATATATATATATATATATATATATATATATATATATATATATATATATATATATATATATATATATATATATATATATATATATATATATATATATATATATATATATATATATATATATTATATATATATATATATATATATATATATATATATATATATATATATATATATATATATATATATATATATATATATATATATATATATATATATATATATATATATATATATATATATATATATATATACGCGTATACTGTAAGAAGAACCTCTACCAATTAACTTGAAGACTAAGGGGGATTTAAAGTTAAACTATAGAATAAAATAAGAAGTGCCGAATTCAATAAAGGTAAAGAGAGGAAAACCATTTAAACAGTCGATTGGAGCGTGGTTGTTATTGCGACAGGATTTTGAGTTCTTGGGCTTTCAGGATGAATGACGTGTGGAAGAGATTTGTGTGGGCTCTTGAGTGTGGGTTTCTTTTTGTTGTTTTAATTTTTGTGGTTTTATATTTGTATATCTGTATATTTTTGTTTTTATTTTTATGATTCTGTGCAGTATATTATGGGATGAACATTTTTGGGTTTTCTGGAATGATGATGTGTGAGGAGTTTGATTTCGCATGATGTTTCCAGTTGTAATTGAGTGTCACTGTTTGTCAGGTTGATGATAATGTGCAACGGGGTTTTGTTTTTGTGTAATCAAAAATCGGAAAGAAGTATCGATTTATTTTTTCATGCTAAATATCCTCAGTGAGATACAGGCTAAAGCCTAGTTTACTGGGGATACGACAAATGAAAGGCAACAAACCCAGATCCATTAAAATGGTATGTCCAAATTAAATTACCTGTTGTTTTTTCCCAAATTATGTATATTTCTTGTCATGTGTAATAAATAAGTAAAATAAAATAAATAAATAATATATAGATATTTACTTGATCTGATCCTTGAAAGAGTCATCCATTTCTTGTATTTTGCAGTTGTAATCCTTAACCAGGCTCATCAATTTCTCCCTGTTACAATCTTTCAGCTCCTGTGTCTCGAGTTCTTGCTTTTGTTTTATTCTGTTTAAATCCTGTAAAAGAAATAATTAATAGATAGATACACTACTTCCGTAAGGAAAAAACTTTGTTTTGAGAAAATGGCGGATAATTTTTTTTATTCTACTTATTTTCAAGTGATGGGTCATGTTACGGGTATGTGTTGAGAATTCTAACTAACCAGTTCATGTAAATTTTATTCTGTTTATGGTTAAGTACAACAAAAAAATATTTCAAAATAGGGAGATAGACACAAAGGCAATTTGCGTGACAGTACAATGCATAGTTAATTAACACAAACGAAATTAATACGATGAAATAATAATCTGGCAGAAAGCCTGGATGCCCTCATTTTTTACTGAATAGAATGAATACAGTAGGTGTCGAGCATTAATATTAATGACTGAGTATTAATGTTCGAAAACATAATTTTCAATCGAAAGTCATAGTGGAGTATCTCTGCAGCTGACCGAGCAACCTACAGAGCAAGTCGACAGTTTCAAATATCTAGGAAGCCTAATTACTCGTAACTTGAACTCAGATAGAGAAGTTAGATACCGAATTTAATTATCACAATCAGAATTTCTCAAGATAAGATAACTTTTTTAAAGTAATAATTTGAAACTTAAACTTCGGCAATGCATGCTAAGTGCTATATATGGTATATTTTGATGTGTGGACCATGAAGACTAGAATTCTAATAAGCTAGAAGCATTTGAAATTTGAATTGTGTATTCGAAAGCATTTGAAGTGTAAATTTCTTTGTATCTCAAATACCAAAGTACTGTGTCGAACAGGTGTAGAAAAAGCTATTTAACATCATAAAAGGATGAAAGATCGCCTATCGGAGTTACATGTTGAGAGAAGAAAAATAACAAAATCGAAGGATAACATGGAATCGAAGGATAACATGAAGTCGGTCTTGGTTACGCAACATTCGCGAATGGTCACATATCCAGAAAGTTGAGGATATGTTGTGACGAAAAAAATAAATCGCCAACGTTAGGGGGACCGGACACGTCTTTGACGAAATAGTCTCATTCCTTAATCACATACTTGTAAATACTCAGCAGAAACACTCATACTGTGTATTCACATCCTTACAATCCCAAGATTATGTGTGTGTAAAGACGCGAATCCGACGCCATCTTTGTTTTTTTTTAATATACATATTTTTAATATAAGTTTTCTATAATATATTTGTTAGTGTTTATATTTTTTTGTAACATTAAGGATAAATTCTATTTATTTATGTGATGTGTGCATGTGGTACGCGCGCGCCGGCGGAGTGGGTCGCATACGCGCGGCTGACGACTACGCCACTAGCTGATACAGCGAGCGTGTCACTTGCATTTCGTATGCACCATTCAGTACTTATATTATTTAAATCTAATTGTATAATATATATTTAAAATTATCTGGCTTTCTTTTGAGAACTCCCTGCACCACGTCATACAATGATTTCAATTCATGTTATGTTGATTAATTTACATAAATATGTTAATTTATACATATGCTAAGATTATATCCCAATAAGCACGTACAGTTAAACTCTCCTAGTTATGCTCAGTGATAGAAAGATTTGCCCGCATATTGTTTTATATTCCCAAAATATTTAAAAACCTCAAAAAAATTATCAAAAGTTCTTAACAAACTTATGGTACACATATGTGTATATCATACTCAAAAATGAAAAATCAACGTATTTGCAATTACACAAAAGTATTATTTTTATTAAAATTTGAGCAAAGACGTTAGATACCATAGACATAAGTCAATTTATCGATTGAGGTAGTATAGAAGTATTCCCTACAACAAATTCATCGAAGATAATACCATCCCAAGTCTATTTTCTCTGCAAGGAAGGACTCCTGGCTGCCGGAAATTGTGAGGAATCGCTTCCGGTATCACAACAGCCTTTTTGGTTTCCTGCTTCCCTCAACCAATATTTCCATCAATGTGAATTTATATAAACACTTTTCACAATAGTGAATCGATCATATCAGCATGAAAAACGCAAACTATGAATTTACGGAAAGTTGTAACTGTTTTTCAAGTCAGCAAAGGTGAATTCATGTAATCAGAAATGGAAATCTCTTAATTCTCATTAGTTTGTTAGTTATTACTCTTAAAAGGCTGAAAATTTCAAATAAATCTGTTGTATTTCATCACGTCATTTGTTTTTATTATTATGTTAAAATTTTCAAATGTCTATCAGGGAGGTGACATTCAAAGACAATATATTATATGTGTATTATTCTACAAGCTTCAAAAGAAAATAAAAAATCTCATTTACAAAAACTTTTCACGAGATATTATAACATGCCTGCATCATCCTTAATACGCTCAAGAAAGAATCGAAAAACTATACTTTACTCAGAATACTCTTTCATCTTAATTTTCCTTTGTCACCCTTCCTTATCTTTGAACTGATTTGTCAACTATTCTGCGATATTTAATGTTAGTTTGAAAATTAATAACATATTTATTTTAACAGTTAATAATAACATTGGCGACTTCCATGGCCTAATTGGTTTTCGGACTCGGGGGATATGGTTCGATTCACTAATCCCCAATTTATTTTAAACGGGGTTCCAGTCTAGTTTTCAATTAAGACCTCATTTACATCTTTATTGTTGGTAGAAAAGATTACCACATCTAATTTGACGAAATTTAGTTCGTCTTATAACCAGAGACCAGTACGTAACTCATTAAATCAAAGACTCATTTTGCGCGAAAAATTCAATTCAGAAAGAATTAAATTTTAATTGATTCTTGACTGTTTTATACCGATGTGTGATTCCTTACCATTTTTTTCCTTTAGACGAACGACCGCCAATGTCCCGTTTTAATGTTGCTATCCAAGCTTAGCACTGCCATACCAAGGATAAACGCAATATATGCATACTTAATTAGTAACCAAAATGTTGATACAGGCAATACTGCCTGTAATGTTTGGGCAGATATCGAGATTATTACGATCGCATAATTAAGCAGAACGTTATTTCAAATGGAGGTTGTATTATTGCATTACACTTTCGTTGAAAACAATACAACCTGGTGGGTATATTGCCATGTGACAATCTCTTCCAACCAACCAGAAACATGTTAATGATGCCTTAAGTGAAAACCAGACGAAATCCTTTTTAAAAAAATCTGGGTTCCAGTGGGATTTGAACCCGCAACCTCCGGGCTGGGAGACAGGCTTCTTACGAACTTGGCCACGGGGGTCTCGTTTAAAAAGAGCCCGAACCATTTTTAACAGTGCTTGCCTCTAATATTGTTGTATTGTAGATCGACGACCTTTGATGCCTAATTGTTAAGTCACCTGTTTTCCAATCCGAGGGTTGCGACATTTATTACCGTTGTTACGAAAATTTAAAAAAAAAGCTTTCAGCCTGCTTTTCAGTTAAGGATTTATTAAACACCTCTATGGTTTGTTGCAGATTGCTAAATGACAATTAACCGCCAGGTTATACCTAAGACAATTAACCACCAGGTTATAAGGCAATCTATGAGCATGCTAGAAAATTCCGTGACCCAATTAATAAAAAAAAACAATTCCTAATTTATATAGTGTATATGCATTTTTCTCTCGTGTGTACTATCTGGAGGACAGAAGGAACTATTTTTTGTTGTTTTGAAGACACCGAATCTTTAAAGAAAAATTAAAGACAATGCATCGTAATTTAATATTAATATTAGTCACCCTATAGATCAGTTCTCTTCAGCCTGACCTGAACAGTACCACCCACTAGTGGGCGATTTAAACGTTTAGATGGGCGGCAGAATAATTACTCACTGTATTGAAAACATCCAATATATACAAATTTTAATTTGTGAGAGAAATGTTACTATCATTTTAGAGAAAAGTGTGTGAATGATGTACTTTAAATTGTTAAACCTTTAAAATCTAAATTGGGAATATGTCGAGGTCATAGGTAAGTTTGACTGTTTATTAACAATTTATAGCATGAAAGTATAATCCTTATTGCCAGGTCCATACTTTTCTCTCTTTACGGAAAATTTTTATATTTCTGTAGAAAGGTGACGAGCCCTCTCGGCGGGAAAAAATAACCTCTCCACCCAACATAAAAAATCCTTGCCCATCGCACCAGATAACTTTTTTCTGTTTCAACGATAACACCGTCCAATGACACGTCATAGACGGTGTCTGTAAAAATAAAAATCAAGCACCCAACACGGAAATAAGGATATTCGAAGCTCCAGTGAAAACAACACTGTTCCAACAATATGCACCCCGCCACTGCCAAAGATTTCAGAAAATAATTACTTAAGTAAGTATATAGACACTTTTTTACCGAGTATATCATTTACTAAATGGCAACATTCGATAATTTTTGACTGATTTAATATTCTTTATCTATTTTTTTTAAATATCTCATGCCCCGAGTTTGGTGAATTCCTTGAGTTACCAGTCCATATTTATATGTATAGTATGTGGTGTACAGTTACGGTCCAGAATTGTGTCAGTACTTGTCTGTGACTTGGGGTTATTCAAGATTGTCTATCTGTTTTGTGTGATATGTTTTGCACATGTTGTGTAGTATGTTTTTGAGTATAATGTTGTTATTTTTATAGAACACTATGTTTTACGTGTTCTGTAAAAATATCAACATTATAGTAAACAAAGAACTTAAGAATAGCGAGTATAATGTTAAAACAAATCCTGTCTAAGGTTTTTCAAAGGTTAAAACAAATCCTTTCTTGAGTTGTGAGTTTGAACAATTCGTGTAAAAAATATGTATTGAAACCATGTCTCAAAAAAAGAAATATACAGGTGGTTATTAAGTATCTGAAGATGGGTTTTATCGAATCTATTGCTAATTATATTTAAAAAAAGGGAAAAGTAAAGGAAATCGTAGGAGTTGTATGAGAAGGTGTATAGATGTAAAACAAGCGAAAGATGTGTGTTGCGATAGGAAAGATTTATACACTTCTTTTTGCCTACCCCGACAGGAAAATGGCATGATGATATATGTATGAGGATTAAACACGTATCAAATATAAAATAAAATAAATATATTACTATACCAATCCGAATAGTTCAGTTTCTTTAAAAGTAAAACTATCGTACTCACCTCTATCTTAACCCTCTCCGTCTGGACGATCTTATCCTCCAGCGCCTTGATGCATCCTTGTAGCTGCTGGTTGCAGCACTGCATCTCGCGGAGCTTCTGAGACAGTTGAGTGACAATGCATTCCACATGATTCGTGTCTAGAGGGGGCGCAGAGCGAACAGATATCTGCTCCATATTCTAAAGAATAAAACATATCTATAGACTACTTACGAGTATATTGGACATTTGACACTAAGAAAATATAATTCTGGATGCTGAGATCTAGTGTTGATGCCGAATGCTGCGCATCTTATGAACTTCAAATCCCATCATCTTTCATAATACATGCAGGGTATGGTTATAGAAGCGAAATTAAGATAGACTGGACATGTGATACGAAAGGTGATCACCAGCTCCCGTCCGCCACGGCATGTCGTTAGAAGAGACGAAAATAGTTTAGATGAGCTTGTAGTGACTGGAAGTGTTTAGGGGCGGTGAGAAACAGGATGGCCTCAAGTAAGGTGGATCCTCATTGAGTACTGGACTCATCATGGCTAAAGACCTGCTGATCATCAGGGACCAAGACACTCAACCATAGATATTGTCAAGTTTCGACGGTCAATACATATTCTATTATATTCTTTACGCATTTTACTTCAACAAATAAATTAAAACATACCGCAAGCCTTTGTTTCAATTGCGCGTTCTCTTCTTGAATCTTAACAATTTCATCTCCAATACACTGAGACGAAGAGAATTCCCTTTTTACTCTCGTAGCCTCATTCCTCAGTGAGACGTTTTGGGCTGAAAGCGCCTTTATCTTTTGATTCAGATTGTTGACCCTCAGTTCGTAAATGACGTTCATCTCTGCTAACCGTCTCTTGAATGCAGCATCCACGAACTTCGGCTCAAACTGAGAGGTTCTGAATGTAGATTTAGTAGATCCCTCTGTATCTGTAGAGCAAGTTGCCTCATTCACCATTAAGTATTGAGAATCTGCTGGAGAATGCGCTTTTCTAATATCGGGGCGAAAAGGACCATCCTGCAAGAAACAACAACAATCCATTTTATAAACAGGTCAAAACGGAAGTCAATGGAGCTCTTATACATACATGTGTATACTCGAACTTAGCGGTATCAAAATCAGCTAAGCTTTATAATCTACAAAATATTCTAGAACCGACTTGGATGTATGGAAGTGAAAGGCTGACGTCGAAAAATACTGAAGAACGAAACCGAATGAATGCTGTAGCAATGCGTGCACGGTTAAGAATACATGGGGTGACAATGTTTGACAGAATACGAAATGAGGTGATTAGAGATGAATGTGAATTTATGTTGATGTATTGAGTAAGATGAAGAGCACTTTGAGATAGTGTTGGCACGTAGAACAAATGAATGAAGAAAGACTAGCCAAACAAATATACTGTGCAAATGTGAGTGGAAGTCGAAGTAGAGAAAAACCAAGTAAAGTTTAATTAAATCAAGTGAATTATATTTTAAAAATGTCAAAAGTCAGAGAATCGTACGAATTTTATGAGAAAATGCATGAACGTACAAGAAGCGAAAAATGTGTGTCGCGACAGGAAAGTCTAGCATCTGTCCTATTTATTTATTTATTTATTTTTTCAAAACAGGCTTAGCCCAATTACATTGAAAAATACAAGACATTAAAAAAGAAGAAAAATTACAGGGAAAATTTTTTTTTTTTTTAATTATATAAAATAAAAAATAATGCATATGTATACAAACGAGTATTTACACACAAACGTATGTTACATATATATTCAGTCACTTAAGTATGTTGATGAGTGCTTTCTAACGCGCTTAATCTAAGAAGAAAATTTACTTTTGCTTTTGGTAATGTGATATGAAATATGTCAATATCCGAAGCAGTCCCGTTAAGAAGAGTTAAGGCCCTTCCAACAGGCATAGCGGCTGGAAGACCCGTTCTTGCGTATGTTATTGAGAACAGTTCCTGCCGGCGCAGTCTAGTGTAATTGTTAGGAACATTTAACGCTAATCTTTGTAGTAATGCTGGACAGCTCACAACTCCTCGAACGAGTTTGACAACGTATACCAAGAGACGCAGATCTCTTCTTACGCTCAAGGAGTTATACCCGAGCATGCCCAGCAGAAACTGCGTAGGATATAGCCACGGATAGACACCAAACTCTGCTTACCCCGACAGGGAAACTGCGTGATTTTATGTATGGATCAAAACAGTGGTCACCTTATTTGGATTTCCTCTATTTTAATGTTTCTCAGTTTTTTTATTTTTACTAATTTATAAACATGGTATGTTATACATGGTATATCTGGAAGGCTTATTATTTGAAGGCAACTTCTCCCAATCACCCAGCTTATATTGGATATGTAAAGTTGTTTTAATCAATTATAGATTTTTTTAAAATATTGATTCAACTTCAAGTAAAAGAAAATGAAAAATTTATAGACAATACTTGTAGTAGAGGAATGAAATTCCTTCAAGACTAAGGAAAGAAAACAATGGCACATTAGGATGAAAGGTTATTCTTAGTAATAATATATATTTTCTTATTATCTCTTGAACGTGATAAAGGATGGTACACATATGATAACTCTTAGAAATTCACTCCACAGTTGCATCCAGGGGACTACAAATAAAGATATGTAAAAAGAGATACGATGTGTTAGTATGCAAAATTATTATCTCATCGCACGAGCGAAGAGAACGTCCGTGTTCTGAAAGAAGGAGAATTAGGATTGTAAAGCACGCAAAATAATGTCGACAGAAAGTGAAAGTTCCTTCTTTGTCTTATTTTAAGTCATTCGAGTTTGTCCACTTAGGATTTATCGGTCAAGATAAAAAAAAACGGAAAAATATTTTACTTTTATTTGCAATGAAAGCGCTGCATATTATCGCCATTGCTATTCATTTTTTACTCTGACAGAGCTTTTAATAAAACATTCACTATGTTTGCATGGGGTCAAAGTTAATGGTATTAAAATAAACAACATCAGGTACGCAGACAATCTTCAGAAACTCATCATTAAAATAAAGGTATAAACATCAATGTCGTTATAAAACGTCAACAGGACCTGACATGACACGAAAAGAAGAAGCAATGAAATCAGAGAAAATTCATATGTCCCTTCATTAAAGGGGTCTTACTCATAAAGAGTAACACTATTTTATAGTCTGACTAATGGGATGGCCTGCAAAAAGGTAGAGAAATATTTGGAAAACTGCGAGAGTAATATGGATACAACGGAGCCCAAAAAGAATTGAGTAGATCTTTGTGTAAGACCTATGTCCAAAAGTAAAAGCTCAATATACTATAAAGCATGAGCCTAGGTACAACACATTCAGAAAAAAAATAGTTAGTTTATTGCCATATGTCAATATATTCCAATTAACAAGCAAGATGAAAGAAAGCGTTTTATGAAAACCATACTAGGACACTTTTTTAGTACATCGGGAACTGAAGCCAAGTGTTCTACTAACTAGGCCACAAAGGTCGTCAAAAGCCAGAATTAATAGGGACAAAATAGTTGACAACATGATAAAACTAATGTCAAGTATGTATACAGTATTTTTTATGTTGGCAGATATTTATGTTGGCAGATATTTATGACCTTTTCGACCGACATTTCCCAAATGGTGTGCTGCGAAATCATGGAGTTGTGTTAGGGGAAAGAAGGTTCTGTGTTAAAAAAAGAAATCATTTTAATTACATATCCCTTTCTCTTTTCAACTCAAGTGTGTAGTCTCACCCACGCAGATATCCTATTATCTAGATTCGGACGTTCGCTTCCACTCAGTCCTGTCCTAGCATATCTAGGATACTCCGTCATCTTCTTCTACAGCAACTCACTAGTAATCTGATTTTGCGTGGGCTTTAGTACTGATAGTAAAATATATACAGGTACGAGTAGAAACAGATTCTTACCGAGTGGTCCTGTATTTCCGGTGATTCTGGATAAGGTATTGGATGCCCTCCCGATCCTCCCATAAGGTGATAGAAGTTTCTCACATCGTCCTTGTTTTTAAATTTTGAAGAGAACTGTGGTGTTGTCAGATTTGCATTGCATTGTTCTTTCTACAAAACGAATTAAAAATATGTTTGAAATTTTTCATGTTTATTATTGATTGGTTGAAAACAATAATTCAACCAAACATTGAGAGTATGATTTTCGGAAGCCGCGAATCGCAATGACTTTTGGCTTCTAAAAACCAAAATGGTTAAAAGTCAAAATAATTGTTACTACTCTTGTCGATTTTGCTATGCAAATAATTAAATTAAATCCAACATTAAAAAAATCTTATGTAGAAATCTATTCCTAAAAAGACTTCTTAATACACTCTGCTATCCAAACATATTTTTTTCACTTATACGTATCATATATTACATACATTTATTTTATCAGGCGCAGTATTCTATTTTCATTTATTTAACTCTTCGTTCTATAACACTCTGGCTGGATTATTTCTAATTAGCAATATCTTCCAACCAACCAAACAAAAGTTAATAAATGAAGTTACATGGTCACAAAAAATATTCGAATTATTGGAAATTTACACAACAAATCATGAACAATATTAATTACAATGATAAAAGTGAGACATCATCGATCAAAGGGAAAAGGATGTTAGATAGATAAGGAAAATCTGTAATGAAATACGTCACATTCCTGACATGAAATTAAGAGTTTTTCAGTCGATTTTTAAAACATGACAATGACATAACAAGTCTTACTTTAGTTGGAAATTGTTTCCAAAGTCTTCCAGCGTAAACAGTAAAAGATGGCGTAAAAAAGAAGAGCGGTAAACTGGGAAAGCCAATAACCAATCTCTGCTGCATGATTGGAAAGACGCTGAATATTTTCGGTAAGATAAGGTGATATGACGGGACAGTTAAAGATATTATACAGTAGTGACAATATGTAATTTTTTTTCATGATTATTTGATTTTAAGTCTGGTCCATTTGACCCAACCAGGTTTCTTCGATCATGCATATTTAAATTTGTATTGACATCAAATATTTAAACAATATATAATATATAAATCATTGACAATATCGTCTAATTTGATTGACAAAAAAAAAGATACTGGTAAGACCGTGTAAAAAGAATGCACGAAACCAAAATCCAACGTATAATATTTCACTGTCAGTCGACCATCAGTCAGTACGCCAAAAATATTGAGAAAGCTTTCTGGAAATCTTACAGTATAATACAGACCATGGACCTATATTGAAGGATAATAAGAAGACTGACTTAGCCTAAGTTCATGTTAGAATATGTAAAAGTCGGGTTTGATGTAGGTCGTTTAACACACTGGCTGCTGAATAATTTCTTTTAAAATCAAGGAAGTGCTTAAAAAAGTTGTTCATATTTAATTATAAAAAGGTGAGAGAAAATTCATTATCGTACACCCTTTCAAACCCCAACAGTACCATTATGCCACTCAGGGCACATTTGTTTTTTTTTTTCAGAGCTGAACGCGTTAGAAAACTAATATTTCCTGACATGTCTTAAAAATTAAATACTTTATTTTATTTTAAACCATATTTATAGCAATTGAAAACAAATTTATCTCAACTAAAAAATCATGTTTTCAAAATGTGATAAATTATTACTTCGTAATATATTTTGTTGTATTGAAATTTAATGTAACACACGATGGTTTTTTTCTCCACTTGCGCCACATTTTTCTTTAATGCTTAACTTCTCAGCGACTTTTTAATATTCTGAACAGTTCCGTAGCTAAACAGGTACAGGGCGCAAGGGGGGGCTGAAATTGAACTGCCAAAAAAATATCAAACATAAGAATATTTTCAAAGCTTTTACAGCCTCGACACAAATACATGTGACAACATGAAAACTGCAACTCCGCTTGGTATTCTGCACTGCGGGTTCTTCATGACATTGAATTGACTGAGTCATATCCGAATATCAATGTTGCTCTCTGAATATTATTCATTTCTATTGCTTCGTGTGAAAAAAGTTTTGGCAAGTTTAAATTGATTGAGAATTATTTAATATCGACTATCGAACAAGAACGATAAATCAATCTCTCCATTATTTCGATTGAATATATCGTTAAAAATATTAAATTAATTTTGATAATGTTATTAATGAATTTACCGAAACAAAAGCCAGAAAAATGTTACCTTAATATTTATTTTACGTTATAACTATATGTAGAAAGATCTTGTATAGTTATTTTTCCAAAAAATAAAGGTACACATACATAAAATTTTGTACAGGGGATGTGAAAATCGAGTTATGACATTGATTTTGTAGAAACTATATAAAAAAACTATCCAACATTTTTTGAGTTCTTACTCAAGAACTGGAAGATTGCGTGCTTTATAATATGCAGAGAAGAAATATTGTATATGCTTCTTACCGCAATCGGAGTACTCTGTCTGTGCATGTAGTCAAAGCTACAGTTGCTCGCAGTGTCCGTGACCACGATCTCTGGGATGGGGGACTTGAACTGTCCCGAACTTGAGGATATCTCGGGGACAGATCTGGTGCGCGTCAGGGAGGCCCTCTTGGGAGTACACGACGCGGGGCAGTCGGGGCGCCTGCTCCTCTGGCTGTTCGTACCGATGGAGGTGACTGATGTGTCGGGCTCAGACCATTCGCCACATTCTTTATAAACCTGGAAAACAAATTCTTTCATTTATCTGTCTTATCGAGAAAAAAAATGATAATAAGGTTAGACGTATAATACAAGGCGGCACAAATGCCATTCTATTATTTTATTGACATTCGTGTATCAATGTCGCGCTAAATTTATTATAAACGACTATACGAGTACACCACAACATTGTTTCATTAAAAAAACTTCGATTTAACAGTCCCAAACTTTATTTTGTAAGATTATTTGAAACACAAAAATGCCTCAGTTACATAATGAGGCACAATACAAAAGGTCATCAAAGGAAAAATAAGTGAAAATGGAGTAGAGAAGATGTATATCTTGGCTCTAGAGCTTACGTGAATAGTTTGGATGGAGTTCGGCTGAGTTGTGCGGGACTGCAGTCAACATAATAAAAATTGCAATTATCACATAGAAGTAATCTTAAGAAGAAAAATAAGAAATTCGATTAATTGTTATCTAGAATACAACAGTTATAATGTAATTATTGTATACAAAGACGAATCAAAGAGTACTAAATCATTATAAATGTGTAATCCTACCATTTTGTGGATATAAAGAATCATTTCACTTAATAAGGTCTGTGTCAAAGTGGTCTCATTCTTCAATAACACATTTTATGTTATATCTATTTCATATATATTTCAACTCCTTTTCTCTTAAGTTAGACATGTGGTATGTTACTCGTATCATCAGGACTACATTACTCTTGACTCCTAGCTATCCTTTCATGGATTCCTGGGGAACGACTGCCAGTGGGTATTTAATTTTTTTTATCCACTTTGCACGGATTTCTCCTGTTACACAAAGAGGGTCTACTTCTAGCGTTAGCTTATTCGTTAAGAAGAATATCAGCCAGGATTCTTCTCATACTGCTAGGCGGTACCGAGTATATATCAACAGTGTCATTCAGTTGGTTCAATATCTCTATACCACGCGTGACTGAGTGTTTAGCCATGATATTCGTCCTATAAGTTGGTATGTAGAACATAGGTTGATTCCTTGCACAGCTATATTTATTAGGTACATGTAAACTTAGTGCTTCTAGAATCGCGGGACAGTTAAAGGAACCTTGGAAAACCTTTATTAGGAATATCGCAATGGATTCTTGCCTTCTTGTTTCGAGGCTTCTATAGTTACACACCGTGAGAAGTTCGACATGGTGAGCATATTTTGGATGATCGCCCTTTGTTCTGTACCATAGCTATCTGAGAATTTTTTTTTTGTATTTGTTCTATATTGTTTTTATATTTGAGCTGATGAGGAGCCCAAACTGCAAATGCATATTCTTATTTGGTTCTAATTAGATAATTATATAAGTTTCGAAGGGTATCGGTACTGTTAAATTCTCTTGATATTCAAGTTTTAAATTCTCCTCATATATTGCGCACTCTTATATTATACACCCTTTACACATAACATCATTAGTATCTTCTGCGGTTTCTACCCCATCTTAGAATATTTTTACTTCCCAGATGCGGAATTTTCTTGCTCTGTTTTTAAGTGTTTAGCCCTCAATGGGTCTGAGGGTTTTCATTTCATTTTTTCCAATCTTACTTTTTGTTTGTGTTGCATCTGCTCTAGACTATATTCCACAAGTCATGATTGATGTCATACGTGCCTTGCAAATTTTGATTTTTCTGTCTTATGTCATGTCCAACAACTTCTCATCACACTCTTAAATTTCCTAATATACCTTTTTTGTATAGAAATTCTATAAAATATTTACTAACCTATTCTTGTATTTTTTATTTTTCTATTAACAAATGTGAGTACTATTTATTTAAATATGAGGTCTCATCCCTGCCAATAATAAAGTCACAGTATCCGGAAAAAGACAAAACCTATTTAATGTAAATCATCACCCGATCAATAATAATAATAATAATAATGAGAAACTCAGGGGAACAAAGATGAAGGAGTATTCTGAGGTCAATATTTTTGTTTCAGTTCTTTCCTAAAAAAATGTTCGAAATATGGTAAAAATTATGTCGAATTAATCATAAATAAGGTATGACGTGAATAGTAAAAAGTCATCAATCAACAAATCGAAATGTCAGTTATATTCTGACAAATCTTCAGGCAAAAATCGTTCAATTTTCATATAAATACTTGCAATATTATGGCGAGAATAATTTTCAAATTTTGTTATTGTTTGTTTCATGATATCATTAACAAGCTATCTGTCAAACTTTGAGAATTGATTTTAAAACCCGCTTTTGACTTTTATTCCATATAAGAATGAAAATGTTATGAAAAATTTGATGGAAGATTCACATGATGTGTACAATGTTTTCTGAAAAACCTGAAATATGTTTTAATCACCGTGTCGTCATAACATTTATTTCTCTTATCAGTTACAAAATTCATCCTTAATGCACTTTAATTTATGTGTAGAATATTTAAAAAAGTGATAGAAGCCTGGAAGGTTACTTTGCGTCACATATTTTTTCTCTATTTTTCGACTTCCGTTCTCAATATCACTTGTTCCTTGAGGTTTACATGTCACCCATTTGTAATTATACCGTATGGTATATTTTTTTGGAATCAATATCACGTTGTACCTCTCACCTTCAGAACTCGTTGATTATCAACTTCACAATTAGTAGAAATACCAAGCATGATTCGGAATCTATATCACGTTGCACCTCTCACCTTCAGAACTCGTTGATTATCAACTTCACAATCAGTAGAAATACCAAGCATGATTCGGAATCTATATCACTTTGCACCTCTCACCTTCAGAACTCGTTGATTATCAACTTCACAATCAGTAGAAATGCCAAGCATGATTCGGAATCTATATCACGTTGCACCTCTCACCTTCAGAACTCGTTGATTATCAACTTCACAATCAGTACAAATGCCAAACATGATTCGACACGCATATCCACTAATTACTAAGTTGGTAACCAACGAGCTCTGATGAGAGTTACAACACTTTCATAGCGCCGAAACTTTTAGAGACAAAAATGTGGTATAAACTCCCAAATATATTTTACGATAGAAAAAAATTGCCACAAAGGTCTACGAACATTTCTATACCGCAGTGTCTACTTCAAAAAGAAATCGAGTTAACCTCTTCAGACAATTCCATTATAATAGGCACAGAGTTTATTTACACTTAGTAAACAACATTTATAATGATAACAAATGACTTTGAACGTTTTAGGCGATATCTATCTAAAATAATACGGCATAACATAATGTTGAATTTACTGTAAATAATACACTCACGACCGAGAAGAAAAAAATTAAAACCTTAGAATTAATTCAGGTCTAAAGAGGTTAAAGTAAGATTGTGTAATAAAATATGATATACAATACAAAAAATAGGTAAAATGTCGTTTTAAGTAATTCGTATAAATGATAATCCAAATTAAAGATTATGAAAAATTATAATTGTATGTATTTTTTAATCTTTAAATTGAATATCTCCGAAGTGCATTTTGTGGACATACTATACTCGTAGTGTAGCATATTTTTAAATTTGCTCTTAATCTGTAGACTATAGAAATGTGCTATTTACCTCATCTGCGATCTACTAAGTTATTTTTGTCCTAGCACATTTATGTGTACCATATACATATATCTAGCATCGGATATTAATCAATCTATTTTTCTTTATTCTTTCATCATTACTTGTTTTTTTTTCTCATATTTGCTTCATCATCAATCTTAGATGTTCCCCATGTTTTTTGGAGTCTGCGTTTAGTCATTTCAGGCCATCTCTGGCATTAGGTTCAGTTGTCTCATGAGCTACATTTTATAGATTTAAAAACAAACAATGATATTCAAAGTACAATTTTTGATATTTATCCTGATTTTTCGAACTTCGAATTTATGATTGTATATGAACACTACACTTCACTCCAACTAAAGTCGAATGTATTACTATTATGTTCCATATATGCCCTGGAAGCTTACGAGAATAAGTCCGAGCTACCTTTCCGTTATAAGCACAGGCTTCCGAAGCATCATCTGTTGCCTGACTAGTCCACCTACAGTATTAGGAGGAATGACCAAGGTCTGAGTGAATGTGATGAAATACAAGTAGCGAACGAGTGGACATGTACGGGCTAAATAAGTAATATTAAAATAATTAGTTGTAAAAATTGTTATCTAGTTATATGTTAGTATGTAGATTAGATATAGTTATATGTTAGTATGTAAACTATTTCTAAGAAATTAAATATTAATATTATTAAAAATACGAGTAAAATTACATGTAGGAAATCAAAGTGAAGTTAGTTCATAGTTATAATATATAAATTAGATAAGTTCTTAAGATATGAAGTGGTATATACTCGTAAGTATAACTTTTGGCAAATTTTTGTGTTATAGATTACATTTTTAAATATATTTTTTTAAATACACTATCACATATCGAAAGATTTATCAAGGTTTCTTTGTAATTCGTCAGAGCTTGGTAAGTATTATAAAAACACCCAATCTAATGCCCGCAACTACTCAAATTATTCCATTAATTTTTATTGTATTTTTAATGCCAATAATGGTGAGTTCAAATCTCAGGTAAAAACACCCTTGAGGGAAGTTTTCTCTCTACACGGCAATATATAAATTGTCATTTTATTAAGATTCATCTTGTCGAGTTTAAACTGCTTATTTGTGGATTAACGTGGTGACGTTTCGACAGCGTTGCAGCCCTCATCTTCAAGCTTCGACAATGTATATAACGTTACTAACTCCAAATACCTTACATGAACAGTTACAAACATTAGAAAAACCCCAATATTTTTCACTTACAAGTTCAGGAAGTCTTCCGCAGGGCGGAGGACAGTCGTTGAAAGGTGGTCCAACATTATTGCAGCTGAGTTGCTTGAGCAACACGGTCATGTAACAGTTCCTCAGCTGTCGCTCGTCCGGCTCGCTCTTCCGGAGTCTCTCCACCCATGACGAGTATAGCTGTATCTGCTGTCTGGATGGTAGGTTAAGAATGATATCTTTTAAAGACGCTAAAATTTGATTAAATTCTTCATCTAATTGGTATTCGTAATCCGAAGCACACGGTTGATTTTCACTGTACATTGTTTCAAATTGAGTAAAATATGTAAATTATAAAAGTTTTTTATATTCCAGTAAAAATAATAAAAGCATCTCTAAAAATACACACGATAAAAATATCCAAAAACATGACTTATTACAAATGACAGCTTTTTAATAATCGTTCTATTTTCTTTCTATCAGAACCGGTTTACATTTTTTTTCAAATTAATAAAGCACTGACATGTTAAGCCCTAGTTACATCTATTTAATTTGACGCACAATTACTAACATCAATAAATGTATGACTTTCATTAAAAAAATAGATAAAAAAACGTGGTATTGTATCATTTTGGAAAGGAAATTATGTATAAAATCTAACTATATTGATATTAGATAAATACACCCCCTTTGGGGCCGGGAGAATGTACATATCTACAAGTACCCGGCGGTAAGTAATACACGTCGGGCTTAAGAAAGAGACTGTCGGCCATAATCGGCTAACTTCGGCTTTGTAGATCATCGTCTTTGTCATTCATACACGTGTTCTGTCGCGATTTGTCAGTCGTTACCGGACCGGACTGTTAGCGCATAATGCGACAGAGACGACGCTCTACAAAGCCAAATTTAGCCGATTATGGCCGACAGTCTCTTTCTTAAGCCCAATGTGTATTACTTTCCGCCGGGTACTGCACGTATGTTTCTATCCAGGGCCGGATTTACCATAGGGCAAAAGGGCTGCTAGCCCAGTGTCCTTAAATTCGTAGTGGCCCCGGAGGTCGAAAAATAGATTTAAAAATCTATGAAAAAACTATATGGCACTCGCCGCAGCAGAGGAAATTACTGCCTCCGAGCTTATGAATTATGAGTCCCAAAAGATGGAGTCAAGAACTTAGGTACTTTAATAAAATATGATATTATTAAAATCAGACTTGCCGAAGAGAAACGTCTTTTTTCACATAGTAACAAATGAAAAATTTATACTTAACAACATTAGCCAAGATCGATTAAGATCACTTGATCTTATGTCAATGGAGTTTTAAATGTTAAAAACATTACATTTGAATGAATTAATCAACGATTTCGCAACAAAAAATGTAAGAAACACATAAAAAAATTATTTTTTTCATAACTTTTTAATTTTCCGTTTTTTTGCCCCCCAGTATTGATTAGCCCAGGTTTTGCATGGTTAGAAACAGAGCCGAAAAATCCGGAAATGTTTCTTACTATGCAAACAGCTCTAACCTCATCCACATCTGTACATCCCGTCATACATTCGTCTGTTTCTCATACGTCTTACCTTACCCTTAGTCAAAAAAAATCAAACTGTCTCCTTCCATTCTTCTCTCGATCTACGTCTTCCTCGCTTTCCATTTATTTCAGGCATGTTTTTCGTAACAAGTTTTCTCAATATGGCCAAACATCCATCTCAACAAGCAGTTATCTTTTACCTGATGATTTCTTACTCTATCGAACCCATTTCCACACCCATTTCTACCGTATGTGAACAATGAAAAGGGTGATAAGAACATAATTAATATAGTAGAAATGCGTGCCTTGCGAAGATTATCTAGTATAACAATGTATGATAAGATAAAGTATACAAAAAGAGTCTAGAGATGGTTTAGTCACAATAAGAATGTGAATTACTCAAGACAAAAAAACGTATGAAATGAGTGAAGCATGGGGAAGAGGTAGACTGTAGATAGAATAGAATGACAGTTTAAGAAATAACTGATAAAATTTTAGAAGTATGATAAACATAAGAGCATATATGACGAGAGGTATGGTTATGAAAGAGAGAAAAAGCTATGCGAGTGGAGATTTGTCATCTCTGCTTACCACAAAATATATTATATATTTATATCCGTATTTGATTGACTTAGAAGATAGCCGAACATTTGAAAGTGTTACAACCTTCATCATCAAGGCAATATTAAAACAACATCACAAATGTAATGTTTCTGTTAATGGGCACCATATTTGATATTGATTTCTTAACATCGCCTAGAACATATATATTGCAATATCTTCGAAAGGCAAACCAACCATATTCTAACTAACCATTAAGGTTATTTGCTTTACCAAACAAACCTTAAGTGAAAACCAGACTAGAACCCTTTTAAACTGAAGAATTGAACCCTCAACTCCTTGTTTTAATGACAGACATCTTATCAACTATGCCACAAAGGTTGAAGCTAATAAGAGACTCATCTTTTGCCAAGGGATTTCAGGTTCAATTCTTGGTGGTACCCAATAAAAGGATACTAATTAGATTTAGTTTATTGACAAGATTATCATTACCTTTCTATGTGCCGTAGTATTGCTAAAATGTATGAGGATCTTACATGTTTACTCCAGACTGCGGCATCCTTATATATGCCCAACTCGAACAATATCTGATGCCTTTTTACATAATTTAACAATAAAATCTCATTTTTCATTTTTACACCAGAATACTAGCATTATTAGTTTTTATCGAATTAGTACTTATGAAAATTTTATTTATAATACTTTATTTTACATATTTTATTATACTTTATTTTACATATTTTATTTAATTTCAAACAAAATTTAATACAAAGCATACGTATCAGTGAACCAAATAAACTTTTTTGCATTTATTTTGTACAAACTTAATAAATATAGTGTTTAGATGGATCAATAGATTCCAATATATCTGATTATATCACTAAAATGCTTATATTATGCAGTTTGCACTGCCCTAATGAACAACGAAGATAATTTGTTATTCTCTTCAAAACAGAAAAGAATATACCCACATAAAACAATATACTAATTAAAATAAAATTGAAAATTCAATTAATTTACAATGTTATAAAAATGTAAAACACAGTTTCATCAGTAAAAAAGAAATAAATAAAAATAAATTACCTTTGAGAGGTGGCAGTGGCTGGTGCCCTAGGGCTGTAGCCCTATTAGTCCAATGGTTAAGATAGCCCTGACTCCATTGGTTCTAAAACTAAAGTCTCGATGAATGAGGACATTGACACTCTTAACTTCCAGCTATGCTCTCCAATATGTCTGCATTATCGATGCAGGGAGCACCATATGACTTAATGAAGTCCTATCTAGTTGTTGGCTTAACAACTCAACGTTGTCTTTCAGGTTTACCGGTAAAACATGTAGCAACCCATTCCTTGGAAATATGTGTATTAGTCAAATAGTTTTAAATAATTACTATGTAACTATTATATTTTATAACACATATAGTTTGTTCTGAAAAAAGAGCAAGAGTTTGGGAGAAATAAAAAAACTAATATAAGTATTTAAAAAAACGTATATTCATAATCAAATATATCTATAATATCACCTAAGAATTTACAAAGAATAATAGACATACAAATAAATGAAAAATACAAGACCATATTATATTAACGAACAACTTTAAATATATTAAAAATGTACTCAACAAGTCACAACACATTCACTAAATCTTTTAATAACTACCCATTCTAATACTCACTTTATATAGAAGTCTTACTAAAATCACATATTCCTGATTTATTAATAAATACCAAATTATAATTTTTACTGTTACTGACATCATTGTGAAAATAATAAGTAAAAGACTCATTACAAATTTTGTTGAAAATGGATAATCTAATTATTTTTAATCAGAAAAAAACTACAAATGTGAAGCTTATTTTATATATACTAACCAGAGAAGCTGTAAAGCAATGCCATTACTATTTTACTTAGCTGCTAAGTAGCATGCCAATTCAAATTGAAAAGTAGCTATAAGTGTAGCAATATAATCTTACTTCTTTAAAGTAGCTTTAATGACACTGTCAATAATGCAGATATTTAATTAACATGTATACATTTATTTTTAAAGTCTGAACAGTCAATTAGTGAAAATTGTTTATTGAAATTCTCAATACACAAATTTCACTGCTCCAGAAACATTGGTATAATAAAAGCCATTTGTTTTTATAGATCAAATTTTATGAAAATCAACATAAAATATACATTATTTTTAAAGTTTACCTTCTCAAACCTTTTCCCTTTCAAATTCACAGTGAAGAGACATAAATATAATATATTCATTTTCTATAAAATTTAATATTAAAGAATATGACAATAGTCTGCAAAATTTTAGACTTGGATTTGGAAAAAGTTTAACAGGAATATCATTAAATCTGAAGGTCTGGCAATATAAGTGACACAAATTAATAGGTTTGGAAAAAATCCTTAATATGAATTTTGATTTAATAGGTTTGGAAAAATCCTTAATATGAATTTTGATTTAATAGGTTTGGAAAAAATCCTTAATATGAATTTTGATTTAATAGGTTTGGAAAAAAAATATTAATATGAATTGTTTTAATGGCTATGCCATATTGTGCACAAATAAAACATGGCCAGCTCATACCAAACAGTTGATAAATTGCGATGTTAGTTATGAGGGGTTGCTGAGATATGGCTTGAATTTCCTTGTTCCTCTCGAATATACCTGGTGATATGCCTATCGTTCCTTTTCATTGAAACCAAAAGATTTAGTACACAAGTCCAGAAATCTAATCCATAGATTTCAAGATAGCTAGAAAATGTGATAGATTGAAGAGGCCAAAGTTCTTTAAAAGTTGTATACTCATAGAGCAGAGGTAAGGGTTACACATTTCATACAATTATTTCAATTTCTTAAAATACTAGATGCTAAGAAGTAATTTACAGTAAGTAAAGGGTTTAATGAAAATACAACTCATTCCAAATTGCACAAAATTTCACTTGTATCATATTTTGTTATATTCTCAATCACTGGTGTATTAAAATGACACAGGTTCTCAACATCAACTTTTAATTAACCCTTAATGTAATGACACAAGTTTATAACAGGATAAAAATCTCACTATATTTTGTTTATTCTATTTATCATAATTTAAATATGCCCAAGTCTAAAGGCTTACTAAAGAACTCAAATGTATCTCCTACCTTGATCTTCCAGTGGATTCTACATTTTAGAGCTTTTTAACAGTAGAAACTGTAATTGTCTACAGTTAGATTCATTTAAAAAATCTACATTGCACAATAGGTATGTTATATACAAGCCATTGGAAAAAAATTATATACAAAATATTAAAAAAAATTGTTGTTGATGTGTGAATTTCCATATATATGAGACCTAAAGATGTGTTTAGCGCTGTTTATGACATATATCATCCTAAAAGTGCTTTTAAAATTTGTTTCAGTGAAATTTAAATAATCTGAGAATCAATACCATGATATAGGTGATAGCAAGCATACTTATCACTAGGCCTTGGTGGTGAAAAATAAAATATTTATAGATCTTCTTTTCTTTCTTCTTTCACCTGGCCTTGATCCATGTATAAAATATATTCACATTATTAAGAAGAGCTTTGACTTTATATTCTAAAACCATATACTGTACCTGTTTTTTTTTTCAATCATTCCTATGTGGATATTACAAAATAATGACATAACATAAAACTTTTTTCTTAAGAAAGAATATTTATAAAACCTTCCAAAAAAATTATAATTTGGCATAATTTGAAATCAAAATTGTTCTAAAATAGTAGTAGGGATTTTCCCCTTTTTTGATGAAAAAAATAAAGCCAAAAATTAGAAACATGACATTACTTCGTAAAACCCAAGTGTTATTAACTTCACATGTGTAAAGTTTTAATGTTTTTTGACAGGAGAAATTTTAGTGAATAATTGGGAAATAAATTATGTTACTTGGTTGTTTTTTTACATTTTAAGCATTAAAAATGGCAGAAAATAAGGAGCATTTTCGACATATTATTTCCAGAATGGCAATAATGCTTTGCAGACACAAAAGAAGACATGTGCTGTGTACGGTGAGGGTGCCGTTGACGATTCCACGTGTCGTAAGTGGTTCAGAAAGTTTCGTGAAAACAATTTTAATCTTAGCGATGCACCATGTTCTGGACGACCGGCTGAGGCTGATGGCGACGAATTGGCGCTAATTGAAAGTGATCGGTATAAAACAACTCGAGAGATCGGAGAAATTCTTAAAATCAACCGGTCAACAGTGACAAGGCGTTTACGTCAACTTGGAATGGTTTTTTTTTTTTTGGAGTTGAGTTGGGAAGGGAGCTACCTTGCTTATCGCGTACAAGGTTGCAGGATCATGGTGGTGTTTTATCCGTAGCGAACTGTGTCGCCAAGGATTTTTCCCTTTTTTGTGTTCCCTGTTTTCGCTGCTCTGTGTCTCATGTGTGTATATGTTGGTAATGCTTGTGTCTGGGATGTGAAGAAACGCGTCTGTTTTTTTTAAATTTTTGTAGATCTAAAGCTCTCCATCCTGGTATACTTGGATAGAGATTAGTGACATCAAAAGATACTACAATAGTTAAGCATTATGAGGTCATTCTATGTTTTTTAGTTTTTCAATCAATTCCAAGGAGTTTTTAATTCAGTATGATTGTGTATGTCGGTAGCAATTCGAACAGAATTCAGTCTTGTTTGTGCTCCCCTGATGATGAGGTGAAAGCCTTGAAATCGGTAGTTATACCATTACATGAAGTGGAATAAACAGTGTTTGATAAAACAAAGTACAATCTTTAAACCACCGCAATGTTAATGCCTAAACTATAAACCATATAAATTACAACAAATTCACAGAAAATATTATAGACAAAATGTCCTCACAATGAACACTATACTGTTTCTCGCGAATGAATTGACGAGTATTATGATGTTATAATGCCATGAGCCAATCACGGCGCATATTCAATACATTTTGGTTTCATTTGATGTTCAAAATTATATATTTAATAGAAATAATATTTCAAAATGTTTGATATTCAAGACAAGCCATTTCAATTTTGCTATGTATCAAAAACTATTTACCCATAAACTGATAATACCAGATTATTACACTCATCAAATAATAATAAAAATAATACAAGGTCTCAAAAGTCTCTAATTGTCCATTGCATAGTTCCCATGCATAAAAATACAAAACATGATGGAAAATCACTTTTCTGTAGACAAACTTCCTCAATATAGCTTGATCCTGAAGCATTGTACAAGTTCTATAAAGTTTCAATGGGAGAATCCTTCAGGATACAAATCCATCTAACGGGTCCTTGTCCACGTGACCTGGTAACTTGACAATACTTCTCAACACTTTCACTAATACTTTTATAAAATTAAAATGAATTTAGCCATGATTTAAGATGTGCAGAAAATCACACAACCCCTATGTATTGTATCTAGCATACAGCATAACCTAAGCTAAGATACGGCACTTCTCAGAAGTTAAATTCAGATGTACAATACCAAATCAAACCTATTTAAATATATGGATCCGAGAGGCTACTTATTTTTGAAATGCCAGCGAGTGCTATGGATTCCCAAAGTGTGTTTGATAAGAAAAGTTCAGAGAAGTTCAAGAACACAAAACATGGAGAATATGGCATAATGAATATATATATCCATAATTTGTGGTGACTATGTGTCATTAAAATACGTCTTTCATGGGATGGACACATAAATTAATAAAAATTTGTCCGAGTCCCTTAACAACTTGACCTTTCCCAGACTAGAAGGAGCAAAGACAAACCACAACTTCAGAAGTTGGATGGAGTAGAAGAGAACTTCGGAATGCTGGAATTCACTGACTAAAATGCAGATCACAGGACAGAGGAGAATGGAGAAGACTTTTTAAGCAGACCAGAGCGTACTGCAGGCTGTAGAGCCATGATGATGACATTTTTCAAACATTATATTATATAGTAATATAGTAAATCGTTAAGATTAGACTACGAGTATGAAAGAATTTGTATAATTATATAAGTAGCAATTACAAAGTATTGATAAATAAATGGCTGTAATAAATAACATTTGTAAAAAACTGGAAAGTGCACAAATTTTAAATGTGAATAGTAATAAAGCTAACTACATCACATATTTATTACTAAAATCTATTCACATCTATAAATATATAACAATGTTCATAAATGTTTGATAAAATTTAATAAACCTCGTATGAAAAGTTAATTGAATTTTGAAATTTTGAGAAAAATACATTAAGACAAACTCTAGTTAACAGTAAAAGAGCATATACATAATTATTGATACTGGAAATTCTTATTATAAGAATATTTACATACATGGAAAATTGATGATTGAAAAATGTTAAAACTAATGTTTGAATTCTTAGCAAGAAATCACTTTGTTATTCCACTAATTACACATGAACATCACAACACACAATTCTATCTCCTATTCTGAGACTCTCTTTAGGTGGTACGATCTCAATTTATTATAAGAGCAAACCGAGATCATTCCACCTGATGTAAACTTCGGGATAAGAGGTAGAAAAATGTCTCGTGGTGATATAGTCTAAAAAAAAAGATTTTTTTGTTAAGTTTTATAATATGGCATTCCACAAAGTTAAAATTGAAACCTTAGGTATATTAATATTTATTTAATTATATTTTCGCACCAAAATATACAAAAAATTGCTTGCTTTTAGATCGCATAATTGGACATATATGTTATAAGCAAAAAGGATTCAATCCACATTTTATATGTTTTAGGATAAGGGAAACATAACATTGCTTTGTATGGAATAAAAATATTTGAATTTTATAAAGAAATAGACATTTTAATGGGTTGATATTTATACATATAGAGGAATGGAGCACAGTAGTCCCTCCTTATCGGCGGTTTCCATTTCTGCAGCTTTAGATACCTGGGGTCCGAAAATATTAAATGGAAAATTCCAGAAAATCGTAAGTTTAAAATTGCGCTTCATTCTGAGTAGTATGACGAAATCTCACAACACCCTACTCAATTAAATCTGCGACTTGGATAATCCCTTTGTCCAGTGTATTCACCCTATATATGCTATCCATCTGGATCACTTAGTAACTGGTTATCATATTAAAAAGGTCAACTTTCTCCACTTAATAAGGAAAGAAAAAATCATATACTGAGGTTGCTAAGCTCTAAGGTAAGAACTATGCACTACCCAAAGCATATTATCCTCCTTCTACTGTATTGTTAGAAGGTCAATAGTAACCCACCACTATGTTACAATGCCTATATCATTCTCCCCAATTTATCTTAACAAGGCATTATATCATCATCACATAATTACAAAAAGAAAAAGGGCGAGTACAGTACAATAAGATGTTTGTAGAGAGACCACATTCACATAACTTTTGTTACAGTATAGTATTATAATTGTTTTATTTTATTATTAGTTATAGTTATCAATTGTTTTCCAATAAACTAAATAAATGTGTTTTGTGGATTATATACATCTAAATTAGTCAAAACATTAAAATGCACATGAAAATTGTTATAGTTAAAATGACAACTCGAACCTTCAAAATTATTGTACATTCATTCCATAACCCTGTTCAATTTACCCCATATTTTCAAATCTAACAATATTGAAATTTGCTTATTGAAGAATTTTTAATAAAATGATGATCTCAACATTAGCATTATATAACAAACAATAACTGAACCTTGTTCCAATCAGCTACGTGATTCTACACTAGTTACAAATTCTAGTGTAAATAAAGCTACTTTCCTACTCTCAAAAACAGGTGCTGAAATAAAACGAGGGTTGCTATTTAAGTTTTCATATATGGCAACACCAGTGTAGATACGTCAAATCTGATATCAGCATCGTAAAGTTTGACGTTTTTAATGGTATACGTGCTCAGAAAGTTTTGTCATACGAGTGCTATTTGTGTTGTTTACAGTGACTTGAAAAATTTATATCGACCAAAAATGGAATTAAATCGTGAACATTTTCGTGCAATGTTTTTTTTAAGATTTTCGACATGGACTAACTCAACAACAGTGTGCCGATCAACTCACTTCGACTTTTGGTGATGAAGCACCATCCCGGGCCACCGTGTTTCGCTGGTTTTTTTAATTCAATCGTGGTCGTAGTCCACTCCAGGACTAATTTCATGAAGGTAGTCCAAAATCGGTTGTTGTGCCAGAAAACATCGATGCTGTACGTGAACTGATATTGCAAGATCGTCATATGACTTATTGTGAGATTGAGACATGTTTGGGCATTAGTTCCACTCGCATAGTATTAATAGTCATGTCGCAACAGTACCTTTAGTGGAACGTCGTACGGTCAATTTTGAATGGCACACCACCATTTGTTTACAAGAAGTGTTCGGAGAAATGAGGAAAACCAACCGCCGAAGACAGATCATTCTCCACCACGACAATGCGAGCTCTCACACATCGGCTCAAACAAGTGACTTTTTGAGCACTCAAAACATCGAATTGATAAAGCTCTGATTTGACACCCAATGACTTCTTTTTATTCCCAAACATCAAAAATAAATTGGGAGGTCAACGTTTTTCGACGCCTGAAGAAGCGGTTTATGCGTTCAAAATGCATGTTTTGAAGTTACCTCATTTGGAGTGGAAAAAATGCTTCCAAAATTGGTTCAAACGCATGCAAAAGTGTATTGATCTTCATGGAGAGTATTTTGAAAAAGGACAAAGGCATTTTTGATGATAAATGTTTGTTTTTACTTGTCTGTCTCAAAACTTAAGTAGCAACCCTCGTATTTCATTTTATTTATACATATAATTTTATGTTCACAAATGCCACTTTCATAATTTTATGTTCACAGATACCTTTCATGCCTTTACGGTACAGTCTCGATAATTTGACCTAAACTGGAATAACTGAGAATGGCAGATAATCCAAAACTGCAGAAAACAAGTTATTACACTGAAAATATAATGTTAAATGATTTTAAAACATGTGCCTACTAAACAATAATATATTTTCACAATGTTACATCGAAAATAATAAAAAAGCTTAAGAATATTAACCAAAAATGAATTTGTAGATAATACAAAGATAGATAGAGAACAGCACAATACATAAAAAAGAAATATACCCAGATCATTTTAAATTACTATGTACATATGTCCTGATCTAAAAATTAACAAATTGCTACTGTTTAAAAAAGTGTGTAGTTCTGTTGCTGTTCTTTTTTTAGCATATTCTAAAAATTGACATTACTTATTATTGTTTTAATTTTGACTATGGTCGGAAAATTTGGAATTGCAAATAATCAAAGGTCAGATAATCGGGACTCTACTGTAGCTTTGATTTTTATTTGAAATAAAAATTTATTCACCATTTACTAACAGACCTTCATTTTTATTCAAATAAGTCCTTATTCATATATTTTACTCTGGCAATGAAACCTTATGACCACTGGTTCAACTTACACGCTGAGATATTCAAGACAGATAACTCAAGGATAGACCACGATTAAGATCATGTTAATACTTTTAAAAAATATATATTAATTATAATTTTCAAAATAAAATTAAATGGGAAATTTAAGATTTTTGAAAAACAAAAAGTTTATATACAATATAACTGGTTTTTGATACAGTTAAGTACGGTTAATGTGTATCGAAAAAACACCATACAGAAGAATCCCGATCAACAGACGTTTGATTCAATTTAATATGTGGAAATATATTTGTTTAGTAAGCACATGTTTTGAAGCAATAAAACAACATGTTTTTAATTTAATTACTTGTTTCTGGCAATTCCAGATTATCTGTCATTCTCAGTTATCCGACTCTCGCGCAACTCTGCTAGATTGGATTATCGGGACTCTACTGTACTATCTAAAACTACACTTTAGGTATTATTTATTTTTTATTTATTGTACACATGTCAAGAAACACACAATTCGCGAAAAAACAACAGATAATTTAATTTGGACACACAATTTTAATGGATCTGGGTTTGTTGCCTTTCATTTATCATGTCCCCAGTAAACTAGGCTTTTGCCTGTATCTTAGTGAAGACATAGCATGAAAAAATTAATTGATACTTCTTTCCAATTTTTTATTATATATAAAAACCCCGTTGCACATTCTCATCAACCTAACAAACAGTGACACTCAATTACATATGTATACATCACGCGAATCAAACCCCTCACACTTCATCACTCTAGACAGACCAAAACGTTCATCCCACAATATACCGCACATCATAAAAAAAACACCACACTCAAGAGTTCACACAAATTCTTGCTACAAGTCATACCTTTTGCAAGCCCAAGTATTCAAACTCCTGTCGCAATAACAACCACGCTCCGATGTTATAATGTGTTTTAATGTAATATGTTCCAATCATAATATTATATACGTCAATATGCAAAAATATTTAGCTGTTTGCTCATTCAAATTAATGCACATAGAAATTTAGCACACAGTTACCCATAAGGAATTCTTAAAAGATAAAAATATACTAAAATAAAGAACTAAAGATTTTTTGTTGATAAATATACAATATCCATACAATAAAGACAAAAAGTAAAAGTTTTCATTTAAAAAAATATTTAAACATAGTTTGCAAAGTTACAATATTATTTTCTTTTTCTCAGTGTACCTATCTTTATAACATAGAATACCGTTCTGTTATGGTATCTAGAATGGTACTGATCTATACATCGTGCTAGTGCAAGTATACAGATTCAAAGACTTATATTATAACTGCATATTGCAAATGAAAAAAATATGTTCTTAAATTTATAAACCGTGTTACAGCAAAACCCACATTGTTCAAAACTACACTATGCAAGGTATTTATTGCTTTACATTAATTTCTAAAATTAGTATAAAAACACATTCACAAGAAAAATTTTAAATTAAATAAATTTTGGAACACTATAAAATATGTATTTAAATTGTACAATGTCATAAATATCAAAGGTTTAGAATATTTTTTATTTAAAAAATATTTTCTAGTTAAGTTGAATAGGTATGACAATAACTTAATTTTGTAAAATTTTCAGGAGAGGCATAGATTTATTCACTTTTGTTAGATAAAATTTATTCAAAGAAGATAATGCCACAAAGAAGATAATACCACATATTTCCAACTGGAATTATTCTTTTTAATTAACCACTTCATACTAGGTTTTTTTACAAAAAAGATTATTTATACAACAGAATACTAAAATTAAAATAAGTAAAATGTATGTGGCGAGCAAGTTTTGTAGCTTGCCATTGTATCGATCCTCAGGATGAAACTTACAAGTCATTAAAGTTTGCAAAAATTGTCACGTACACACACGGGATGCAAGTCACTCTAATTCTAGCATTTTAAGTGATTAATAAAAAGAGTATATTTAAATACAAAAATATTTAAACGAATAAACATTTTAATAAAAATACAATGATTTAAAACTATCAATCAACTACAAAAAATATCCAGAAAAGTCAGACATAATTTTTTTAATATGTATGAAAAAAGGCTTGAAAAAAACAATCCAATTCACCAGTTGTTTAACATTTTGGAGAATGATTGAGAGGAACATATTGTCTCATTTCTATTCATTACTGTTTTACTTAATGTCAACAACTCAAATAAATTAGTATAGAATGAGGTTGTCTTAATAAGTTTCCCTTAATCTGCTAGTCTACCCTTAAGGTTTATTTCACCCATGATGCTCTCCAAACGGCACTGTACGAGGGCGGTCCGATAAATACTTGACCTCACCGCCCGATAGCACCACTATCGCAAGAGCAATTTTTTATCACGCAGTACATACTCGTTGACAGCTACTGTCAAAATTTCAGCCGAATCGGACGCGTAGTTTTGTTTTGACCGCGTGTGGAAGCGAGCGTGTCCGCGGATTTGAGAAAAATGGAAAAAGAGCAATATCGGTCGGTGATTCGATTCTTGTTTTTGAAAGGGAAATCGCGCAGCAAAATCAAAGAGCACTTGGATGCTGTGTACGGTGACTCTTCTCCTTCGATGGCAACCGTCAAAAATTGGTTTAACGAGTTCCAACGTGGTCGCACGTCGGTTTTTGATGAGCCACGCTTAGGTGCCCCGAAAACGGCTACCACGGAGGATAACGTGACAAAAATCCACAATCTCGTATTGGCAGACTGCCGATTGAAGGTGCGCGAGATATCTGAGACAGTAGGCATCTCAAAAGACCGCGTGGGTCATATCCTGCATGAAGTATTGGGCATGAGAAAGCTGTCGGCGCGATGGGTGCCGCGTTTGCTCACTCCGGACAACAAGCGCAACCGTGAGACCACTTCAGAGCAGTGTTTGACGATGTTTAAGCGCAATCCGAAGAAGTTTCTGCGTCGTTTCGTGACCGTCGACGAAACATGGATACACTGGTACACACCCGAGACCAAAGAACAGTCGAAACAGTGGACTTCACCCGGCGAACGTGCTCCGAAGAAGGCGAAGACTGTCCTATCGGCCGGAAAGGTGATGGCCACCGTTTTCTGGGATTTAAAAGGTGTGATCTACATCGACTTCCTGGAGAAGGGCAAAACCGTCACAGGGCTCTACTATGCCGAATTATTGGGCCGATTCGACGCCGAATTGCAGAAAAAACGGCCCCATTTGGCGAAGAAAAAATGTGCTCTTCCATCATGACAACGCACCGGCTCACACCTCCGCCGTCGCCACGGCCAAATTGGTAGAATTAGGCTACGAACTGCTGCCCCATCCACTGTATTCTCCGGATTTGGCCCCGTGCGACTTCTTTTTGTTTCCAAATTTGAAAAAGTCACTCGCCGGGCAGAAATTTGAGTCAAATGAGGAGGTTATCGCCGCCACGGAGGCCTACTTTGCAGACCTCCAGAAAACGTATTTTTCAGACGGGTTAAAGAAGTTGGAGCATCGCTGGGTCAAGAGTATCGAACTCAAAGGAGATTATGTTGAGAAATAAATCGCCACTTTTCCAAAATTTTTGTTATTCTTTTGTAGGCTAAGTACTTATCGGACCACCCTCGTATAAATTGTCCTTAAAAAATACATTCCTAGGTCTTCTTCCATCATGCCTCGTGTGCACTGCAAATTTATTTTGTCAGTATTTCTTCCTTTGTTTGCTCTGCATGCCCATCTCAGAGTGCTCTTCTTCATCCTGCACAATACCGTCCTGTCCTTAGTTCACATTCTTCCTTGATCACTTTATTCTGTATTGTGTCATCATGCATTATCATCTCATATATTCCTACAGAGAAAACATTTTTACAGCATTCAAAGTCGACAATAAAATACCATATTATTCTTAATGAACATTTTCAGTTTGAATATATTTGATGAAGTGTCCCATTGACTTTGTTTTCTAGTGATATACGCCGTTCCATATATCTCGTAACTCTTCCATCATCTAATAAAATACTACCCAAACAGCAGAAATCATCCACTTACCCTAATCTTTCATAGTTCACCCATTTATCACATTTGCTTTTCAGATATCGAATTAAATTTCTATATGTGCATTATGAACTTATTTTTGCCAAAGAATTAAATTAGTGTGGCATTCAATTCGGAGAGATCGAACTATAAAATACTAACTAGGAATTGTTTTGTATATGCACTTTTGCATAAACTAGCATATTTTCTTGTACCCTCTGATACAGCACCCCATACTTAACTGGAACTCGGTGTCGGCTTTCAGCTGATGAAGATGTGACTTAATGGGATGTATGTTCGTCCCGATCCATTCATTCAATGTCGATGGATAATAAATTTGTTCCAAGTAACCCTGCATATATATTTCAATGGATGAAGTCTCATTCAAAAGTCTGAAAAATGATATATCAATATTTGTTTATTTTATTTATATAAATGACACTTAAGTGTCCATACATAACACAGTAACAATCAAAAACAAAAGATAACGTATCTATAACATCCAAAAAAACTTACAATTTAAGAAACATAATTTCTTTCTAAATATAATGCCTAAACATACCAATGTAATACACAACACAGAAAGTACAAAAAAAAAATCAATCAACAATAGAAGACATAAAATAAAGCTAAAAAATTAAAAAACAGATATCTCTAAACTGAATATCATAGGTATTGGGTGTTAACATAAGTTGTGTCCGTTTTTTTTCCAAATGAAGAGAACAAGAGGACGCAACAAAAAAAATTACAACAAATTAGTCAATTGTATTCTCCTTCATTATTTTACAATAAATTAGTCAATAATGTATTCTCCTTCATTATTTACAACTTCTTGCCAACGTTCTTTTCAATGCCTGTGCGATAAAAACCATACGGTCTTGACTCGAGGAATTCGTCCAACCATGTCCGCAATTTGACGTCATTATTGAAGGAAACGCCGCGCAAATTGTTCAAAAGCGACCAGAAAAGGTAGAAATCCGACGGCGCGAAGTCTGGAGAATATGGAGGGTGCGGCAGGACTTCCCAACCAAGTGTTTGAATGGCATTTTTCCGTAATGTTGGCGATATGAGGGCGGGCGTTATCGTGTTGCAGAATAACACCATATTGCCGATCCGGCTTTTTTTGTTGAATTGCAGTGTTGAGCCGCTGCATTTGCAGAATGTATGGCTCCGCGTTGACTGTCTGATTGCGTTCAAGTATTTCGTAGTGGATGACGCCTTGCCAATCCCACCAGATGCAAATCATCGTCTTGCGCGGATGCAAACCTTGTTTCGCTCTGGGCGTTGCTTGTTGACCATAACTCACCCATTCTTTGCGTTTCTTCATATTCACATAAAGGCACCATTTTTCATCACCAGTAATGATGCGGTAAAGGAACCTTTGCTTGTGGCCATGCGTAGCTCGATGACGCACGAGTAAACCAGCAGAAATTGTCGAACGTTGATTTTTGTTTTCACTTAAAACATGTGGAACCCAAGCGCCGAACTTCTGGACTTTTCCCATTGATTAAAGATGGCGGTATACAGTCATGTGACTACAATTCATCTGCTCAGCTAATTCCACGGTGGTTTGAAGGGGATCTTCATGAATAAGCGTTTAAGCGATCCTCATCGAAGTCCACTGGTCGTCCAGAACGCTCCATGTCTTTCAGGTCGAAATTACCGTCTTTGAAACGCAAAAACCATTGACGAGCTGTCCTTTCATTTATAGCATCTTCACCGTACACTTTGCAAATATCGCGAGCAGCTTTGACAGCTTTATTCCCTCGATTGAACGCCCTTCATATGAATAGCCCTCCTGAACTCAACAACATCTACATTAAAAAATATCCACCAAACCAGACATGGAGTTACCCAATTGTTGCATTATCACTATTGATGAATTACAACCTACAACTGTCGTTAGCAAATTGCTATTGGCATATTTGAATCGTACCACAACCACAAAAGGAATATCTCAATTCTCATTAGTTTTCAGGAACATAGGGTTGCCACAAAACACCTCTAGTCATGTTGGTCTACAGCCTCGTAGGCCAAGAATGTGAATTTCCTTAGAATCTCCTATCAATCAACAATCATATTCAATCATGAGGGGTAACCTATAGTATCGGGTATTTTAGTTTTGAATCATGTTGGAATCCAAAAAAAAGATCCTAGTCTAGTTTTTCACATAAAGCCTTTTAACATCTTTCTGTTTGGTTCACAACACAGTATATAAAATGTTTAATGGTCACATATCTGTTAAATGATAAAAAAATATTCTCACAAAACCAAAGCACTTACTCATTAATAACTGGAACAAGGCTCTGAATCTGCATTGGGTTGGTGTACCTACTCTGCACCTGCCACTGATTTAACCATGTTTGAACTCTAAAATTAATAAATATAATGGTTAAGATATTTTTATTCAATAAGTATAGATAAAATGGTATAATTTTTGTTTAATTAAAAGGCATTAAGTAAAATCTTTTTTGAAATTAGAAAAAGTCATAAAAGATAAAAAAAATTATTGTGAATTAAATGTGTACATTTACATTATATTTCCACAAAGTCACCATTGATATAATAATAAAAGGACAATTTATAAAGTGCCATTTAGAGAGCAGACTCTCTTCATGGTGCTAGGGAATTGAATTTGCTATTATTGAAAGTTTAAAAATTATTCAGCTTGACTTCAAATGTGCATTATAATGATTACTCAGATCTGTTTGGAACACATTGAAATGAAAAAATATTCTAAAATTTAGATAGTTCAGATTTTTAATAACAGATGTCCAACTATTTTTATTATAGGCATGCGCTGTAATAATTCAATTATGAAATTAAAATAATTTCTTTTTAACCCTGTCCTGAAGTTGTGTTGAATAAATAATAGTCACGAGTAAAGATTTCAAAGTTTTGACATTTAGCTGTCAGGTGATGTGTCAGGGCGGTATTGTTGTGATTACTGTGGTATTTTATTTGGGAAATTGATATAGCGCATTTATAGTAATTAATAGTTAACCCCGTAAATATTTTACATACAAGCACTGTTTTATAGCATTACAGCTTTAAAACAGTTCAGAAATGTATATACGTGTCCTCGTAAAAAAACTAATAAATAATGCATGGCATGGGTTAATTGTCTAGTTGTTTAATATTTTTAGTCCATTGCGAATTCTTCTAAATGTAATGAAATGTATTTTAAAGAATATCTACTAAATAAACAGCACTTACTGGTCACCATAGGCCAAATTCCTATATTTATCTCGGATAGCGAGGAACATACTGACTCCGTGCAGGACTTGCCAACCAGGGAAGTCTTGCTCATGTATCGGAACCCCATCCTGACCCCGTACCGAGGGTCCCCCGCTTTCACCTCCTGCACTACTGGCCCCTGTGCCCCCACCGAACCACACTCGGAAGCATGCTGCCAGTACAGGAAGACCAGTAGGTAAGAGCTCGCATAAAGTGGCATAGTGGTCATATCTTGAAATAAAATTTAGAGATTTATCAATATTTTATTAACATACATATGTCCACCACATTATTAATTATTTTTTATTAATAAACATGGGTGGCATACAAATGTCAAATGGAAATGGAAGCGGATTGATGTACGCTAATGATATGATAGTGTTAGCGGAAGATGAATTACAAAGTTTGATAAGTAAATTGTATGAGTGATGCGAAGAGAATGATCTGAGAATGGACGCTGTAAAATTCAAAGTTATGGTGATAGAAAAGTGTGAAAGGAAAGTAAATGCAATATATGGATGAACAATAGAAGATTGTATTTTCACAAATGATGAAACATACGAGAGATATCGAATGACGTGTAGCGATAGTAAACAAAGTCAATGGGGCTCTTAAACAAATAGTCTACAACAGTATTTTAGTACCAACTTTTATGTATGAGAGTGAAACATGGAAAAAGACTGAAAGGAATCGAATAAATGCTATAGAAATGCATGAACTAAAAATGATACATGATGACAATATTTGACAGAATATGAAAGGAAGTTTGTGTGAAAGTTGATGAATGTGAACTTAAGGCTGATGTGTTGAGTAAGATGAAGAAGAATACTCTGAGATGGTTTGGGTATGTAGAAAGAATGAATAAAGTAATACTAACAAAACAAATATATAGTTCTTATTTAAGTGGTAAGCATGGTAGAGAAGATCAAGGAAAGCATGGTTAGATCAAGTGAATGATATTTTGAAAGAAGGAAATGCAAAAAGGCAGAGAAATCGTAGGAGTTGTATGAGAGAGTGTATGGATGTAGAAGAGACGAAGGATATGTGTCGAGATAGAAAAGTTTGACACTGTCTTCTCTGCCTGCCCCAGCAGGGAAGTAACATGATGGTATGTATGTATGATTATGGTGGATGATGGATGTCAAACGGTGCGACCATCTGACAATAAGATGGTTCATCAAGAGCACAATGGCAACCTTTAACCACCACAATACAATTGAGGCATAGGAGGTATTTGGGTCAGGCATTATGCATGCTAATAGCTAACCATTGCATTGTTTTATTATCTTACACCATCCACAAGTATTATAATAAGGAGACACAGTCATAGAGTTGTGGATAGTAGACTGACCTAGATGTAGGAGTTTTATGGCATATTATATTGTATTACTCATTGTATACAGTACAACTTAGCAGGTTTATTGCCAGAAAGATTTTAAAGAAGCCTTAAGAGGAAACTAGACTGGAATCCTTTTCGAAAAAATCTGGTTCCCAACTAAACTTAAACCTGTATTAATTGGAGGACAGGCATCTTACAAACTAGGTCATCATCAGGAGACATACATATGTTCCTGATGAAACAAAAAGAGTGGTAGATGATAGATTGACATAGTCAGATTTTATAAAGGAATTTAGTACTCTAGTGCTAGACCAAGTAATGTGGAGAAATATTGCAACATCTTTATGAAGATTCTCATTCTAAAGGAGCCCTGTCACCTGGCCGTGTTCAGCGGTGCCAACTCGGTGATCTTCATAATTGATTATCAAAACTATATTGAATATGGCAGCTAATTTTTACCCTATATAATCCTCATAAATATATATAAAATAAATAAATTTGAAATTGTACCTTGACCACCCGGTGAATGCGATCCCCATAAACCTCTGTATTTTGCTTCCGTTCTGCTCTATTTCATTTAACCAAGCTTCGTGATTACCCACATGATGCTTCACGATAGGAAGAATCTGAAATTTTTGAAAATCAACATCTGATGAAATTATTATTTTGGTCCAATTATCATCAGATTTAAAATGTAATTAAGTAAAAAGGAAGAATGCAGGCCACAGCAGAGAACAGGTTAAATAGCTTCAAAGAAGAAAAAGCATGATTATTAAAATATTTTGTAATAAACACTAATGCTAATATGAAAGACCTTGCAAATCTATAGCAAAACTTAGAGATGATACCATCATTTCAACCTATAACAGCCCATTACAACCCATGGCCTCCTTCCCCTTTCTCCATTCCTCATAATTCTACACAACTTGCATTTATTGAATATCGACATATTTTACATTGTCAACGCATCTCATTTATGAACATCTCTGAGGTCCTTTAGTATTTTATGATTTCCTAATTAATTCAAAGAATGATAAAAAGCATGAAATACGAGGGCGGTCAGATAGGTACTTAGCCTCACCGCCCGATGGCACCACTATCGCAAGAGCAATTTTTTATCGCGTAGTACATTCTCGTTGGCAGCTACTGTCAAAATTTCAGCCGAATCGGACGGGTAGTTTTGTTTTGACCGCGTGTGGAAGCGAGTGATGGAAGGAATGATTTAAAACTATCAATCAACTACAAAAAATATCCAGAAAAGTCAGACTTTTTAATATGTATGAAAAAAGGCTTGAAAAAAACAATCCAATTCACCAGTTGTTTAACATTTTGGAGAATGATTGAGAGGAACATATTGTCTCATTTCTATTCATTACTGTTTTACTTAATGTCAACAACTCAAATAAATTAGTATAGAATGAGGTTGTCTTAATAAGTTTCCCTTAATCTGCTAGTCTACCCTTAAGGTTTATTTCCCCCATGATGCTCTCCAAACGGCACTGTACGAGGGCGGTCCGATAAATACTTGACCTCACCGCCCGATAGCACCACTATCGCAAGAGCAATTTTTTATCACGCAGTACATTCTCGTTGACAGCTACTGTCAAAATTTCAGCCGAATTGGACGCGTAGTTTTGTTTTGACCGCGTGTGGAAGCGAGCGTGTCCGCGAATTTGAGAAAAATGGAAAAAGAGCAATATCGGTCGGTGATACGATTCTTATTTTTGAAAGGGAAATCGCGCAGCGAAATCAAAGAGCGCTTGGATGCTGTGTACGGTGAATCTTCTCCTTCAATGGCGACCGTAAAAATTGGTTTAACGAGTTCCAACGTGGTCGCACGTCGGTTTTTGATGAGCCACGCCCAGGTGCCCCGAAAACGGCTACCACGGAGGATAACGTGACAAAAATCCACGATCTTGTATTACTCGAAGGTGCGCGAGATAGCTGAGACAGTAGGCATCTCAAAAGACCGCGTGGGTCATATCCTGCATGAAGTATTGGGCATGAGAAAGCTGTCGGCGCGATGGGTGCCGCGTTTGCTCACTCCGGACAACAAGCGCAACCGTGAGACCACTTCAGAGCAGTGTTTGACGATGTTTAAGCGCAATCCAAGAAGTTTCTGCGTCGTTTCGTGACCATCGACGAAACATGGATACACTGGTACACAGCCGAGACCAAGGAACAGTTGAAACAGTGGACTTCACCCGGCGAACGTGCTCTGAAGAAGGCGAAGACTGTCCTATCGGCCGGAAAGGTGATGGCCACCGTTTTCTGGGATTTAAAAGGTGTGATCTACATCGACTTCCTGGAGAAGGGCAAAACGGTCACAGGGCTCTACTATGCCGAATTATTGGGCCGATTCGACGCCGAATTGCAGAAAAAACGGTCCCATTTGGCGAAGAAAAAAGTGCTCTTCCATCATGACAACGCACCGGCTCACACCTCCGTCGTCACCACGGCCAAATTGGTAGAATTAGGCTACGAACTGCTGCCCCATCCACCGTATTCTCCGGATTTGACCCCGTGCGACTTCTTTTTGTTTCCAAATTTGAAAAAGTCACTCGCCGGGCAGAAATTTGAGTCGAATGAGGAGGTTATCGCCGCCACGGAGGCCTACTTTGCAGACCTCCAGAAAACGTATTTTTCAGACGGGTTAAAGAAGTTGGAGCATCGCTGGGTCAAGAGTATCGAACTCAAAGGAGATTATGTTGAGAAATAAATCGCCACTTTTCCAAAATTTTTGTTATTCTTTTGTAGGCTAAGTACTTATCCGACCACCCTCGTACATTTGATATTTCAAATTGCACATTGTTGGGAATCCTGGCTAAAAATTTAATAGAAATACAAAAATAATTTTATAATAAGTAATACAAAAATAATGACGTGCTTTTTTTTAGGTTTAAACGCTAGCGTTCTAAGTAAAATTTTGTCAGTTCCACACTTTCATTGTCGCTTGTATTTTGGAAACAAATTTTCATCAATATTCATTTAGTTATAAATAATGTCGTTTAGTTGTAAAATACGAGGCATATCCAGAAAGTAAGTGTGCTGAATTTTTGTAGGTTACAATTTGATGTGAAGCGGGGTATCAACTTTTTGATGCCTTCCTCGAAGTAGTTTCCCGCCAACCCCTCCGTCCACTTCTCCACCTCCTCCTTTACCTCCTCGTCGGTTGAAAACCTTTTTCCACCCATGTGCAGCTTCAGGGAGGTAAAGAGATAGTAATCTGAAGGTGCTAGGTCAGGGGAATGCGCGGGATGGTTCAGGACATCCCATTTAAACGAGGCGAGCAGTTCCTTCGTGGCGTTGGCCGTGTGTGGTCTGGCATTGTCGTGCAGCAGGCAGACTCCCTTTGTCAGCATGCCTCTCCTCTTGTTCTGAATCGCCCTCCGCAATTTTTTTAGGGTCTCACAGTATCTTGCAGAGTTGATGGTCTCCCCTTGAGGCATATATTCAATTAAAATTATGCCTTGACAGTCCCAAAACACGGATGCCATGATTTTCTTGGCTGAAATTGTGGTTTTGAACTTTTTGGCGGAGGGTGAAGAGGTGTGATGCCACTGTTAAGACTGCCTTTTGGTTTCAGGCGTGTAATGTGCAGCCCAAGTTTCATCTCCAGTAACGATGAAGCGGAGAAATTCATCTCCATGGAGTTTGCAGCGCCTCAAAAACTCTTGCCCGGCCTCCAATCGATTCAACTTGTGTTGGTCTGTCAGCTGTTTTGGGACCCCCCTCGCGGACAGTTTCCGATATCCGAGGGTTTCTGTGATGGTTTCGTGTAGTAGAGATCTGGAGATTTGCGGAAACATCGCAGAAAGTTCATCCACAGTCAATCTGCGATCGTCACGGAGCGCATTTTCGATTTTTTCCACAATTTCGTCAGTCACAATTGAAGGTCTTCCGCTCCTCTGATCATCATGCACAGACGTACGACCGTTTTTAAACTCGCGACACCACTTGTACACACTCGTACGATTAATAGCTTTATCACCATATGTAGTTTTCACCTCATTATAAACCTCAACCGGAGGTTTTCCCTTCCAAACGAGATAACGGATGACGCCGCGTATTTCGCACTTGGCGGGAGATTGGATTGACAATTTTCACGAAACGTGTTGTCGCGTCGACACTTCTCAACGTACTGACCTCAATCCGGTCTCGTTGCGGAGGAGAAGGGTCAGGCTACACGGAAGTGTAGCCAACATGTCGAAAATAAAATCCATCCGGTCGTGAGAGCCTCAGTACACTTACTTTCTGGATACGCCTCGTAGTATCACTTCTTAATATCTTCATAGATAACAATAAGCGGAATTGCTTTTAATATCCTCAAACTATCGACTAAGGACCTGACAATTCGATACTTAGCCGGTGTGAACTGACACTAATGAGATCCTATGAAGTGGACATAATTTGACATTGGTATATACTTTTTCATATATAAGAGTTCACGATAATTATTTGAAAGAAAAAGAAAAAATACTCATAATTTTTACTCTGCTTATTTTTTTAAGAAAAATTAGAATTGATACAAACCTGACAACTGCCTGTTGCCCCTTTAAATGCCGAAGCTGCCCAGATCCTGGGGAACACATTGCTGTACTTATCCCACAACAAGGGTCCCAGTTGGAAGTGCTCTCTGGAGTAATAATGCCATACCATCGGCTCCACTAATGTGCCTAGCTCATATTCTGAAAATACATAATAAGTAATTTTTTTTCTTTCAAGTCATTAATTAGTTAATATTATTTTAATTAGCAACACCAAATTTGATGTCTAAATTAAATATCAACATCATCACCATCACGCCTTATCCCTATTGGGGTAGGCATAAAGAATAGATCTCCAGTTCTTTCTATCTTGGCATACGTCTATGATCTTTGTCACTTATCATGCATACTCTCATGTTAGGATTTCTTACTCTCCTATTTTTCATAATTTCACTAATTTGGTTGTGCTACATGCTTATAGTTTTTTTCAAACTTCTTCGTACATTTTATACTACTTAAATAAATGTTCTTAATAAAACTTTCATATTTCATTCTTACTAGTCTTTTTTATCTTTGTTAGATCTCACTCATTTGTATCAGCTGTGTGATGGGATCATAGCCATAATGCATCATATGGTAAACCTATCGGCTGTATTGTCATTAGCGTAGAATCACTTCTATTTACAGAGAACAATAAACACTGATTAAAAATATATAGGTACTCTTTAACACTAAAATGTAAAATATATAACTGTTTTATTGTCATGATCCAAATCTAAAAGAGTATTGAAATTGTCATACACATATTGATTACTATGAACCCATGAGGCTACGGGGTAAGGAAAATATGACCTCTATCTTTTTTTATTAGTCTTTTCTGTAGTCTGTAAGATGGCAAATATTCGCAAATAAGACTCCAGTGTGGGCAGTCCTTAAGAGTTTCCCCAGGCCTTGAGAATGTTGGGTTAATCCCCTAATGCTCTTAACATAAACTATTACAATAGCCATAAATAACCTCAGGATTGATGTACTCAAGGCTTCGAAGAGCGTTAAAATACCAGGATGTGGGCTGACCTGGATTGAGATGTTTTATAGCAACCCTGTGATGAATAATGAAATTTAAAAAAATATGATTATGGATGTCAGTTACTATAAGTAAAACATTGATAAATGAGGTTATTATATATTGAACTAAGAGGTTTAAATTATTCGCATTAAAAATAAATTTATACTCTCAAAAACTTTTTGCTGACCAAAAAATTATTTTCTCTATAGAACTGTTGCTAGTTATCAGGGACCCAATGAAGAAAGAAAACACAGATAAGCTATGTGTATTCCTTGCCCTATACACAATAGAATATGCCTATCACAAATTGGTCAATTCCAGTGGCACCAATGCCAAGTACCTTAATCCGCCCCTTTGATTTGTGCCTTTTATTATACTCATCACGGGTAATGGGCATTAATTCATTCATTATAAATATAAAGCAGCACACCTTCAAGAATTGCATAACTTTCAGATATTCCGAAATAGATCTTTGTCAATTACATTATTATATTAGTGTCCTGTAATACCTTGTAAAACATTAGTGTCTATATTCCTTAGCATATCATCCCACATGATGATTTTAATGTGAGGATGAGTCTCTTTAAGGAACCGTGCAACGGCCGTAACATGGTCCAGAAATAGGGCCGCCTTTCCATACTTATGGTCCATAGCTCTTCTAGAACAAGCAGGACACAATCCCATATGCCAAACCTGAAAAATGTATTGTATAAATATTTATTAATCAATAAAATAATAAAGGATAAATGCTCGTGCATATCTATATTCAATATGATTTTTTTTTACTGTTTGTGATAAAATAAAGATTACTTTTTGTTAATTATTTTTATTACCTGTTTTTGTGACAAAGAACAGAACCTAAATTTTTAACTTTTCAAGTTAAATTCACACTACACGGATTCGTGTTACGTAGTGTTATATTTCATAAAAGAACATATTTATCATATCAAAATATGCTTCATTAACTTGATGTCCTTCTGATCTGGATTTTAGATCATATAGACATCTTTTTTTTTTAAATATTACATTTCTAGAACCTATAAATTCTTCAAATGCCTCTTTCATTTTCACCTTTTTTCAAATTATCTTTTATTTAATTTTTTTTTCCTTAATAATAGTAAAATGTAAGAAATTAAACAGAGTAGTGAGTGCTAACGAGTGTTCCTGTGAATAAAAATAAATGTAATATTTATCTGTTCCCAGTTAATAATAAAACTCAACACATGTAATAATTCCAAATAGTAAAAGCTGGAAAAAAACTTCATACTGTAAAGCTTAAGCACAACTCAAAGGTTAAAAGGAATCATGATCATCATCACTGCATAGGTATGGATGTAGAAGAGACGATGGGATGTCAGGCACTCAGACACAGGGATGTCAGGCACTCAACAATCTCCCACGTCAAACCAAGACTGAGAATCTCCTTACTGTATCACTGGTGGATATATTGAGATGGGCATTGAATTCATCAAGTCCCCTATAGGTGGTAAAATAGCACAGCTCTTGACAATGTATCAGACCAATCCTCAACACGTAACTCAACTACTTTCAGCGACATACCCTTATTGTGATGTTTATGACTGCTGCTGCATCTGAAAATGAACTGTCTCATTTGTCATCTATTTATATCATTCCACACCCATCTTCCTCCTAATGTATCTGTTCTTTCTCTTAGGCTTCGATAACGTACTAAGATTTTTCTCTTAGTTTTCGATAACATACTAAGATTCAGTCACATAGTAACATAGCAATATGTAGGCACCAAATGACTACCAAACAAACACTTCATCTTCAGATTAAAGGCTGAAAAGTCTCATATGGTCCTGATATTATTAAAGGCACCGCTAATAGCTCTTGTCTAATGCTTACAAAAATTTGTGGTTGAACACTTTTCTAGATACAGTATGAATTTTGAAAATTAAGTTTTTATACGTTTATCTGAAACACCGAAATGTTGTCAAAATTAAAAACTACCTCATCAGCTCCAATATGAATGTAATTGAGTCGTGAAGGTCGATGGAGGGACAGCACCTGACGTAGCATGGACTGCACCAGGGGCAGAGCCTCAGGGTGTGAAGGACACATGGAACTGGGAAAGGTTTCTATTTCACGAAGAGCACTCCACTCTGGATACTTTAAGACAAACTCCATATGTCCTATTGTCTGCACTAAGGGAATCTAAAATTAAATAAAATACAATATAACTAACATGTCTAGAACTGCAGGTAGATTAAGGCAAAGAAAACTAAGATTATGTGTAACTGTACATCTATATTGATCCATCTTTGATGCACAAAGAATAAAAAATTAATAGAAACTGTAAACAAAAAAGAGTTGTAAATATGATTAACTAGTTCTTGAAATAATCTTCTACCGAGTTACAACATAAAGCATTTGTGATGTAAAGGAGCAAGACAACAGCTTCTAGTAACAAAATAATAAAAGACAAACAACTTGCACTCAGAATATCAGAAAACAGCATATTTTAAAGAATGTGAATTAAAATTTACATGACATCCTTATTAGTTGGTTTGTAATGTACGAGTATTATATTAAGGCCAGGTCGATTTCGAAACCTAGATTATGAACTGACTTGAAAATAGGTTGGTGTTCCACTTTTAAAATCCTATTTTAACTTAAAATTTTATTTTGAGAAAGGAGTTGCGAATTGAATTGGTAGGCAAAGAAAACAAAATTTGAGAATACAAAAAACCACAAAATTGATGAATTACAATATTTTCATCAATAAGATCCGTTTCCATTTGATGCAACGATTTGACTCATCTGGTATAATTGTAGCAAAGCTTTTAAAGATTCGCAGACCTGATTTGGTATTATGCGATTCACCAATGAGCTCTTCCATTCCAGATTTCTATTACCAGTTTTTTTAAATGATTCTGCCATAATATCTGTGGCCTAGTTGATAAGATAACTGTCTTACAATCCTGAGATTGCAAGTTCTATTCTTGTTGATAATCAAATTTTTTTTTCAAATGTTGCAAGTCTGGTTTTTACTTAAGGCTTATTTAACAAGAGAGATCGCCACATGTCAGTATATTGGCCACGCTGTGTTGTAAACAATGAAAGTGTAATACAATACAATGTCTTCTGGTTTGGTCACTCGATAATACATCAATTTTGACAGTATAGTAGAATGTCAAAATAGTTTTACATAAGAAAAACTAATATACTTCGACTTCCTTTATAACCATTGATATAAGGCATAAAAGCAAAAATTACAACACATTTTTTTTTAAACTAAAGAATACTTTTGTTAGAATACATCGAAATGGAATTAAATTTATTATTTAATAAATGCTACATATTCCAAGTCATGTTAAGAGTCATGATGGCCCAATAATAGTGCCGTATTGTTAAAGCAAATTTAAGGAATTAACACTGTTATACCTACTTCTAAATTTAAAATAGAATGCTACTCTAGCATTCTACCTATAAGTAAAAGGTTGTAACAGTTTTATAGCTAGTTGACAACTACTGCTTTTACTGTGTTACTTTAAAACACTGCTAATATGTATATGTAATATGTCACAAAAAGAGGTTCTTCATTTTGAAGTTAATATACCCTGAACTTTATGAAGACATTCACCAAAATCCTAGACTGACCACTGTCCTTAAAAATTAACAAATCCAATTCCAAAAAGTTTCTTAACCCTTTAAGTGCTCTCTAAAATTTCATAAAAAGTCACAAAATGAGTAAATTATCCATTAAAAATAAAGTTAAAGATATAATTGCGATTTTTTTATATGTATATAGTCATTATCTGCTGCATCTATATTCACCTTCAGAATTAAATAAAAAATATATATTAATAATTAAAAAAGGAAATAACGAGAGAAAAAGGGTGATGTTATTTTAGAATCATTTATTTAAAATTAATAATAATAAAGAGCATACAACTAAAAAAAAAACAACAATTTTCCGGGTTTTATCTGAAAATAAAAATATAGTATTATAATAGAAATATATTTTTCAAAAAAAAATTTTTTTTTTTTATAAATTATGAATTACCATTGCATTGCCTCTACGTAGAACCTCGAGTCAAACATTGACAACATTTTTTATATTTGAATAAACAAATCTCAAGAGCGAGACTAATTTTCGGTGACAAATTCTTGACAAAATTTGAAACACGTGTAGAAAGACCATGTGAGCATTTTTTTTATGAAAGAATGTCAGGAGTTGGGAAAAAAGGTCTACTCAATAGTATTCGGATATAGCCGAACCGCGCACTCAAAACCTGCATTTTTTACAGAGTGTGGGATAAATCCGAACCTCGCACTTGAGAGACGTACACGGTGATTCGGATTTATCTGCACCTCGCATCCAAAGGGTTAAATGAATACATATACTTTGGTTTGTATGACCAATGTCATATGTTTAGAAAAAAAATATACATACCACAGTGAGTCCACATTCATCTGCTATATCCATTATGTGCATCGCTTCTTGAATGGAATAAGGAGCACCAATAGCAGCCGCGCTCTCAGAGAGCCCTCCGAGAGGACGTAACTCCCGGGTATAAGGAAATGTATCTTCCCATTCAATCAACAACCCAGTGGCTCCCCAATCACGAAGACATGGGAATAGCTAGGAAAAAAGTTTAATCAACACTTTTTACTTTATTTAAAATTTATTTATAAAATATATCATCTCATATTTTACACTTAGCTCCACTTAGAGAGCTCCACTTAGTATAGCTCCACTTAGAGAGCAGACTCATTACAAGGGCGCTCCAACTCGGGACCCAAACGCAGTATTACTGACAAATTAAAAATATTACAAAATATAAATAAGTTGAGTGTACGGATAGAAAACTAGTGGCTACTGCCATTAGATTAGGTTCTATCTACCCTGTATCTACATATGTTTAGAAAAACATATTTGGTAAGAAAACAGCAAAGAGCTAACCAAGGGAAGACAAACAACAAAGAAACCTTTGCAGATCTTCCGATATGTGATAATCTGATAGTAATATATTCGGCTTTAGGTGTAGTGTAGTGTGTGTGTAGTGTTCATATAAAATCATAAGTTTTGATAAGACCTTCCAAAAAGGGTTGTCTTCAAGTACTTCTTAAAACTATACACGCCACCCATATCTCTAGCACTAAAAGGCAGAACTAGGCCTGCATGTGGAAAAAAACAGATTGCTTTTGTCATATGTGTATAGCATTTACAATTTACATTGGTTTGATGAAAAGGTGAACCATAGAGAACCAGTACATAATAATGCAAAAAACCTCTCCTCAAAGGATATAGGAATGTGCAGGGTCGTAACTGGATTTTGTACATTGTCTCTTGTATGACTGACTGCACCTGTTGTGGTATCTCTCTAAAGATGTCAAGTAGAAGACTTCTACATTGCCTTTCTGACATTTCAGAGGAAATTTATTCCATAGGATATCGCTAACTACTCCAAAAGACCAATCCCGATCAAGTTAATTGATTGCTTGATATTTTCTTAATTTGCCTTAACTATATGTATATGAATCAAAATTTGCTGCACAGTGTACCACTCATCCTAGAGAGCACTGAGTTATCGTTATATTATAGTATGGTACTAGATCATTTAAGATATTTAAATACCATTATACACTCTTCCAGGATACCTTGAACAGTCAAGTTATCCAGCCATACACACATATCATCAAGCCATTTCCCTATCAAGGAAGGCAGAAAGGACAGGGCGCCAAACCTTCCCATCTTCACACACATCTTTCGCCTCTTCTACAATCATACACCTTCTCGTAGAACTCCAATGATTTCACTAACTACATTTTTTTCTTTCAAAATATCATCCAACCATATTTTTGTACTATATATTTGTTTTGTTAGTCTTTCTTTATTCATTCATTTAACATGCCCAAACTATTTCAGAGTGCTCTTTTTAATCTTACTCAACACATCAGCTCTAAGGCATCTCCATTACAAATAAACACAATTATTTCGCAGTTCTTTCTTTTTCTTTGAATTAATATACTCTTAATTTATGATAAATGTATCTAATAATTCAATAAGGGATATAATTATTTTCTTTAAATGTATTATTCCAATCTTCTTGTCTTTTTTGCTATTGTGTTCCGATAGTAAAAAATAATGGTCATTGAAGGGTTAAAAAAGGGCAAAACGAATTCAATTGCATAAAAAAACTATTGTTAACTCAATCATTAAAATATAATGTGAATAAATGGTACCTATTTTTTATCTGTTTCATATGCATATAATCAGCTGACGTAGTTGTTTTAAAACATTTTTATCGCCATAAAAATATAGATTGATTTAAGCGTAAAGTAATAATATTTTAATTGAATAATATACATGTTGTAAAAAAAATTAGATGTTTGTGAATTAATTATATTAGAAAGTTTCACATACCTTTTCAAAATACGAAATTTTGGGAGGAGCACCTTTGAGATCCAAATGAACTAGCCTGTTAAGATAAACGAGAAATGAGTGAATTGTTAATTTGGCATTTATTATATTAAGATATGGGTAAACGAATGAGATAATTTTACCTTTGTGTACCGAATAATGTCGATTCCATTATAAGTCAACTTATAATAACAATAACAAAACCCATCTGATCTAAAAAACAACAAATGTCAGTGTCATAAACACACAGTGCTGCCAACAAAATACCCACAGAGTAGTCATTGAAATTAAAATTACAATGTTTAGTGACCGGGCTAGATACCGAGTTTATCATTATATTTTTGTTGAATTTTTTAAATTGATATTTTTATTATAAAATTATGAATTTAGACCGGTCATCAAATTTTAAAGTAAAGGCAACGTCATCAAATTATAAAGATTAAAAATAAAATTAACTATAATTTAAATGAACTAAAACTATTACGTTCTTTCAAGGATTGGCAGAAGAAAAAAATAATTGTTTAATGGAGTACAAGACAAAAACTAGGTCCAAACTATCTTGAGTATATACAGTTCTCAAACATATTGAACTTCTTTAAACAACTGAATGGTTGAAGTAAAATAGGCACTAAGTACCAAAAAAAATTTGAAACTAAGTATGCACATTCATTTTATATGCCAAGGCTACTAACTTTAATACATCACCCTGCAAAGTCTCATTCTATTAAATCTAATCTAATGACTTCTCTAAAAAATCCAATAAAAGCTTTAATCTGACGTTATTATCCACATTTTTTTCTTTTCCTCATATTGGAGGCCAGAGTACTTAGTGCTTTATTTGATTCAACTATATTTATGCATATTTATGTCTCGCTTAAATATCTTCTGACAGCAGCCTATTATAAAATTTCTGAAATCTCTTATATTAGTGTGTTAAATTATATATTTTTAAATAACTTATATGAATTTATGTATATGAAATTAAAATGAAAACTTTATTGCAAATAATAATTATAAAAGCACCAATACACCAGTGATAACAATTCAAGCAGAAAAATATAAAGCATTTTGAACACGTGTTTATTGAAAAATAAATTAGACTTTCATAACAGAGCTCTTAAATTCTGCTCTTCAAAAAATTTGAATACTAAACATGAAAATCATAGCTTTATTAACAAATTGTCATACAAAATTCCATTTATAAACGTAGCTAATCGATCATCAAATACGAGTATATAATTTTTTTACTAACTACCAAAGCAAGCGGGTTTCAGATCAGTTAAATTAACTAGATACAGTTAGAAGTCTTGAGAAATTAAAATGAGAAATATAAATTTCCCCGTTCATCGCTTTTTTATTGATTATCAAAACGTAGTTTATTCAATAGAGTTATTTGCCATAGCAGAATCATTAAAAGATTATTGGACCTGATTTTGTACGTCTATAAATATCCAACACTTTGGCTGGATTCTGAATTGACTATAAACTCCACAATGTTGGCTCAGTATTCAATAAAGGCAACCTTGCTAGTTTATTTGACACAGCGTAAAAAAATGTATACAAGCACTATCGTGCTGCAAGTATGCTATGGTTGGCTTTCAGACGATACAGATGCAACCTAAAAGCATTATAAAGGACTTTGGTCAAGATAGAATCCAATTTTTTATTATACCATTTTATTTAAATTTGCGAATACAATTGGTTGACGATGTTTAGCATTCAATATATGAAGTGCATGGCTGCGTGGTAACGCACTGGACTTTTGTGCGGAAGATTGCCGTTCGAACCCCACACTGTGCTACTACACAGGCATTTTATCCGTCTAGTATTCGGGGGTATAAGGATACCTATGAATTCGGTCATATCTATTCTTTTAAAAATTAAAAATCCTCTCTGTCTACTCTAACAGAGTATTTAATATAAATCGTGTATTTAATAAAAACGAAGATAGTAAAATTAATTATTTTTAAATAGTTCTATGACATCAACAAACACTTGTATTTATATAATTATTATTAATGGATCGAATTAAACCTTTTACTAAATGTTTTTTCACCATATTGTCTACAAATCTTAATTAACTTAGATGTAGCGAAACAGGCCCGTCGTGAATACGGTGAAGATTTTTTTCATAATTTGGTTGATAATTATTATATTCGATACGTTTCTCAGTAGCTCCGATTGGCCCATCTCTAGACAATAAAAAATGGGAGATGGCATTTATCATGGTGTTTTGGCGCGCTTTTGTTACACGGCAGAAGCTCGATCCAACAGTATGTCAATATTTTCTATGTTTACTTTTGTAAAATATTTTCATTTCTTAATATAATTTACACATTAAGCATAAATACAAACATTGCTAAATCAATTAATAATAAGGTGTAATTGTCATATGTCAAATATTTCAATTGAAGCTAGATGTGTATTTTCGTAAAACTTATTCTTTAGTATCTTTGATCCACATTTCTTAGCCTAACGCTTTTACTTTCTCTAAATCACCTAACATTTTTTGAAAACAAATCTTAACTTGATAGTAACCTTCAAAATAAGTACTTGATTCGTCTATTTTTAAAACCTGCTACAACATATGATTTGTGTTGACTTTTTCTTATAAAACTTGAGGTCTAATGTTATTAATGTATTTATTCTATATATAGCATAATTTGATGCTCAATTAAGTATATATTTGTTAAGGATAAATGTTAACATCCCTATTGTTATATAACAATTAGTAATTTATATCAACCATCTCACAAGGTTATATGTGCATTTTCTGAGGCAGATGACTTACACCTGCAGTATCTTAACACGTAAATAATACATACCATCACGTCATTTCCCTGTCGGTGTAGGCAAAGAGGACAAAGCGCCATACTTGCCTATCTCGAAACCCGTAGCCTGTTCTACATACATAGAACTTCTACGATTCCTCTGACTTTCTATATTTCCTGTCAGAATATCATTCACTTGATCCAACAATACTTTCCTTGGCCTTCCACTCACATTTGCACTATATATCTGTTTTGTAAGTCTTCATTCATTCGTTCCACATGCCCAAACTATTTTAATACAGCCGCGTCCCGACGGAGTTTACCGCGATTTCTCCTGTTGTAAGGCAAATGCCGGGGCGCTTGTTCTATCCATACACTAAACATTCGAAACACATTAAATATATTCAGAGCAATAAAATGATAAACACTTTTGGGGTATGCACTGAGGGAACAGGCAAAGAAGTGGGTCTCCATAGAACCATTTCAGAGAGTCCAAACACAATCCCGGGGTTTTAAACCTGGTGCGTCATAAGCCAGGTTGCCCATTGGCTCAACTCTTCCAAAAAAAAAATACAGCAGCCTTAAGTTCAGATTTATTCATTATTACTTCATTCCGTATTCTGTCATACTTTGTCACTCCATGTATTCATCTCAATGCACGCATTTATACAGCATTTATTCAGCTCCTTTCAGTTTTTTTCCATGTCCTGTTTCTCTCCCATACGTCTTAAGTTGGCACCAAAACGCTATTGTGGACTATCATCTTAGCAGATTTTGATACTGTCTGGTTTAATTATATTTTTAGTGCCCCATTGACTTTTAATACATCTGATAATGCTCAATATTCATACTTTTATTCATCATTCATCCTTTTCGTTTTACCATTTTTCAAAATCTGGTCCATGTTTTAAATGGACACCTGCACTTCTGACTTGTATATTCTCTTAGTCATTCATTCTTTCCACAAGCCCAAACCATCTTATAACTCCTTTTTTCATCATACTGTAAACATCCATTTCATCTATGCATTAATTTATTCTGCCTTCTTTCATACACTAACACTTCACAAATTTTTCTTAGTGCACGCATCTCCACAGCATTTATCTTACTTTTGTCCCTTTCCTGCCAAATCCAAGTTTCACTTCCATACGTCAAGGTGGGCCAATACAGTAATTCAAACCACTTTTGTAGATACATCCTGTCAGCAAACATTCCAAGTATATTCTATATTTACTCGCTCTTTGGAAAAGCTTCAGTGGTATCTGTTCAAAAGATTATCTGAGCAAACTGATGAGATTGCCACATGGCATTAACCCCCCAAGTTGTACTGTATACAACGAAAGTGTAATACAAAACAACATTTTGCTCGCTTACTCTGATAGTGAAAATACACCTTTAAATAAAGAGTTTCATCCATGATAATTTTTTTCAGAAGCGGCATTTCAGCATCTTCCTCTCCGATACAATGTCCGGATTTCCAGATGACAATTTAAAAACCAGGGCAAGGCTATTTCGAGTTTCTATAGAAGGGAATATTGGATCTGGAAAATCGACATGCCTCAACTTTTTCAAGAAATGGGAAAAAGTTGAAATACACCCAGTAAGTTATTTAAGTAAGGGAATGTTAGTGTGGAGTTAAGGAATGATCGGATAACAGATAACGTTTGTTGGAATCCTGAGATGGTTTGGCAACCTAGAGAGAATGAGTTATGAAAGAATTATTAAACAAACATCTATATATAAAATTGATGGAGAAGAGAGGAAGATGTAGACCGAGAAAAGAGTTCTAGGAGGTAATTGGAAAAAGATTAATTGATGGAAAGGTAAGTGGTATAGGAAACACAAGTGCATGAATGACAAAATGTATGGATGTGGACGAGGAAAGAGCTGTGTGCGTGAATAGAAAAACACGGAGACCTGTTTGTCTATCTACTCCAAAAAAGATATGTGATGTAGGAGATTTAAGAAGTCTCCACATACGCATGTGACTGAATAACTAGTGCGAATGTAGACCATGTGATGAGTTATTGGGCATGATTTTGATGTGGTTATTGAGATTATGATACGGTTGGAATTGTGTGTGTGATTACTTGAGATTTAAATACAAGTAAAGATGTGAATACAAGCGTTTTAGTATTTAGGACAAATAAATTGAATTTGTGATTAAGGAATGAGACTATAGATGATGTGGAAATATTGAATAACGTGGCCGAGAGATAATATTGTCTTTGGCCCCAGTAATTGAGCTGTTGGGTTAAGAACTACTGGAGTACGCAAGTAACTCACAGTTCATTGTCAATAGTGTTGGAAATGCTGGCTTACGTGGACAGGCAACAACACTCGTATATGTTTAGTATGTGGGAGTATTGTTAACAAACAAACTTTTTAACCAGACATATATAAATATGAAATATATGAATATTTTATCCATGAAATTTGTGTGAATTATAAGAAAAAAGGGAGCCACCATTTAGTCTATTAGACAATGATTACCGATAAACTAAATCTCTCAATTCTCATTAGTTTTCAGGAACATAGGGATGTCACAAAATGCCTCCACCCAGATCTGTCCATAGCCCTGTAGGCCAAGACTGCAAATCTTCTTAAAATCCCCCAGCAGCAAATCTTGTACTACAATACATGTGAGGTACTGTAAATGGTTGTGCATATTGAGGAGGCCGCCTACCAGCTGATGAACTGTGTTTTACACCACCCATAGACATCTACTTATATAAAAATTATGTGATGCTTTCAGGAGCCAATTGATAAATGGAGAGATGTATCTGGACATAACCTCCTCGGCCTCTTGTACTCTGATCTGAAGAAATGGAATTATCCATTTCAACATTTTGTGCATCTCAGTAGATTGCAAATCCAAACCAGTCCACCAGCCTCTGAACTGACTGAAGTGAAAATGTTTGAGAGGTAATTTAATATACCTTTTTGGTTCTTACATTTTAAGTGACATATTCTATCAAATGTGGTAAAAAAATTGCAAAATGTAAAATATGAATGAAAAAAAAGTGTCATATTCAGAATTCTGAAATGGCCTACAATTAATATTTTGATATGTGTACCATTTAACCAATGAATATACATAGATATTATACTCATAAGATACTATTACCATTTACAAAAGAACGTGTAATGCCAATATGGATTGGGCCGCAAGTGGCCAAGGGTGGAACCCCTAGAATATATATATATAACGAAACAACATTATGTGTCATCTACCTATTGTTGTTTTTGGGCCAAGACAGTTGAAAAGCAAAAAAATTTATTATCTATTTAGTTAAATAACTTGACCCATGAAATACTTCCCTTTTTGTTATTCTCCCAGTCTTATTCATCATTATTGAATATCATAATTGCTATAAAACTGCATTTTTGTGCAAATAAACAAGTATTAGGTTCGATAGATATTATTTGAAAACATATATTTACAGATGCTCATTTAGTGTGTTATTAATGCAACCAGAATCCCCTCGTCCCGGTTGTCTGTTTTTTAAATCTTTTGGCTTCTGCCTCTTTAGTAGACCGCTGACAACTATCTTTAGACAGTATTCGGTGGAGCTATCAAAGGCCGACGTTACTTGGAAAGAAGCAAGACTGCTTGCAACTAACTGACTATGTAATGGAAATTTATTACCTCTCCAGTTGGATTATGCGAGGAGTTTAAGCAGTAGTAGTAGTAATAGATAGAATAGTGCTGATTAATAATATATATATATATTTAAATTGCATGATTTTAGACTATTATATGTAAAATAGTTTGCAAAATTATGGTTTACATATTATGAATTAATGTTAACTTTTTTATAAGGCAGCCAAACAAGTAGGGGACTGCAGTTCCTACTAAGAATTTTCAATAAAAGCCAAAACAAAAGATCCACTGCTTTGTGAATCCATAACTTGGTTGTCCCAATAGTTTTGAGATCTTCCTCTTTTGCATAAACTGTCTTCACTTCCAACAATGTCTATCTAAATCAAACTAAAGAATGTATTTTTTTATTACAGGTCTGTACAAAATAACAGATATTGTTTTATGGAAAATGCTTTAAGAAACCAGCTTCTGACAGAATGTGAATTCCAAGTTTTAGTGGCCTGGTATGAATGGATCGAGAGTAATATGGATATCGGTTTAGATCTGATTGGTGAGTTTTCCATTTACTTGCTTTTGATCAAATGTCACGTTGATCTTACTCAAATTTGTCGAGACTTTTTGTAGTCATCACACCCCTCCCTTTTTCATTAATATCCTTTGTGTACAAATTATCACCTATGTAACTTTCAACGCGCCTTTTTAATATTTTTGTATGCAAATCGTTAGGAGTAGACTCATGATGCATGGAACTTGTTTAACTCAAGGAGATAAGTGGAGTGATTTTGTAATCCTAGTATTGAACAGAAATTGAATTGTGGTTTCACATTAAAAATCTTAATTGAATTTAAATATCTTATATGTGTTATAAGATTTTTATAAAACATTTCCTAATATTGTAACAAGTTTCCCATGGAAACTAGTCATCATACTGGTTTAATTAAGTAAATCTCAAGTTTAAATTTTAATTAGTTATCAGAAAAGTTATAAATGCATAACTTCACCAAATCAAGAGTTCTGTAAAAATAACATTTTTAAAACCATTTCCAAAAAGCGTGGGATTTTTTTCTGTGATTAATCAAAATTATCATCACTTCATTTAGGCCTCGGCCACACAGGAAGGAGCCTCGCTTGATGCTTAGAGCTATGTTGCGAGTTAGGCGACATCCTAGAGCGAACCAACGTACCGCATACTATCGCAGTGGCCACACTGCACGCTTTGCGCCACGTTGCATGATGATTAGTCATCGAGTGAATCTCCTAGCGAACAGACGTGTTGGTTAATTTACAAGATGGCGGAAGTTTTAATGACAGCTGTGTATAAAAGGGAGTCTTTGTGGAAACCATCGAGCAAATTATAGAAAAATGTACCTGTAATAAAATCACTTGGAAATGAAGTTGCACAGAAAGTAAATAAAGATGGTAAGTTTTGAGAGTGACATCGTGTGTTGACTCAACTGCTCCCAACTGTCAAATGAATTGGTGCGTAGCACTTTGGTGTGGCCAGGCATGAAGTCATCTAGTATATGAGTCACGTAAAATCTAGCTTAGCACATAACGAAGCATTTTGGTGTGGCCTCGGCCTTAGGAAACTTGTTTTTAGATTATCTAAAAATGTCTCAAACATCCATAAATTCACTTGAATCCTTCGGCAACCTTTTGAATTCATGACCAGTTGCACTAAACCTTTATCCAAGTTAACATTTCTATTTTTACCATGTGGAGAACACTTCTTATAATCTGAATATCCTAATATGTACATTTATTCATGATAGTCGAAACAAATATTCTTTTCTTGTTATTTTTCAACACAATGCTTGACTAAAAAAAAAACATTTTTAACAGACCTTAATTCCTCTGTGGCCTAATTGGTAGAACACTTGTCTTTGAATCAAGGGGTTGCGGGCCCGTTTCTCGCTGGTACCTATTTTTTTTAAAAGCGTTTTGGTTTGGTTTTTATTTAACTCTTTTAATCCCACGGGACCGATCATCGGCCCCAACTGGTTTATAGGAAAAATCCCACGGGGCCGATCATCGGCCTCAAAGTTTTCATACAAGTTTTATGTTGAATATATATGTTTCTAAACTTTGTTGAATATATATGTTTCTAATGTTGAATATATATGTTTCTAAACATTCACTTTTTATTTTTGAAAATCATTCTTTTAATGCATTTAAAACTAAATATTAACTGAGATAAAACATAAAATATAAACTACTATTTTTTTGCCAAAATATGCTGGGTATAAAGAGTTAATATCTCTTACATCTTTTTTTTATTGTTGGAAGAGATAGCGATAATATATAATAGTTATAAAAATAAGGATACCACCTGGTAGTGGTTTTGTCTTTGCCATCTCTCCTCAGTCATCGTCTCCTACACTTGCTGCATCGTGGCGGACACTTAACATCTATCTTAGGCAGGGCCATCCGGAGATCTCTTGTAATTTGATAGGGCATGAATGACAGTCTTAATGGTTCTTGCACCACTTGGCTTGTCCACTTTAGTCTCCTTGCTTTCATCACATGGGTTATTTTTAGACACTGGTAAATATTAAGATAGTTGAGATTAAAATATTTGTTATTTGTAGTTTATCTGCGGAGCACACCAGAAGTGGTCTTCCACAGGATGATGAAGCGAGGACGAAGGGAAGAATGCAATGTTACCTTAAAGTACCTTGAACAGGTAAAAGCTATGACTTATTTTCTAATTGATAAACAAAACAATTATTCTGTCTTGAAGAATGAATATGAATAAATATTTTAATTAATTTCCTCTCATCAGTGTGAAACTAATTAAATTGAATGTTAAAATAGTGAACAAATTTTTATTTTTTGTCATTTTTTCTTTAATGCCGTTATTGAGAACTTTTGGTTCATTATTTATAAATGTGTAGATATTTTCATGTTTCGAAAATAGCTTTTTTTTGTTCTGGCAAAATAATCAAGTTTCTACACATAACACATTGATCAATAAGTCCCGGGACTAACCAACAGATGGCGCCTCTAATAACAAATTCGTACCATTCTCAGTTAGTACCATCCTTTAGAAGTTACGTGTCAAACTTTCATGACATTCCGTCATTGAGTTACAGTGGTTTTAGTGACGCTACTTTTGCTATTTTCAAAACAGTGGAAAAAACCGAATTTCGTGTGTTGATAAAACATTGCTTTTTAATGGGAAAAAATACCGTTCAAACTCAGTGATGGCTTGAAAAGTGTTATCCGGGCTCTGCTCCGTCGAAAACAACCATTTGTCGGTGGTATGCTGATTTCAAACGCGGTCGTACAGACACAAATGATGCTGAACGCTCTGGTCATCCAAATGAGGCTGTTACACCAGAAAACATAACAAAAAAACCCTCAAAATCGTGATGGAAAATCACAAAGTAAAGTTGTGTGAGATAGCTGACATCCTGAAGATATCATTTGGTAGTATTTACACTATTTTGCATGAACATTTGGTCATGAAAAAGCTTTTTTCGAAATGGGTGCCGCGTTTGCTCACAATGGAACAGAAACAGCAACGCATCGATGATTCAGAGCGCTATTTGGCACTGTTTGCGCGAAATAAACAGGAGTTTTTGCGTCGATGTGACAATGGATGAAACTTGGATCCACCACTATACTCTGGAATCAAATCAACAGTCAGCTGAGTGGAGAGCAGCTGGTGAAAGTCGACCAAAGCAACCAAAAACTTAACAGTCGGCCGAGAAGGTTATGGCCTCCATATTTTGGGATGCGCATATTTTTTTTGTACTTTCTCACCATGAGCGAGTTCTGCACCCCCACCGGGCTCCAAATGCAAGCATTGCTTTCTAGTTTGCTACGAATCAATGAATTAAACAACGTTTTGAGCACCAATTGGTTTTCAAACGACTTAGAGATTCTCATTACAAATCCTAGAGTTTTATAAGCTGAGTTGCACATAACTTCTATGTGAGGACCAAATGCGAGATTGCTGTGGAACAATACACCCAGATCTTTAATATTATCTGTGCGGGGTATAGGTATAGATTCTAGTGTATATCAATGGAATTTCAAGACGTGTGAGCGATGATACGACATAATTTTGCACTTTGATGCATTGAAATATAATTTATTATTGTGGCTCCATTCACAAACGTTGTTGAGATCTGACTGTAGGTCTAAGCAGTCGGTATAAGAACGAATTTCTTTAAAGATTTGAGGTCATCAGCAAATAGAAGAAATGTGGATTTTTTTATAACTCTACCTATATCATTAATAAAAATAAGAAATAAGGTAGGTCCAAGATTAGACCCCTGCGGAACACCTGAGTAGGCAGTGAAGTAATCGAAGTTGTAGATTCCATGTGAAACAAATTGTTTTCTATCTGTAAGATAATCTGACAACAGCCTTAGTAAGTTACCTGGGATCCCAAGTTCACTCATTTTTTCTAATATTTTTTTGTGATTGACGCGATCAAAAGCTTTTGCAGTCATGATACGAATAATCAATCTGATTGCCACTATCTACAGCCCTTGAAACATAGTCGGTGAAGACCATCAGATTGGATTCAGTAGATCTGCCTCTTCTGAAGCCATGCTGCTCATCAATTATATATGGGTCCACTAACGACCTTAGTGTGCGATCCATAAACATTTCTAGGAGCTTAGCTATTGAAGAAAGTATGGCGATAGGTCTGTAGTTGGTTACATCGTCCCTAGAACCATTTTTAAATATGGGAATAACTCAAGTCTTTTTTCATTCACTTGGAAAAGTATGGACTCTGAAGACAAGTTTAAATATGTAAGCAAGAGATGCAGAAAGCAATTCACTACAGCCCTTAAGAAAGAATGTAGGTACTCCGTCCGGCCCAACTGCTTGTATCGGATGCGTATGCAGAATGAATGTATCACTCTTGAAGGAGACTATGTTAAATAAAGAAGAATTTTGGCAAACAAATGTTGTTTTAATAGTTAGTCCCGGGACTTATTGATCGATGTGTTATGTCTATGTTAAATATAAAACAGCATGATTTTTGTTGAAACTCTGATTTGGCAGAATAAGGATAAAAGATAAATGGTGTGAAGATACGCACAGAAAAATCTGTCAAGTGGAAATGTAAGAAATGAATGCATGGATCAAATAAATGTTTTAAGTTAGATGATTTTTTTATTTATTAGCTTTAAGATGGATTGGACATATGGATAAATTTAATGAAATAATGAATAAGCAAGTGTACAAGTCAGAAGTGCAAAATGTGTGAATAAGAGGTAGACTGAGGAAAACATGGTCAGATCAGATGGACAAGATTTTAAAAGAAGATAAAGTGAGAATTAGGACTAATAGAAGGTTGTACATGATGGATGCATGAATGTGGAGGAAAATGTTGTGTATTTGGATAGAAAAGTTTGGAGATGTTCTCTCTGCCTACTCCGCAAGGACACTGGACATGAAGGACAAATCTTCACATTTCATATTCAAAAATATTTTTACTTCATTAACATTATGTTCACTTCATGTTCCAGTTAGTTAAAAGATTTCAGTGTACTGCGTACACACCATTCTTTCTATTCTTTCTATTATTATCTAACCATATTATTTTTTTTAGATCCACATGTCTTATGAAAAATGGCTGAATACACCAGAGAAGGTTGGCTGCAAGATAATTACCATTGATGCAGATCAAGAACTTGAAGGAGTAATTCAGCAACTGGAACAAAATACCCTGAAAATTATGGGACTAGACACTGATGTATCAAAATGCTGACCATCATTAATATTATTAGTCATTTTTTTGTACTTTACTATTTTTATAATAATTTGCACTACTTTTATGTGTAAAAATATAATGGGTCATTTTGTCAATATGAATAATTCATTTTTATTTAATTAATTTAATCTTGTGAATCCTTTATTATTTAAGGTTATTAAGTTTTATATATTTGTTACCATTGTGAAATGATTTGTGATTTACAGGGAATGTTGCCTTATAATGAAATAATGTTTATTCCAACATGTTCAAGTGATATCACTGATTGTGATATTTTTATACAATAGTATAAGATAATATAACTTAGCACGTGGCCACATTTTTCAACAGGCCTACATCACTAACGTATATGTGTTGTAGATATGTGACATACGAATAAATATATGTAAAAAAAAAGGTATCCAATGCTACCCTTAATAATCATGGCAACACTAAGTCTCTTACGCTCCATTTTACAAGGTCTAATTATTAATATAAGCATATATAATAGATTTTTATAATATGAACTAGACAGTTTGGCCCTATGTATTTTTACAGCTGCAATAATTATGCAAGACTGATTGTAGTTTTCCTTTTTGTTTTTATTTATACAATGTAATACAATATAAATTGTATATTTTTACACTTTTGTCATTGTTGATTTCTAAACATTCTCAAATATTTGTATTTCTGCAGCATATGAGTTGATCAATATTTGTATTTTTGCAGCTAATTAGTTAATGTGTTTTAAGCTTGTGATTAATTTTTCACAATATATTATACCTGAAATTATTTTTGGATTTAGATAAATACCTACTAATCGTGTAATGTAATGAATTAATAAAATGTATTATTAATAAGATCCCTCTAGTATGTAAATTATTATTTTAAATGAAAAGAAAAGTTTTATTGCCATTATTTTTTAGCATAATAATAAATGGACAATGTATCAGACTCTTCGTATGGATGCTGGAACTCGAAAATCAAACTCACTACTATTATTAAAAATATTACAAAAAAAGTAAATACGTTGTATGTAAGGATAGGGAGGTGGTGACTGCAGCCATTAGATTAGTTACTTCTCCGCATCTGCATATTTTTTAGAAAAACATATTTTTGGTAAGAAAACTTACAAAGGGAAGACGAACTACAAACAAACCTTTGTAGACTATATAATAATTTAATCAAGTAAAATGAATAACTTTTTTTTTTAATTGAAGCTTACATTCCTCACAAGCATAATACCTATAACCCTTATCACCTCTAAATCTTATTTTATACTATAAATACAGATGTTTCTCAGTTTTAAAAATGAAGAAAGGAAACAGGTTTTGTAAATTTTTCCAATACTTTTAGCCTTTGATAAATAAATCCAAGGAGCTTAGCAAAAATATATATAAGTTTCAAAATTAAAGATAATTTGTGTTTAAAAACTGAAAACTATTGTGGGGCATAACTGATAAATGCATAACTTCATCCAATTAAGAGTTTTATAACAATAATTGATGTTTAAAACCCTTTCGAAAAACATTGGAAAACCCTACTGAAAACAATTATTCCTACAATTGATTAAATTACCATCACTACATTTAGAAAACTTGTTTTTCTTAGATTTTTAATAATGTCTCAAGTGTCTATTAAATCGACTTGAATCCTTCGGCATTGATTGTTTGTAAAAAAAATAATTGTATATCTAAAATTGATATAAATTATTTTATCTAACAAAATGAATTAATTTATTGAATAAGTTCAAATAATATGCTTTTGCCCAAAGAAATTTATTGTTTTAATTGAATATTTTCAAAATCAAATTTGTACTCATAACATTATTATTACTACTTCATTATAGCTTTAAAACAACATGTACTACTAATTTATATACAATTTTATTAAAGTGAATAAATTTGAATGATATTAAATTTGGAAGAAACGAAACTGTATACACCAGTTCAAAATAAAAACACTTGATGAATTATCCTGTCTTGAACTAATGTATAGAATTATTTGTGAATTACAAGTATGATTATATAAATAAAAAATGTAGAATCAATTTGACAATAACATTTATTAATTTTATATAAGGATGTTTCATTTACTCTCAACCACCTTATTCATTTTAGAATCTCGGAAGGTCGCATTGAATATGTTATGTATTCAAGAAAAACTAGAAGAGTATAATATATATATATATATATATATATATATATATATATATATATATATATATATATATATATATATATATATATATATATATATATATATATATATATATATATATATATATATATATATATATATATATATATATATATATATATATATATATATATATATATATATATATATATATATATATATATATATATATATATATATATATATATATATATATATATATATATATATATAAAAAGAGGAAAGAAGAATATTAAGAAATAAAAATCAGACTAAATTACTATAGGTATTATCAATACATTGTCTACTTGCTTTATTCTGTTAACGGGGAAATAAATTATTTACAAAAAGAATGCTATATACAAGTTTATCGATACAGATGATCTGCATGAATATTCGCAGCAATTTCACTTTCCCATTTGTCTCCATTTGAGAGCAGTTTTTCCTTGTTATATAAAAGCTCTTCATGAGTCTCTGTTGAGAATTCAAAGTTGGGCCCTTCAACAATGGCATCCACAGGACAAGCTTCCTAAAAAGAAAAAAATCACATGAATTTTTCATAACAATTATCGTTATTCTTTCGCCTTTACGTAAATACATCTTGTCTATAGCCTTCTTTTGGTTTCTCTTATATTAGGTCCTTACATATGAAATTGGCGTTTTGTTTGGGAGGAACATAAAGTTGATTTTTTTTTAATATAATATATTTATTTAATCAAAGTATGTACCATTGCTATCTATGCACTTTTGCCATCTCATAGGTAGTTCATCGATCCCTTTACTAAAAAAACCATTCGGACGGGAATCAATAAAATCTTTGAAGTCGGTTTGGACTGCCCCATCGGAGTTGAATTTTTTCCCTTGCAAGAAGTTATCCAAATTTCGAAAAAAATAGTAATCTGTTGGGGCAAGGTCCGGAGAGTACGGTGGATGTCTTAGACATTCCAATTGAAGCTCTTCTAATTTGGTAGCCGTCTGTTGTGCAGTGTGTGGTCTAGCGTTATCATGAAGCAGCAGTGGCCTAGAGCGATTAACCAGCCTCGGTTGTTTAGCAGCTAGCTTTTCCATCATGGTTTGCAGTTGCTGACAATAGACATCTGCCGTAATCGTCTGGCCAGATTTAAGAAAGCTGTAGTGAACGACACCAGCACTAGTCCACCAAACGCTCACAAGTAACTTTTTTGGAGTCAATTTTCGCTTGGGGCATGGTTTGGCTGGTTCGGCAGGGTTCAGCCATTGCGATGAGCGCTTCCGATTATCATACAGGATCCACTTTTCATCACAGGTAATGATTCGATTCAAAATCCCTTCATTATTGTGCCGGTTGAGTAATGCAACGCAGCAGTCAACGCGCATTTGTTGATTTGCTTCACTCAATTCGTGAGGTACCCACCTTTCAAGCTTTTTCACCTTCCCAATTTGCTTCAAGTGGATTAAAACAGTTTTATCACTAACACCGCAGCCTGCAGCTAACTCGGACGTGGTTTGCGATGGATCCGCTTCCACAATAGCCTTCAATTCTTCATTATCAACTTTGGTCTTCGGCCGTCCACGGGGCTTGTTCTGCAGGTCGAAATTTCCAGAACGAAAACGTTGGAACCAAAAACGCACTGTGTTTTCTTTTGCGGCACCGTCGCCATACACATTATTAATCCTTCGAGCCGTTTTTGCAGCACTGGTGCCACGGTGGAACTCGTACTCGTAAATAACGCGATATTTCAAGTTTTCCATTTTGTAAACTGAGTGACGCAAAGAAAAAAAACAATTGAGGAAAAAACAAATGAATTATAATTTTCGAAACACAAATACTTGAGTAAATAGCTGTATAAATTTGAATTTGGAATTCCTAACCAAAGAGAAGATATTTGAGATCAAAGTTGCCAGTACGGCAAAACGCCAATTTCATATGTAAGGACCTAATATTACCGTCTCAAATTTTCACTTGTCCCAACTATACTTTTCTGGCTTTTTCTTTACATCTCCCACTCGCAAGTTTTTCATTTGTATAAAAAAAATTGAACCATGTATTGTAATCTCTTTTGAAGAAATAAGAATAGCCAACTGTATCGATTGATGACATATCTAAAATTGAAAGTGTTGGCTGCCACATCTGCAAATTCATGAGCACAAATTTTTCAAAGTATGGTTCTTTTTAAAACATTCTCCGGGATGAAGGCCGGGCTTCCTATCCCAAGTATCACAATAGAATGTAGTTTCTTTTCTTCTTCCTTTGACCTTCCAACTGGAACACACCATGCAGTCCTTGTATATTTTATGGGAAAATATAAAATTACTCTTCCCATCCAAACGCTGGATAGTATCATCTGTGGACAATCGGCCCGGTTTTTGTATTGGTGCACGAAAGTCTCCGATTAGACTCATCAATAATTATAATTTATTTCTAATTTTTTTATGTGATATTCTTTGCATATTTTCCTTCGTAGCATATTCATTGAATAAAATGTATGAATTCATAATGGAAGTTTCTAACCCCCAGAAAAATAATTTTCTCCACCTCTTCAATTTATTACGCATAAAGAAATAGGATACTGGTATAATAGCATACTGGTCGGCGACATCCACTCCACCCATATTCTTATTGTAATCTAATATGATGGTCAGTTTGTTTATTTCTTCATCACTGGCACTGGCAACTCCAGTCCTGGTTCTTCTTGCAGATTGTAAAACGGAAGTATGTTTTGTACTGAACATTATGACCACTCTTGTTACGCCATACTAATACTAACGTATTTATTTTCCTATATGGTATTTTCTGTCCATTAGCTAGTTTTGGTTTTTAATTTGTTCCGGCAATCCTTTTCGATTGGTCATAATTGTTCCAGTAAGAAAACTTTATGTTGTATGTATAAGTTTTTAGAAATTCTGCAGCTAAAGTGGGCAAAAAACACGAAATATTTTTTTCCAAGACATACCCGCACTTCTTTTCGAGGACACAGATACTTCACTACTGATAATAGTAGTATAGGTACTTGAATCATATGGCCAACTACCTGCAAACATCATAAACGTATCCCTTGGACCTTGAATTGATTAAAAAAACCGGAAGCTAAAAAAAGCATTGGAGAAAGAAAAAGGATGCTGCAATCACTGATTCCACATAATGCTGCTGAGTGTGGTAGACAATTTATTTCCAGGTCCTGCATCATTCATAACAGAAAGAGACCAAAGTGAATGATTGAATGAATGCATGCATTTGAATAAAATATTTCTATTTAGCTTCTGTTTAATGAAAATTTAAGAAATAAATTAGTTGACAAACACCAAGTTCATAAAAAAACATTAGTATGTGATAACTGTACCTGGCAAAATCCACAGTAGATACATTTGGTCATATCAATGTCGTAACGTGTTGTCCTCCTTGAGCCATCTGCACGTTCTTCGGCTTCAATTGTGATAGCCTGTAAAATAATTACTCGTCAATATAATGAATATGTTATATTAGTCTTCTGGAACTACTTTTTATTACCACTTCTTGCATGCTGAATGTTGTAATGAAAGATTCTAACCACATTTCTCTATAGCTATTTGTGACAAAAATCACGGAGGGGAAAATTTAAAATCACTAGCTACCATTTTTTGAAGTAGATGTTTTCATATTACTATCTTACCCCATGATCAGGTTACGAGGTAAGAAGAACAAGACCTCTATATTTCTCAAGTAGGGCTTTTCCTAGGCAATTGGGTTAATCTCCCAATACTCTTAAAATGAATTATTACAATAACCATAGATCGAATTAGAACTGATTTTCTCACAGCTTCAAAGGACATGATGAAGGCGTTTTATGGCATCCCTGCATTTCTGATGCGACATAGGATTATTAATAAAAAAAATGTTAGTAGTTAAGCTCAAATGTATGACATCATTCTTAACATTTGAATTTATGCAAAATTTGCTGTTTGTTAACTTATATTGGTCTAGTTATATCTAAAAAATAATCATAGATATTTATATTTCTTGATACATAAGCACTAATATTGTTGTACTTCATATGTGAGTAAATCATTGGTAGTTTCAAATTGGTGACTTTCACAACTTGTTGATATGATGTGAGCATGAGCAACTATCTCTTTTTTTTATTAAGTGTAGAAGTTATGTCTATGAGAATCAAGTGTTATTTAAAAGTAGGATAATATTTATTATATGTTTCGTTGCCCTAAGAGATGTACGTAATACAACTTAATTACCTCTAAAATAGTGTTGGAGTTTGGCTCAAATCTACATACACTTCCAACAAATTCCTTACTCATCATTTGATTATTTATTTACTTGATTATATTTTGGATTTGACCCTAAATTACTTTTTGACTAAAAATACAACAAATAAACCAGTTCTCAATTTATCGGAAGTATTCAACGTGATATTGTTATTTTTGCTCGCGCCACATCATTCCCAATGATCTCAGTTGCAACTTATGACCTCAATCAACTTCTTCCAAACTATCCGCTGACATCATGTACTCTGAAACTTGTGCCAGCATCCTCTTTTATCTCGTCGTCCCTTGCACAGGTGAGCAGACTGCCGAGCACCATATTTTTTTCAATCCTCTTTGTCCTTTTCACACTGTGACACAAGAATCAAAGTTTCCATTCCAGGAAGTCAGGAGAGTGTCTCATGAATGTTCAATTCATTAAGAATAAAATCACTCAGTACATGGCACTCTCCAAAGTTAACATGGTTAAACTAACAGAGATAGATTATAAATTACCTGTGCAGGACAGATTGCTTCACAGAGCTTGCAGGCGATGCATCTTTCCTCCCCACTGGGGTACCTTCGGAGAGCATGTTCACCCCGGAAACGTGGGCTAAGGGGACCTTTTTCAAATGGATAGTTGATTGTGGCTGGTTCCTGTTGAGAATAATGATAATTATGTAGATTAAATACTTAAACATTACCTAGAGCAAAACTTCTAAACGGTGTGCTGCGTGCGATTGGGAAGTGTGCCACAAGATATTGTTATGTACAGTAAAATTCAAACATCGACCCAACCTCATGTGATTAGTTGCATTTGAAGCAATGACACAGCGCCAAATGTAATGAACCCATCCTACTGAGGGTCACTTTGAAAATAACGTTCAAGTATCAGGTAGTAACATATATTTGTCCGGTTTTTTTAGCATTTTTTAAATCATTTGTTTTTTGTATTCAGAAATAAGTTCAATCAATTATCTGTGTGTCATTTTGATCGACAACCTTCTTCTATCTTTTTGATAACTGAAGGATTCTTTTGTAAAATTCCTGGGACTTGTTAGTAAAAAATTGATCCAAGTGGTATTGGCAGGAGTTCAAATGCGGTAAATTTACAGAATTAAGAGAGTTCTGTAAAGATGGAAACAAATGATGGACAGATAGTGCAAGGTCCGGACTATACAATGGATGTATTAAAACATCCTAGCCAAATTGCAACAATATTTTACCAAGTGACCATAGAATCGTGTGGTCATGCTGGAAAACAACACCATTTTTGTTGACCACCTCTTGTTGATTGTTTGCTTCAACTTGACCAATAGTGACCAGTACTTATTAAAATCAATAGTTTAGATTGGTGCCAACAACTCATAATACACGATATCCTTCCAATCCTACCAGATACACTGCATGACCTTTGGGCGCATTCCAGCCTTTCCTATCATCTGTGCTAGCTCGCCACTATCACCATTATCTTTTTCGACTAACGTATATAATCCATATTTCATTGCCAGTGATGCCTCGTTTGAGAAAAAAAACTCACTTTCATTGCGTTCTAGTAGTGAGTCACAAGCAGAAAATCAATATACTACATTTTTTTTCGCTCAATTGATATGGCACCCAAGTATCAAGCTTGTTAACCATCCCGAGCCATAATGACAGTCCAATAAAAAATCCTGCTCAAACATTTTTTTTTTCTTTACTTATAAAATAAACTAATAAAAAGCAAATATACGAGGGCGGTTCAATAAGTACCCGTGTTAGGAATGAAGATGCCATTTTTTTTCAAAAACAAATTATTTATTTTTCAACATAGTCCCTGCCATTTTTTTAACCCCTCCAAAAAAATAGGAATTGTCGAGCTCTGCAAAATACCCCTCTGTTTTGACGATGACCTCCTCATTTGAGCAAATTTTTTTTCCTACGAGCCATTTCTTCAAGTTTGGGAATAAGAAGAAATCACATGGAGCCAGGTCAGGCGAATAGGGGGGTGCGGCAGCAATTTATAATGCAGTTTGGCGGCGACAACTCCGGATGAATGTGCTGGTGCGTTGTCGTGGTGAAACAGCACTTTTTTGTATGCCAAATGGGGCCGTGATTCCTTCGATTTCTTGTCAAAGCGGTCCAATAACTCACTGTAGTATTGTCCAGTGATCGTTTTCCTTTTTCTAAGAAGTTCATGAGTATTACGCCCTTCACATCCCAAAAAATTGTTGCCATTACTTTTCCGGCCGATGGGATCATCTTCGGCTTCTTTGAAGCAGATTCACCGGAAGCAACTCAATGTTTTGATTGTTGCTTAGTTTCCGGTGTATGATGATGAATCCAGGTCTCATCGACGGTGACAACTCAACGCAAAAACTCCTTCAGATCTCGCTTAAATTGCTCCAAAAACAGCTTCGAAGTTGAAAGCCGCACGCACTTGTCCACTGTAAGCAATCGCGGCACCCATCGGGCCGACAACTTTTTCATCGCCAGCTTATCATATAAAATATTAATTGCCGTTCCCGTCAACACACTTATGGCCTCTGCTACTTCACGCACTTTCGTTAGATGATCAGCGAGAATCATGTCGTAGTCTTTTTCAATGATTTCCTCGATAACCACATCTGCCGGGCGTCCTGGGCGATCCTCATCAAAAACGGATGTTCGACCACGTTTAAATTCGTTGAACCAATATCTAACTGTTGTCATTGATGGCGAAGGGTCCCCATAAACAGCATCCAATTTCACTTTTATCTCCTCACATGTTTTCCCATCCAAAAGCAAAAAGCGAATCACTGAACGATACTACACTTTCTCCATTTTAGCGAAAACCACGTTGCACTGCTTACTGCAATGGCTGTCAAATACAAACTAACCTATGAATCAGTGTTAAATTTGTTTTTGTTGTCGTTTAACAGATGGCAGCACACGATGGTAACAGCAACTTGCCTTAGCAACACCAGCTGTCGTCAAACACGGGTATTATTGAAACACCCTCGTATATTATATATACCCCATAACACTATTGATGTTATAATGGTTTTTATATGATATATTATACTACTACGAAATCCCTTCAATAAAAATAATTGAATCTGATAATATTTTCAATGTGAGATATTTAAAATATATTAGTTTAAAAAAAGTGATATGTATAGTATATGTTTTTCAGTGTTACGAAAAAATTTTGTAATTTGAATAGTGCACCATGACAAAAAAAGGTTAAGAAACACTGATTTAAACAATAGGTTAAGCAATAAAACATAATCTCTAAATTCAGTTTTTTTTTAAATCATCAAGATTTCCACACAACTGTTTCACAAAGATATTTCGTAAAATAATCCAAACTGTATTATTGTGGAGATTCAAAATGAATTCGTTCTTTAATTGCCAGAAATAAATCGTATTGAATTATCAAACGAAGATGTGGTCCAAAAATGTTTTCCTGTATATAAAAAATAACGGGTCTTTCAAATTGAGGGGTTTTTTTAATTTTTGGATAAAACACAGATGGCATTGCGAACTTGCCTGGGTCTTGTGACATTTGAGAAGTGTAATGTATTACATTTATAAAAATGGAGCCGTATACAATACAACGCATTCAAATTTTTGAATAATTTTATGTATGTTAATTGGCCACCAAGAGATCATGTGATCTGACACCGTTGGATTATTTTCTCTGGGGTTACGTGAGCTGAAGGATGATACAATTCCTGAGCTGAAGGATGAAATTATTTGTATTATTGGTGAGTTAGAACCACAATTTTGCCAAAATGTCATCGAAAATTTTGACAAAAGAGTAGACATCTGTGGAGCTGCAAGAGATGGACATTTGGCAGATATTGTTTTTTGTGTTTAAATGTCATACATTATACGTTTTTTGTGTTTAAATGTCATACATTATACTTCAATGACCAATAAAAAGTTTTTTGAAATCAAAGCAAATTGTGTGTTTTATTCAAGAATTAAAAAACCGCTCAATTTGAAAGACCCTTTATATATTCATAACCCTTATTTAGGGGCACTTAAGATATATCCCTTAAATTGAAAGTAAGATAATATTTAACAAAAAACAGACCCATAAAATAAGAAAAAAATACCTTGAACATATGAGCCGCAGTAACAGCGGCCCCACGAAATAGTTCTGTCCAAAATATTGTTTGCGTGGCCCGGTCAAATATTTCTTGGCCACTCATTCCTGGCTCATGTTCATTCACATATATGTAGCCTTTTTTTGGATTATTTGTGGAAGTTGCTGAGCTCATCCATCTTACATTCTTGGATCCAGCTGAAATAAGCATTTCTATTAATTTCAAAATGTGGATATGAAGGATAAAATACACTTAAACTCGGTCATTATCATTGAATTTAATTAGCAAAAATGATTTGTTTGTATACAGAACTGGTACAAAAACTGTAAAATAGGTGGATGGCTGCCGCTCAATCCTCGGACATTCCGGTTTGCTTCTTGCGTTTTCGGTGAAGAGTAGGGTGAAGAGATTTCTCTTTGGCAGGTAGAAGTTTGTTGAAGTAAAAACACAGTAGGTGAGAATACATTTTTTCCATTTTCTATTCCTTACATGTATGTGCAGCCCATCGCTTATCGTAAGCCCCTTGATTTGATCATGTATGCCGTCACGGCTTGCATACCACGCGCTGTCCATGCGTAGGTGGTATCTGATCATCTATAGTGATTACTTGAGAAAACCATGTATAAGGAACATTTTATTACAATATATGCACGTACACGGTCTGGCCAATGGGAGAGGTGAATTATTTTATTTTCGCGTAACCACCAGCGCCATTTTCGCTTAACCACCATTCCAATATGTAATTGTAAGAAACTCTAAAGCATTTTATGACAAGGTTAAATTGTTATGATTTTTTACAATTTATTGGCAAACATAATACAAAACAGTTGCCAACTTAGCACTGTGGATATCTGGAGTATGTAATATGCTTCTTCATTGTTAAAAGTTAATGTTGTGAAAAAATATAATAAAGACAATCCTAATTGAAATTATAAGAGAAAAAAATATTGATAATTTAATTTGTTAAAAATTATTCAGATCTACAATATTGATATATCTTTCTTTTTAACATCAATTTATATGTGGAATGTAGTAAATAAAGAAATTCATATAAGAAGTACTGAGTAAGTGCATACAATTTATAAAATCAATAATTATTAATATGTAATGGAACAACATAGCACACCATGAGTAAGAAGAAGCACTCAATAAGCAATAAACTAAACATAACCTATATTTTTAAGGTCTGGCACGCACTGCGTATAATATTTCAAACAACCATGAAAGTGTTCTAAAATGTTCTACAAGAATATAGTACAGTGAAAGCACTTTCTTGACAAATTAACATTGTTATATTATTCACTGATTTATAGCTAAAAATCAAAAGACAAAATATATCAACTATTTTACTAGCCCAATTGATTATTTTGCGAAATATGCATATAAACATATAAAACTATACAAATTTACTATCATCCATTCAAAAATTCTTCAATTCACTGTTTGTTATTGCTGAAAATTCTACAGGTTATGAATGACAGTTGCGTAACAATTGAGACGTGATTATTGACATAATTAAACATTCAGGGTTAATAAAAAGTATCTCAAAACTTTTTAAGTAAATATAATTTGTAAATATTTACCTCTCAATGCCGCATTAAATATTTTCACGTAAGACATTTTCACTCAGCTTGCAACGCAATTCTCGACGAAACTGACAGCCCGTTCACGAATTGGTCTGTCAAGTTTAGTACAGTAGACAATATAGTATGATATATTAAATATACATTATGGTTGAGATAATAGACTAAAATATAAAATTAATAACGATAATGGTCGTATCTTAAAAAACGAGTTAGATCATTCGGATGATCATTTGATAACTAAAGTTTTATAAAAACATTAATTCATCAGAGGTATTCAAGAAGAATTCAAGCTTAAGTTGAAAAAAATTACGATTCTTCCAAAGCTTTTTACCATTTATTTTAAAAATATATATTATAATGAAAATACTCGTAAAAATATTGTTACATACATACCATCACACTCTTCCAGATCTATACAACTCATTCGATTTCTCTGACTTCTTACATTTCCTTCTTTCAAAATATTACGTTTGACTCAAATAAAAATATTGTTGTCCTTATAATAAAATCAAATTGATTTATTCAACAAAGTTTTTCAGTATATTATATTTATTATGGACGTTGTATTTTTTCTCTTATTCAATAAGGAGGAAAATACAACATCCATGGTAAATTTAATATGCTGAATAGCCAAGTTTTATTGAGTTTGATTAAACCTTTGATTAAAAATGTTTTATTTCGATATTATTTTAAACTTTGAGTATATTTCATATAAATTTTCTGCGGAGGAAATTTCGATATTTTTTATTGGAAATTTATGATTCAAATGGTAAGTAACCAATGTGACAAACATGTTTTCGGAATATTAAAAACAAACATATTATAAGTTTAGACATTGTTTTCATAAAAAAAAAAAAAAGTCCTTAACACAAACTACTAAGTTAATAAGTAAGTCAAAATCAGAAGAAAAAAAAAACAAAAGGACCACTTGGGTTTGCAAAAATAAATACTGCGATATTTCGTGACAAGAAATACTCGAAATTTTATTTTAGCCAGCTAAATCACAACTCAAAAATAAAATAAATGAAAAATAGTCAAATATATGCCGCAAAACCATGTACGAAGTTGAATCGACTGAGAATAAAGCCAGATTAAGTCATTAGGCCACGGCGCTGACACTTTTTTATATAGTTTCAGAATTAGTTTCACTCCAAATCAATCGACGATAGTGAGTTATATGTGAGCACATTTTTTTGTCTCGATAAACTTCCTCGTCAATGGTGTTCAACCAAACGTCAAAATGAAATGTCAAAATCGTGGAACAAACGAACCAAAATTTGTGAAATTCATTTATGTTTTGTGATATTATCTCGCATATTACCATTTACATTACGGTCCAATAACATATATGATTTTTTTGCTAGCGTGCAATGCTATAGATAATAATATTTCGCTAAAACTTTCTCATTTCTCGGCAAAATGATTGAAACATGTCCCAAAAAATGTATGATTTTAGGCATTGCAGCTTTAGGAATGTAAGTTAATGTATTCAAATATTGATTCCATATTTATTAAATCACAATACCTTTTTATTTTATATCTAATTGTAGGATAAAAGTAAAATTAATGCAGTGGAGATGCGTGCACTAAGGAAAGAAATGTGTTAATATATGAAAAAAGGCGGAATGAGTACATCAGAAAATAATGCATCGATAAAATGGATGTTTTGTTTAAGATGAAGAAAACAGCTTTAAGATAGTTTGGACATGCAGAGAGAATGAATTATTAAGTAAGAATACAAATTAAAAGTGCAAGAATAAAGAAGTAGACCAAGAAAAATGTGGATCAGGTGTGCTAGATTTTGAAAGAAGATCAAATAAGAAGTATAAATAATAGAACATTGTGCATGACGAGATGTATCAATTTGGAGATGTGTTCTATCTGCTTTCTACGCAGTAGCACGGTGTAATGATATGTAGGTATAGAAAATAAACAATATGTATGTATTGTAATATAAACATATCAATACATATATATCCAATATTAGTATACAGTAAAAGTCCATTCATTAGAAATTCAGGGGACCAAATTTTGCAAAAAATTCAAATAACTAATAAAACAATTTAAATTTGTGCAGCATATCTCAACGGCTGGGAACATCATTGTAGAACATCGTTAACGACCTTCGTAGCCTGGTGCTAAGACGCTTGTCTGCCGATCCGGAGGTTACGGGTTCGATCCCCCTTCGAAATCAGAATTTTTTTAAATGGGATTCCAGTCTGGTTTTCACTTAGGGCCCATTAAAAACAGCTTTCTGGTTAGTTGGAAGAGATTGCAATAAGCTTGCCAGGTTAAAAAAAAAACATGGCCATATTTTTGTACTGTACATGATCTAAGTCAAATAAAGTTTTATCATATTTCCGCAATATTGAGACAACATATTTAATGATAAAATAAATAAAAATAATTCTTACTATTTTTCATGGGCAGTCAACAGGTATGAATTAAAAAAAACACTATAATTGCACACAGTTGTGAAATTATTAAAGGTAAAATAAAAAAAACGTAAAAATATGTTATAATTTATGTGCAAATACTCAAAAGACTACACTTCGATAATAATTTTAAGTTATTTTGGTATAGAATCTTTGGATATAGAGAGAGCTCTGGGATTTTAATCACTTGTCGGTGCGTAATACACCAGTTATCCCACCGCTAGTGGCGGTTACTATATGGATGTGTGATTTGCGTGAAAAATGTTGAATAATTAAATTTCATAAATAATTTTTGGTGAAGAAAACATTACGAATTACAAAATATGTGGTTTTTCAAATTAGTAAAATTTATTACGAAAAGTCAATTTCTGACCTAGAAAATTTGAAAAATAGGAATTACATGTTATCGTTCTTCTTCTAATGGACTTTTACTGTACATAGATATCAATAAAATTGAATGTACGAGGCGTATCCAGAAAGTAAGTGTACTGAGGCTCTCACGACCGGATGGATTTTATTTTCGACATGTTGGCTACACTTCCGTGTAGCCTGACCCTTCCCCTCCGCAACGAGACCGGTTCGAGGTCAATACGTTGAGAAGTGTCGACACGACAACACGTTTCGTGAAAAATGTCAATCCAATCCAATCCCGCCAAGTGCGAAATACGCGGCGTCATCCGTTATCTCGTTTGGAAGGGAAAACCTCCGGTTGAGGTTTATAATGAGGTGAAAACTGCATATGGTGATAAAGCTATGAATCGTACAAGTGGTGTCGCGAGTTTAAAAACGGTCATACGTCTGTGCATGATGATCAGAGGAGCGGAAAACCTTCAATTGTGACTGACGAAATTGTGGAAAAAATCGAAAATGCGCTCCGTGACGATCGCAGATTGACTGTGGATGAACTTTCTGCAATGTTTCCGCAAATCTCCAGATCTCTACTACACGAAACCATCACAGAAACCCTCGGATATCGGAAACTGTCCGCGAGGTGGGTCCCAAAACAGCTGACACACCAACACAAGTTGAATCGAGTGGAGGCCGGGCAACAGTTTTTGAGGCGCTGCAAACTCCATGGAGATGAATTTCTCCACTCCATCGTTACTGGAGATGAAACTTGGGTTGCACACTACACGCCTGAAACCAAAAGGCAGTCTCAACAGTGGCGTCACACCTCTTCACCCTCCGCCAAAAAGTTCAAAACCACAATTTCAGCCAAGAAAATCATGGCATCCGTGTTTTAGGACTGTCAAGGCATAATTTTAATTGAATATATGCCTCAAGGGGAGACCATCAACTCTGCAAGATACTGTGAGACCCTAAAAAAATTGCGGAGGGCGATTCAGAACAAGAGGAGAGGCATGCTGACAAAGGGAGTCTGCCTGCTGCACGACAATGCCAGACCACACACGGCCAACGCCACGAAGGAACTGCTCGCCTCGTTTAAATGGGATGTCCTGAACCATCCCGCGCATTCCCCTGACCTAGCACCTTCAGATTACTATCTCTACCTCCCTGAAGCTGCACATGGGTGGAGAAAGGTTTTCAACCGACGAGGAGGTAAAGGAGGAGGTGGAGAAGTGGACGGAGGGGTTGGCGGGAAACTAGTTCGAGGAAGGCATCAAAAAGTTGATACCCCGCTTCACCACCTGCATTGAGAGGAATGGCGACTATGTCGAAAAATAGCTTACATATAGTATGTACTACGGTAACCACGTAATTTTTTTGTTTAAATAAAAAAAATTGTAACATACAAAAATTCAGTACACTTACTTTCTGGATATGCCTCGTATGTATCTTATTGCAGACAGTCCTCCAGTCAACAGAAACTTCCTCGAATTTTTATACAAATTACTTTTATTGCAGATTGACGATTGCGGTTCTTATACTAGAATCTCATTTGGCTTCAGAAAATATGTCTCCATCGAATTTGACGTCGAAAAATAAACAATTTCCTACAGAAAATAATTCTACATGTTGGCAGCACCAAGAGTATACAGTAGTTTCAGAATGTCATCCATGTACAGGTATTTGCCAATTGTAAAATGTATTATTTGCTTAGTTGGATTTCTAAAGTTAAAATTACTGAGGCTATTGACATTTTTACTGTAACTCCACACCTTTCAATATTCTTCTGTTTTATACTTTGACTACCTAATATGCATGCACACTTCATTTCTTACTTTGTAATTTGTTTTATCAAACACTGTTTATTCCACTTTTTGTAACGGTATAACCCTACTGGTTTCAAGGCTTTCACCTCATCATTAGGGGAGCACAAACAATACTTGTTTGTGCTCCCCTGATACCGTTACAAAAAGTGGAATAAACAGTGTTTGATAAAATAAATTACAAGGCATTTAAACCTCCACAATGTTAATGCGTTAACTATAAATAATATATAATTTCTTACTTATTCAAAACACCCATTCATCAATATTTTTATCTTCACAAAAATACAAAAGAGCACACTTAAGTTTACACTTGATACATTGTTAAATCCGGAACATTTTGGCTCCACTCCGTCATCTAATCATTTTCAAAGCAAATTATGTACAATTATAAAGAACCATTTTCTTCTGAAAGTCCTCAGATTCTCCTCCATAGGCAGTTTCGTAGGGTCACTGTTTTACTAAGAAGGTTCAGCTACACAGAAGATTCAAAAAATGATTTATTAACCCTGTTTAGCTTAGTGATTTTGTTGAGGAGGTGGCAATCTCATCGAAGTTCAGCAGAAGTATCCTTAATGTAGGGCTAAGAAAAATGTCAGAAGTCATTCTCAATTTGCAAAAAAATGGCTGCAAACTAAAGGCCGTTTAATACAGCCTTAAGTTTAGTTTTTTATGTTGGCCTTTGAAGTGACTTATATTGCTTTCTCAGTATTTCACATGAATTTTAAATAAGCTTTGCTGATATTCACCATAAAACAGAACTACTATATGCGATCACCTTGTATGAATAGATTTAGTTTGATCTATTACACTTTCATTGTTTTGATGGAATCTGGTGTTCTTACTGTCAATGAATCAGAATAAATGGATTCAGTGTGAGCTAAAATAAAACAGTGAATTTTCGATAATAAAATAAACAAAAGATGATAAGATTTATTTATTTTCTACAATGTATAGTTGATTTCGAATATTAAAAATAGTTAAATTTAACTTTAAAATTTAGTGAGTTCATATGAATACAAAAAGTACAAACATTAACATGACTCATGTACAAAAAAATGTCAGAAAAAAGTACGTACATATATGATATACATATAATACGAGCATCAACAGACTAAGGCTCAGAAAGGCCTGGGCTGTATCCCATGCACGGAAAGATTTTTAATAACAACGTACACACAAAAAATAATCTCTTTATAAAAAATTTAAAAAATACATTGGTGTAATTCATCCATGTCAAAAAATATATTTTGAAATTTCAACATATTAAATATATTGATATTTTAAGTACCACATACATTTTATCTTTCATTTAATATCTTTCCCTATAAAATAACATTTTATTTACATTTGTTTAAATGATAATTTTTTTTATTTATATACCTACATTTTTTATAAACATTTTCTATTTCAGATTTTGAAATAAAAAGCAAAAGTATAGGAGTGTGTATCCATACACATTACAAAGAATTACTTAAATGTAAAAATGGAGAGATTGTAACTAGAAGGTAATATTTTTATTACATAAACCGTACCATATACCTACCATCAGCAAAAACAAACTTTTTATCAGAAGATACACCTTTTGCTTTCTTTTCATCCATATTTGTTCTTTTATAGCTCTTTTTATTGTTCTAACTCAGTAAATTTATTTAAAAAAAATATAATCCAACGATAAACTTTTTTTAAGTTCCAACAACAAGGATCGAGGTTCCAAGACAATCGCTAGGTTTTTAATTTGATGAAGGCTTTCATCAGGCAGATTTTTTTTATTTGCGCTAATTTTGCATTGCTTAATAGCGGTATAATAATTTATGATAAGCAGCATATAAGCTACAGAAAAACATTAATTAAGATGTAAAACAGTCTAAGAGTAAAATCAGTCTAGAAGTCAATCCACCAGGAATTCAACCTGGGGCGCCCACATACTTAGCGTAAATGCTAACTGTTAAACCACGGCCGGCAACAAATATACAAACATCTTGAAAACCTATGTGAAAATCAGACTGGGACTTTTTTTGTATGATCAAGAAACCCTTGGTTGGAAGACATTCTATGTCCAATTTTCACTCCAATATCTTTATATACTTATATCTATTGGATTTAAATTTGTAAATATAATTGAGGATGATTTTAGTCAGGTATGAATGTAGCTAATAACTGTACAGTAACTCTACTGGTAATTTGTGCAATAGTACCATACGAGAAAAAATAACCCTTTTATGAATTCTTAATGACCCTTTTGTAAATGCTTATTAAAAAGAAATTTTTAATAAATGTACTTATATCAAAAATTATTAGAAGTTTTTAAGTGTGAGGTTTTTATTGATTTTTATATGTATTTTATAATCTTTTTTTAGTTGTGATCGAGTGGCCTATTTAGAAGAAAGAGCTTATTGGAAATTCATGGCATGGGTTTTCACTTTAGCGGGAGTTTCTTCCACAGCCGTTATGCTGAGACTGAGAACTTTAAATAGAAAAGCACTTCGAAGAGCTCATAACCAGTTGGCAAATGGGCTTTCATAGTATTATAAAAGTATCTTCAGTTGATTATTAATATAAATGTAATATAATATATTTTACCAAAAAGAATCCTGACTATCGAATACGACTCTAGCCTTAAGATTTTCATATTCTCAATAAACAAATTAACACGTTTTTCACAACCATTTTTCTACAGAATCTTCATCACCACTTTTATACAGCCTGTCAAAAACAAATTTTATTTTATGGAATATAAGAATAAAAAAGTGGTTTTTAAGTTACTTGAAATGTTTAAAATTATATTAAAGCACTTATAGCTGTTTCAGATTTTGAAATAAAAAACAAAAGTATAGGAGTGTGTATATAGGAGTTCCGCTTCATCTGATTATTATATAAACAAAAATACTTGTTTCTGGATCCAACATGTTTTTTGTATTTTTATATGACGTTGTTTATTTAACAACTTTTTGTAACTTGCTTCATTGAACAATATTACATAACTAAGAATTTCTCATCTTCATTAATTAAATACAGAATAAAACCCAATTATTTGGATTGGACAAAATAAATTAATAAAAATAAAGTTCATATGAATGTGTTGTCACAGTAGCATCTATTGAAGAGTACGAAATTAATTTATCAGCAGGTACAAAACTTCACATCTGTATGTTTCAAAAGTGAACATGATTTGGTGGCTACAAAAAGGACAGATACTTTAAGCGAAATCAATAATTTTTATTCTAACAAAATAAAATCTTTAGGTATACTTATTATTTGAAGATTTATATTATTATTATTTTCATAAAAATTATACAAAGTTACTAGATAATATTGTATGATAAATGTTTTTTTCCTCTTCTCGATTATTTATTACATTCATTATATGGACCACCCCCATTTAGTCCGGATAATCAAGGTTCTAATATCAATAATCACAGAAAATAAAACTATTGGTTATTTAATTGTTTGAAAATAAAACTACACTAAAATACAACTAGTAAATCAGTAAGTAGTTATTATTTTAGTTTGTCATTTGATTTATATTTTTTTTTCCTTGAGATTAATAATTTTGCAAAGTAACTAATAGATTTGTTTCATATTCACTTTATTACTTCGGATGGCCTTACGATTCCTATAGAGCTTTAGCCTCTAGAACAATGCCACTCCATCTCGTTCTCATCCTTCCTTTTCCTTCAGTTTCTCCAGAACACATCGTACATTTAGTACTTACTGGGTCTATCCAAGCATCATGCTTCGTTAAGCTTGGCCTGATGGTTCGGTTCGCTGTCGTCATTGCTGGGGCTCTTGTTGAGGACCCCTTCGCCATTCCAATGTCAATTCAGTTGGAAAGCGAAGCTGTACTGTGGAGTTTGATTATTTTTAAGTGAGTAAGCCGTTGGATACCAGCAAATGCACTGGCCACACTGCTGTATTGGATCTGATGGCACACCAAAGTGAGAGGATCGGAGCGCACCACCATGTTTTTTTTCTCTTTTTTGAAGGAATAGTCATAGGTATCCTCATGCCCCCGAATACTAGGCGGAAAAAATGCCTGTCATTCAAGAGAAGTAGCACAGTGCAGGGTTCAAACCGGCGACCTTCCGCACAGAAGTCCAGTGTGTTACCACGTTGTCATACAACTCATGATGGTTCAGTTACTGCCTGCCTAGCATACATAACCGAACCATACTAGTCGATTATACCTGATGGCTCTTGTGAGGTAAGGCAAACACGAGAATGCTTGAATGTTCACTTTACTTCTGTGTCTCCAGATTCATGATGCAACACCATTGGGCCTATATTCCCGACACTATTTTCAAACCAGAATATTGAGCACTTTTTTTAAGGTTGTATATTCTCAGCTTTGTCTTCCTAGAGAGAAGCTTACATGTAAGTAACTTCTTCACGGGGGCCAAAGCTTTCTGACCTACTGAATGCGGTTTAATTTTCCAGCTTACATTTTATTTTCCTGATTCATTGTTATTATTTCCTTTAGTTACTACAAATAATCATATTTTACATAAAAAAATTATGTTTTTTGCTTTGATATTATCAACCATTTTTCATTGGAGAAATTAATATTGGTATTTTGTTATGTGTGTTAACCATTCATGGATGAGGAGTCAAAAGAATAATTTCACATTGTTTTTACGACAAAATAAAACCAAAATTTATAAATGACAGTATTTTTTTTACCGGTATAACCCATCGAAACACTCATTTCCTTGCATTTTAGCTCGTGATATAACAACTCTCGATAAAATTTAACAGCTGTAATAGATCATTCGAGAGTAGTATAAAAGCAAGAAGTTTGGTTAAAGAAGCAAGTATAAAAAAATCCTTTTTTATTGGTTTTTTTTTTTTTAATAATTTTATGAGGGCTTGGTCTGGCGATTTTCCATTTTTTTCATCTTGTCTGAAAAATAGATTTTATCAAACTCTACCAAATAGTCATTAACAGCGGCGATGATATCCTGATTTTACAAAAATTTCTTCCCACCAAGTCAATTTTTTAATTTCCGGAACAAGAGTTGCACGTGGGCCAAATCTGGAGAATATGGTAAATGAGGAACCAATTCAAAGCCCAATTTTGCCATTGCGATGATCAATTTGTGAGATGGCACATTATCCTGGTGGAAGCGCACTTTTGTTTGTCAATCTTGGCCGTTTTTCATTTTATTCGTCTTTTAAATGATCCAATAATGCCACACAATATGTTATACATAGGTCTGTAAATATGAAACTGGAAATTTTTAATAGAAAATACACATTTATTGTATAAAAATGGTAAAAAATATTTTATTCAAAGTATTGCCCATCGCTAGCTACACATTTTTCCCATCTCTCTGGCAATTTGTGGATGCCACGCCAAAAAAACTGTTGCTCTTTTGAGGCAAACCAATCATCGAGCCATTTTCATAAGAAGTGAAGCGCTGTTCAGCAAGTGCATGTCCCATCTATGCAAATAAGTAGTAATCGGATGGAGCCAAGTCTGGTGAGTAAGCCGCATGCGAAAGTATTTGCCAACTAAATGCCTCAATCCTTTCCTTGACCGGTTTTGCTGTGTGCGATGATGCATTATCATGAAGCAAAATCACTTTGTGTTGCGTCTTTTGATATTCTGGTCGTTTTTCACGCAATGGTCGGTTCAAATCCATCATTTGTTGTCGGTGGCGTTCAGTATTACCGGTTTCGCCAGGTTTTAGCAGCTCATAATAGATAACACCCTTCTGATCCCACCAAACACAGAGCATTGTCTTCCATCCGTAGCGATTTGGCCTTGCAGTCGATGTCGCTGGTTTGCTTGGAGTTACCCATGATCTTTTACGCTTAGGATTCTTAAAATATATCCATTTCTCATCGCTAGTCACAATTTGACGGAGAAATAATTTTCTTTTGTACCTGGCAAGCAGCATTTCGCAAGTGGTTTTTTGGTTTTCCTGCTGTCTTTCATTCAGTTCATGTGGAACCCATTTTCCCACCTTCTGGATCTTTCCCATGGCTTTCAATCGTATGGAGACGGTTTCTCGTGTCACATTTAATTGATCCACGAGTTGTTGCGTTTGAGCGTCATCCTCATCCAACAATGCTTGCAATTCGGCATCTTCAAACTTTCTCAGTGGTCTTCCACATTCTTTGTTTCTCATGTCAAAATCGCCACTTTTGAATTTTTTAAACCACTCAAAGCACTGTGATTTACCAAGAACATGCTTACCGTAAGCTTTGACAAGCATTTGATGCGATTCTGCAGCAGTTTTCTTCAAATGGTAACAGAAAATCAATGCTGTTCGCAAATCGTAGTTTTCAGGTACAAAACAGACATGTTCAATGTTATGAAAACATATGTAGTTGTATTAAAACTTGTATTGTTGTGAGTTAAAAGTCTTTGACAAATGTAAACATAAGAAAAAGGCGCCAATGATGCGGTTTGACAGTCATTACATTGACAACTAGAGCCATCTATGAGCAAATTCCGGTATCATATTTACAGACCTGGTACTCTTGTAATCATCTTGCCCTTTTCCAAGTAGTCAATCATGATGTTTCCTTGGGAATCTCAAAAAACAGTGGCTATCACCTTTCCAGCCAACAAAACGGTCTTCGACGTACTTGCACCAGTTGTAGATTGTTTTTACTGCTGTTTGAACTCTGGTGCATAGTGGTGGATCCAAGTTTCATCCATAGTCATGAATAAACACAAAAAGTCCTTCAGATTGGGATCAAACATCACCAAACACTGCGTTGAAATGTCCTTTCGAGTGCGCTTTTGGTTGATAGTCAACAATTGCACAGGCAGCTTTTTCATGTTCAATTTTTCATGTAGGATATTGTGCACTCAGCCTCTTAAGATGTCCATATCCTCAGCAATCTCCCACATATGATTTGTTCCATGGTGGATGCAATTGGGTATTCAGAGAACGATTGATCTTCAGTGCATTTTCTTCTCCCTGGCTCCATCCCAACTCACTGTCTGCGAAGACTGTTGGGGTCAGCTCTCCTCGTCCTCAGGTTGTATGCTCTTCTGTCCCGGACTACGTCCCCCAGGCCGTGCCTCTGCATCAGGTTATCTTTTTGCACCACCCATGAATTCTTTGGTCTTCCTCTGGTTGTTATTCGAGGAAGATCCATGGAGATTGCCTGGTTCACAATGTGATCGGGTGCTCTGCATCCATCGTGCCCATACCATCTCAATCGCCTCTCCTCCATCTTACTGTTGATATCTGTAACACCTAGGCTTCCACGAATGCGTGAGCTTTTTATTTTGTCTCTTAGGGACACACCAGCTGACCATCTTAGCATGCGCATTTCAGCAGTTTCTAGTTGCCTAGAGTAAGAGTTATACATCGTTCAGCATTCGGAGCCATAGAGGAGTGCGGGTCTGACAATCGTTTAGTATACTTTTCCTTTTAACTTTACTGGCATTTTCGGATCACATAGAACTCCCGTCATTGATCTAAGCTTCATCCATCCCAGACTAATTCTATGTGTTACATCTGCTGCACATCCTCCATCGCTATGGATGAGTGACCCAAGATACTTAAAAGAATCACAGTTTGTTAATGATACTTAAAGGAGTCACAATTTGATTGATCTTCAGTGCATGTCCATAGATAAACAGTTTTTAATGCTGGTGCAGCCCCCATGAACTCTTTTTTCAATGTAATACTTGCCAGCAGTGATGTCACTTGATGAATTGTGGCACTATCTCATGGAAATTGACCAAATTTTTCTACCCTCTATATTTATACTATTTTTGAGATTGTATTAATGTACATTTAGTTTTAATTCCCAAACTTAAAATAATCTTTTAAAGCATTGTACCATTTTCCCACAGTCCTTTATTATATTTTCTTTTTACAAAATTATGTGATTACAAATATGTCAGAATTTTTTTGGATTCTCATCCTGAATTAAAAGCTAATGAATTTTGACATAAGAGATGTTAAATATGTAATGAGAATATTAAACATATTTTTAAAAAGCTTATGGAACCCGAGTTTCATTAAAATGGGGAATAAAAAATAACTTCATTTTATGTTGAAAATTCTTTATTGATTAAGTATTTAATTAATTCACTTACAACTTTAACATTAATACTATTACCGAGTAATCTATAACATTGTTTCCGACTAATATCTTTTGGAAACTCAAATGATGCAGGAAATGTCATTAATCTTGATACTTCTTTAGGAGTAAAAAATCTCAACTTCAATCTTCGAAGAACATTTTGATATTCTATCTCATTTGAATCTAATTGACTACATATTGCAAAGGAATTTTTAACTTCTTCTTGTGTTGAATTAGTGAATACTGACCCAGTGCCCTCAAGAAAATGAGTGTAAGCTTTTGTAAAACAACATGATCTATTAGAATCCGGATAACAAATATCTAACACAAGGGCTCTCTTCAAATATTTGCTGGACAAATCGTAGGATTCATCACATGTTTCATCTATAATAGTTTCTATATTGAACGGAACTTTTTCTTCTTTATCAGGGTATTCATATAACTGGAAAAAAAAAACAATTTTATGTGTAATGAAATAACATTTCTAACTAAGAAATAATAATAAATAGACATATATCAATTTCATAATAACTAATAGACGTATATTAATTTCTGAAGACAAGCACAAATTATATTATATTTAACGGAAAGAATGTCTATCAAATATAATGTAATTTGTGTTTATTTACTGTATTAATTAACTCTGTTCAAAAGCTGCAGAAGTGTCTAGTAAAATATATGTGGCTTTTGAAGAAGATATAGTTGTATCAAAAATGGTTCCAGAAATGAAACATTGCACTATGAAGATGCACCATGATCAGGAAGACCATCTGTCACTGATAATGCATAGCTGCATGTTTCTGGTGAGATCAATTCCACGACAATGTGTCAAAAACTAGATCAAATATTTAACTTAAACATTAGATTTAACTTAGAAAGACATGGAAGTAAAGCAAACGGCTTACTCACTTAAAGAGGAAAAAGGAAGAAAGAAATAGCGAGGAGATCCTCAACCATGAGGCCTAGCAACGACGAAAACTATTTATTTGTATTTTAGACCAGGCCTGGCCGACCCAAATTGCCCCACGAGGCACATTGACGACTTAAAATTTTCCAAGGGCCGCACATAAATAATAATAATTGCAATTTTTTTTCGATATCTGACTACAACAAAATTCGTACTTATTAATTTTTTTTGTAAGTGATTTGCAAGTATAATATTGTAAAAACATAATTCGTCAAATATGACCGCGAGCCGCACATAAGGGCGCTGCGAGTTGGCCAGTCCTGTTTTAGACAAAACAAAATAACTAATATATCGTAAACAATAATACATACATACTTCACTAATACATACTACATCACGCTATGTCCCTAGCGGGGTAGGAAGAGAGAACAAATTTCTAAACTTTTCTATTCAAGCACACAACCTTTGCCTTCTCCGCATCCATACATTTTGTCATGCACAATCTCCTATTATTCATACTTCTCACTTAACATCCTTTCAAAATCTGGTTCATTTGGTCCAGCCACGTTTTCCTCGGTCTACCTCTTCCATGCACACCTTGTACTTCTGATTTGTATACTCGCTTAGTCAAACCATCTTAAAGCTCATTTTTCATCTTACATCCATTTTATCTATGCACTCATTTATGATGTCTTCATTCCGCCTTCTTTCAAACATTGACACTGCAAAGTTTCCTTAGTGCACACATCTCCACAGCAGTAATCTTACTCTTATCCATCTTCTGCCAAGTCCAAATTTCACTTCCATACATCAAGATGGTAAACAATAATCCATACGAGGGTTGCTACTTAAGTTTTGAGATATGGCAACACCAGTGTAGATATGTCAAATCTGACATCAGCATCGTAAAGTTTGACGTTTTTAATGGTATACGTGCTCAGAAAGTTTTTTCATACGAGTGCTATTTGTATTGTTTACAGTGACTTGAAAAATTCATCTTGGCCAAAAATGGAATTAAATTGTGAACATTTTCGTGCGATGATTTTTTATGATTTTCGACATGGACTAACTCAACAACAGTGTGCCGATCAACTCGCTTTGACTTTTGGTGATGAAGCACCATCCCGGGCCAGTGTTTCACTGGTTTTCCGAATTCAATCGTGGTCGTAGTTCGCTCCAGGACGAATTTCGTGAAGGTCGTCCAAAATCGGTTGTTGTGCCAGAAAACATCGAGGCTGTGCGTGAACCTATATTGCAAGATCGTCATGTGACTTATCGTGAGATTGAGGCATGTTTGGGCATTAGTTCCACTCACATACATTCAATATTGCATGAACATTTGGCCGTCAAAAAGATTTGTTCGCGTTGGATACCGCATAATTTGACAATCGCTCAAAAAAAGGCTCGTGACGATTGGTCCAAAGAAATGTTGAAAAAATTAGATCGCGGTGCTTCAAAAGACGTCTATAAGATTGTGACAGGCGACGAATCATGGATCTATGCATATGAACCAGAAACTAAACAGCAGTCAACTGTATGGGTCTTTCAAGACGAGCCAAATCCAACAAAAGTTGTTCGTTGCACTTCGAAGCAAATGGTGGCTTGTTTCTTCTGTATAAATGGTCATGTCGCAACAGTGCCTTTAGTGGAACGTCGTACGGTCAATTCTGAATGGTACACCACCATTTGTTTGCCAGGAGTGTTCGGAGAAATGAGGAAAACCAACCATTCTCATTCTCATTAGAAAAAACCAACCAGGATCATTCTCCACCATGACAATGCGAGCTCTCATACATCGGCTGCTCAAACAAGTGACTTTTTGAGCACTCAAAACATCGAATTGATGGGTCATCCGCCGTACAGACCTGATTTGGCACCCAACGACTTATTTTTATTCCCGAACATCAAAAATAAATTGCGAGGTCAACGTTTTTGCCTGAAGAAGCGGTTAATGCGTTCAAAACGCATGTTTTGAAGTTACCGCATTCGGAGTGGAAAAAGTGCTTCGAAAATTGGTTCAAACGCATGCAAAAGTGTATTGATCTTCATGGAGAGTATTTTGAAAAACAATTAAGCCATTTTCGATGATAAATATTTGTTTTTACTTGTATGTCTCAAAACTTAAGTAGCAACCCTCGTATATCAAGGTGTTAAATAATAAACGATATTATAAAAATAAATTACCAGATCAGTTTCAACTAGATTAAAAGGTGTCTTTCTTGCCAAACAGTAGTACCTCAATCGCGAATTAGGTATTCCAAACTGGGTTGGTGTAAGTAAAAATTCCTGATGATAGTATCCGCATTCTTTTAGAGTTGTGATAAATGCATTTCTTGATTTGGATGTTTCAAATCCTTTAACATTCTCCATTAAAATATAATCAATAGATTTTAGATCCTTTAATAAAGTCAGTAAATGATGGAAACTAAACGATCGAACATCTTCCGTATCCTTCTGTAAACCATTTCTTGTAAAAGGTTGACAAGGTGGAGACATGAGAAGCACGTCAGGATTCAATTTTCTAATCAAATCTGCGGACAAAGCTTGGATATTTTTATTCAGTACATTACTATTTTTGAAATTATACGAATATACATGATTGGCTACTGTGTTGATATCTATTGCTGCAACAATTTCACCATCTATATAAGATTCTGAAAAAATTAAATATAAATTAATATTTATTCGATTTACTCCTGTCCAAACACTCCTTTTGAAAAAGACAGATCTAATAAATTTCTTAGGAGAATAAAAACTAATTTATTTTTGTGATAGTACAAGATTATTTGTAGTTGGACGACTATAGTAAATGAACAAAGAGTTTGATCAATGCAATCATTGTCTTTTAACATAAACAAATAGTTTGCGAACTTCGAAAAGTGAGGTGAAGAAAATATATAATTGACTCAATGTACGTAAGAAAAACATGGACAGCATCATGCATACTATTCTAATGTAAAGGATTTTCGAATTATTACTTAAAGTAAATATGGTATAATTTACAAAATGATGAAGGGGAAAGGCGAGAAAGAATTAAGCAAATATATGGAGGAGAAATGTGTTGAATAAGTAACGAAATCTTGACCTAAATAAATAAATCTTGCATTTATGATAAGAGTTAATGATGTGGCCAAAACAACAATGCATTATCTATTAAGTATCGAATAATAAATTCTCTCATCTGGGCAGCACATAGCCCTAAACATTTATGTAGGAATTTTTAGTAAAAAAAAACTATGTTTAACCTTTCCACGCAAAGTGCATCCCTCCAATTCCGCTAAACAGTTCGAGAATTCTGTGTGAACTCATAATTAAATGACAGGAAAAAGTGAGATCTTATTATTATTCTACACTTTCAATTGCTTGATTAACTGCAAAATTGGTAATTTTGACAAGTCGGTTCAACTGTCAATTTCACGTGGTGGTGACATTAAGGTAAATGTTCCATTACAATAATATATAACCTATATTATAGGGTATTACGCAAATTCTATCTTGAATTGATCAATGTAGTATGATATATTTAACGTCGAAATATAATTTTCTATAAATTGGCGTTTTAAGAAGACTTATATATGTTTTATTTTTATTTTTTAGTAAACGGAATATTTAATAAACAGACAAATCGACAATTTCTACATCCAATAAAAGTTTCATATATGTAACCATTATCCGTCATTTCATTCATGCTCAAATGTACTATATGTCTAAATACATATTATATATAAAACATATTGCTTCATTTGTAAGTGTGCATTTGATGTGAAAGTCAGATTATATTTTAATTGTCAATTCAAGAATAATCCGACGTATACGTTTAACGTTATATTAAATAAATAAAAAATAACTAGTAAAAATAAATATTTTAACAAACATTTCGATTACATTAAAATATATTAATTTACACAACTATCGCCAGATACTTTATTCGTGATATTTATAATCATACGCCATGTACTTTTTTAAGATAGGCCGAGATAATTAATTTCATAAATTATATTATGATATTCACATTAGAATATCTCGGCGTTTGTGTTATTTTATTTTGTATTGTTAAAACCTGTTGTTTTTATTTTTGTTCAATATTAAACATTAAAAAATCGACCAATTTGATTTTATTAAATTTACTTTAATGTTTCAAATATACTTTTACCTATAAATTTGAGATTCTAGCGATGAAAGTGTTTTTTTTCATCTTTATCTGTGTTAATCCCTGTGTGACCCTATCAACCAGGGTCACACAGGGATTAACACTCTTCCTATCAACCATGGTCACGGTTATTGTGAATACCTAAAATATAGAATTACACATTTTTAATATATAATTCTTTTAGTTAGTCTTCATGTTTTAGGGTTGAAGTTTTTTTATATCACAATTCAAGATTTTTGAGGTCTACTTAAAATAAAGTAGTTCTCTTCTAAAAATATGAAAAATAATTACGTCAAATTAATAAGTCATCAATGTATTTTTTATACCTTGTATGTGATATCTCATCGAAGGTATTAATAATAAATTTCAAAATATTTATTCATCAGCGTTTAAAAAATAAACTTCTTTTATGTAAAGATGTTATCTGAGATAACTTAATTTATGTCAGGATTCCACTCTGAAAGCTAAAATAAGTGGTAATTGACGGTAATATTAATAGTAAGTCAATCAGAAGCAATGGGCTATATTTTCATCATAAGCAATTTCATGTTTTTTTATTCGTTGTCTATATGCCATATGTTCACGGCCATTATTCGAGAGAAGTTGTCTATATATTTGTGTCATTTAAACAATACTTGTCAAACTGACATTTAAAAAACACAAAACGTCACGGATAACATATCAAGCAAAAAATAGTTTTTGAAGATTTTGGTATTTAATATTCATTGTTATTTTTTTTAAATATTAGGTTGTCCAGACGAAAATGTCGTTTTTAAATGAAAGAGGTAGATCGATTTTTTAACATTTATTTTCTTATATGGATACAATATATTCTACTTCGGTAGCACAGCCATCTTCCATCTATTGAACACATTTTTAATACCGTCAGAATAAAATTTTGTGGATTTGGATGCAAAATATTCCTCGATGTCTTTTTTCACTTCTAAAGTGCGATTTTTTTTCAGCTAAATAGTGTTGCATAGATCTAAATAAATAATCTGAAGGAGCCAAATCGGGACTATATGGTGGGTGAAGAATAGTTTTCCATCCAAGCTCCTTTATTTTATTTTCAGTCATCTTCAATGTATGGGGTCGGGCGTTGTCGTGTTCCAATAAAATTGAATGTCGATTGAAAAAGCCAGGTCTCTTTAGCCCAAGAGTTCCCAAACTTTTTTCGACCGCAGACCCCTTTACCAAAAACTTTAAAAATCGTCGACCTCCTAGTCATTTACTTTACTTACTCAAATTAATAAGTTTGTACAGTACTTACTTGATATTAAATATTTCACTAGATATCAAACTTTGATTTTAATCACTTGTAATTAAGGATTGAAAAAGATAAAAGAACTACGGATTATGGCATTATCTTGTGCAACATTTAATATTGAAATCTGTGCTGACGAAAATGAAATAAAAAAAAGACTCTATTAATGACACATTTTACCTTTTCGTTCACAAGTTTGGTATGTAATGTGTTTTTATCAAAAAAGTGTTTTTTGAATTATTTTACTTCTTAATTAGTAACCTATTGGAATCATAGATATTTTGAAGTAGCAAAGAAATATCAGTAGTAAGGGGGTCTATTTTTGCTGTTGTCGACCCCCAACTTTTTTTATTGAAACTATCAACCCCTAGAAAAATCAAATCGACCCCAGGGGGTCGATATTGACTACTTTGGAAACTCTTGCTTTAGCCTTATTGCTGCATTAAAATTTTCAAGTTGAGTACAGTATACTTCACTCATAATTGTTTTACCGTATGGAAGGACTTTGTGATAAATTATACCTTTTGCATCCCACCATACACTTATTTACAGTTAGACCCGGTCGAGAGGTCGGTTTTGCTACCTGCCCCTTTGAAAGCCATTGGTGTTTACGTTGTTAGTTCGAATATAGCACCCACTTTTCGTCTCCGGTCACTAAATGGTCTAAAAACAGAGTGTTTGTCTCTTTTTCGACTAAATCTTCACATATGCGCTTGCGTACTGCTTTGGTCTCATCTATTAGATCGTGCGGTATCCATACGCCCTGCTTCACAATCTTGCAGATTTTTTCAGATGTTCTCTTGCACACTAGATTTTGAGTATCTAAGCTTGTCAGCTAATTGTTTATAGTCAGTGTTAGATTTGATTCCATTTCTGTACGCAATAACGTCATCATCCACTTTCACTACTTTTTCACTTCGAGGATTATTTTTTAGATTAAAATCACCACTTTTAAATTGTTTAAACCACCTTTGGCATTGCCGAACAGTTAAACATTCTCCAAATGTGTCACAAATGTTTTTAGTTGCAGTTGTTGCATTATTTTTTCGACAGTATTCGTACAACATGCAATTTTGTATAAATTGTTTGTCGGGTAAATCTTAACTAACATTCAAATCTCTCCATCTTAACCTACGTTCGAAAAAAAAATGTCATTAAAATAACGTTCTCCAGATGTCAACTGATAAATAGAACACAACACACATCTTGTAGGACCAAAGACTGGAACACAACTGATGGTCAAAAATGACCATGCAAAATACGTCATTTTCGTCCGGACAACCTAATATCTTTATGAATTTAAGTTAATTTGGTATTTTCAAAGTAAATATTTTGAATAATTTCTTTAGGATCATTCCTTTTCTGAACAAATGGCGAAGTCTAGCGATGAATGTTTGGCTTTTATACGAGAGATTCGAATGAGACCAACGTTGTGGGATCAAAACGACCCCGACTATCACAACAGAGATGTCTCAGAACGCTTTTGGGAAGAAATCGGTCATAAATTTTCATCGACAGGTATGTTCTCTAATTATAAATATTATTCCAGAACTGGAAATTAATAACATTTTGTATTGTGAATTTTTTAATCCCTGAATAGGGTAATTAAATAAACATACAAATTTTTCTTAACCCTGGTTTATGAGCTTATTAAGATTTCAAAATTTTATGAAATATTACCTTTATCGCAGAACTCACATGGTTTCACTTTTTGCTACTTGAATTTTCGAATGTAGTTAATTTATTTAATTAAAAATAACTTGTTTCGTAACAGAATGTAAATTAAACCCTAATTAATTTGTTAAGTGGAAAATTAACCAGTTTTTGACAAATCGTGCAAAGTAACAGAAAAACAAGATCTTTTTGCTGCGAAATATTTAAATGTAGACCAATTTCAGGGTCAAAAAACTCTTTCAATTTACCAAGAACAGACATAAATTAGCATATGCAATTTATGATTTTTGAGGCTCTACACCACACAGGAATTTTAAACCTTATATGCGTGCTTCAATTTTTGAATTTATAAAGACAGAGCTAAACATTCTTAAGACATGCAACCTTTCCCAGTCCTATTTCATCCTGGAATACTCAATTTCCAAATAAATGTTTTGTTGCCAGACTAGGTGGTATTTAAATTATATAGTTTTGATGTTTTTAAGACATGCAAACATTCTTAAGACATGCAACCTTTCCCGGTCCTGTTTCATCCTGGAACACTCAATTTCCAAATAAATGTTTTGTTGCCAGACTAGTTGGTATTTAAATGATATAGTTTGATGTATTTTTGGAAAAGGTGTTTCTTTTTTAAATTGAATCGTTTCTTATTTACAGTGGATCATCTAAAAACTAAATGGACAGGTTTACGTAGCCAATTTCGCAAAGCATTTATTAGACAATTAAAGTTTCATAGAGCACATCCAGGAGCCAAAGTGATAGAACACTGGAAGTATTTTGTACCACTTTTATTCCTTAAAAATCAAATGAAACAATACAAACCCAAAGTTCTGCGAGTACTCCCAGAAATTCACATGGGTGTTGATTGTGATGACATTATTGTCAATGGTATGATGAAAGAATTCGAAACATTAGAGTCCAATTATGAGGAACCTGAAATATTCGAAATGAAACCTGTAGATTTATATCCTGATGTGACTGGATATAGTGAACAAAAAACTAAATTAAAACCAAGTGAGGCTCTCGACCAGTTATTAGAAAGTTTTCAAAGAGATATTATTGCCTTAGAAAAAGAAAAAATTGCTACAATTGATACATCACAAACTGATGAAGATTTATTATTTTTACATAGTTTGTTGCCATATTTGAAATCACTGGATAAAACAAAGAAATTTGTTTTAAGAACGAAAATTCAAAAACTCATTTGTGATTATATCATGGATATAGATGATGATACATTTAACACTGCTTTCAAGAAACCAGAAAAGAAATCAAAAGGTAAAATATTTACGAACTGTTAAAAATTTTCATTCATCAATTTGCAAGATTCTGTTCTCAGCTTATCATTGGTGATGCAAATTTATTGAAGAGTGTGGATGTAAGATAACATTTGGAGACAATATTATCATTGACCCCAGTAATTAAACCTTGGGATTAAAAACTAGTGAATTAGACATCTAAACTTGCTGTCATTTTTGACAAATACGCAGAGAAGTAATAATAAACTTGTCAATGAAATAATCCAGTTTGGAATACTATTTTTTTTATTTTCATCTATGATTCTTGATGATATTAATCATCAAGAATCAAACCTGAACCCCCAGTGTGGAATACAAGCAGAATCTTATCAACTTGACTTGAAAAGTTAAAAAAACGTGTTTAGTAGAATTAACGTAAAGACAAAAGTATAATTAAAAACACATGAAATCCTGTAAATTGATTATTTTCATTAGACAAGTGAGAGAGAATTTAGTTGTTTTGTAAATGAAAATGATACATGCAAATGCATACCGTGTGAATTACATAGAAATCTCATTTAAATAATGAACTACTAAACAAAGATTTTTTTATCAACAATTTATGACATTAAATATTGTATTTTTTCATTACGGAGAGGTTTTTCGTCTTTCTTTGGAACATTGGTGAGTCCTGGCAGAAAAGTCCACCCCACAACATCAAAAACTCAACCTATTGCACCAAATAGCTTTTTCCTGTCTTTGCAATGACACCGTCCAGTGAGGACAACGTAAAAACAAAAAACAACCCAATCCAAGAAAACAATGAGTTGTGGAATCTTTGAAAAATTTGTCCAGTTATGTAGTGTAGTGACATTGAACCAGTTTATAAAGTCTGAATAGAACTCAGACACAAGACTTAAATTTTTTGACGAAAATGATTTTTGAGTACTCATTTTGTCATTTTTGCTTTTTGGCAAAAAAAATTCAAAAAGTTTCAGAATATAACTTTGTCAAGTCAAGACATTTGGACGTAAATATTCAAAAAATATACAACTCATATTTTTACCTGTTTTGAAAAATTTAAGAACACTGTCATTTTGTATGGAATGATTTTTTTAAGACGGAATCTTATAATGAAATACGAGGCGTATCCAGAAAGTAAGTGTACTGAGGCTCTCACGACCGGATGAATTTAATTTTCGACATGTTGGCTACACTTCCGTGTAGCCTGACCCTTCCCCTCCGCAACGAGACCGGTTCGAGGTCAGTACGTTGAGAAGTGTCGACGCAACAACACGTTTCGTGAAAAATGTCAATCCAATCTCCCGAAATACGCGGTGTCATCCGTTATCTCGTTTGGATGGGAAAACCTCCGGTTGAGGTTTATAATGAGGTAAAAACTGCATATGTTGATAAAGCTATGTATCGTACGAGTGTGTACAAGTGGTGTCGCGAGTTTAAAAACGGTTGTACGTTTGTGCATGATGATCAGAGGAGCGGAAGACCTTCAATTGTGACTGACGAAATTGTGGAAAAAATCGAAAATGCGCTCCGTGACGATCGCAGATTGACTGTGGATGAATTTTCTGCGATGTTTCCGTAAATCTCCAGATCTCTACTACACGAAACCATCACAGAAACCCTCGGATATCGGAAACTGTCCGCGAGGTGGGTCCCAAAACAGCTGACAGACCAACACAAGTTGAATCGAGTGGAGGGCGGGCAAGAGTTTTCGAGGCGCTGCAAACTCCATGGAGATGAATTTCTCCGCTCCATCGTTACTGGAGATGAAACTTGGGTTGCACACTACACGCCTGAAACCAAAAGGCAGTCTCAACAGTGGCGTCACACCTCTTCACCCTCAGCCAAAAAGTTCAGAACCACAATTTCAGCCAAGAAAATCATGGCATCCGTGTTTTGGGACTGTCAAGGCATAATTTTATTTGAATATATGCCTCAAGGGGAGACCATCAACTCTGCAAGATACTGTGAGACCCTAAAAAAATTGCGGAGGGCAATTCGGAACAAGAGGAGAGGCATGCTGACAAAGGGAGTCTGCCTGCTGCACAACAATGCCAGACCACACACGGCCAACGTCACGAAGGAACTGCTCGCCTCGTTTAAATGGGATGTCCTGAACCATCCCGCGCATTCCCCTGACCTAGCACCTTCATATTACTATCTCTTTACCTCCCTGAAGCTGCACATGGGTGGAAAAAGGTTTTCAACCGACGAAGAGGTAAAGGAGGGGGTAGAGAAGTGGACGGAGGGGTTGGCGGGAAACTACTTCGAGGAAGGCATCAAAAAGTTGATACCCCGCGTCACCACCTGCATTGAGAGGAATGGCGACTATGTCGAAAAATAGCTTACATATGTACTACGGTAACCACATAATTTTTTTGTTTAAATAAAAAAAATTGTAACCTACAAAAATTCAGTACACTTACTTTCTGGATATGCCTCGTATATAATACATTTTCAATTAACCAATTTTTTCTTTACAGTAATTTTTTATCAGTGTAATTTGTATGTACGACTTTATTTATTTTATAGATGTACAAGTTCAAATGGACAAAGAAGTTGAAACTAAAGAAGAAATGCAATTGAATTCTGCAATGCAACCAGAAATAGAAATATTATACGAAACATCGGAGGGAATCATTCCAGTTGAGGATTTGGGTCTCAGTGATGAAACAGGATTAATAAATATAGATGACACATCACTGAGAGTCCTTAAAGAAGACCAGTGCATTTGGCTCCTTAATATAGATGACTGAATGCAATAACAATCAACATTTAAGAGCTCCTTTAGAATTAGTTTTGAATCTTAGATTATAGTATAAAATTTAATGTGGAAATATATTTTTACAACTAAAAACTTCTTTTAATATTATAAGTTGAAAGTCTGTAATTGTCATCTTGAAATAGATGAATATAAATATAAAGTATCCACTCTCAATACTAATAAGAAAGTTTCATTAATGTGGATATTAGTACCAGGAAAAAACTTCGAGATCCTACAGTTCCGAGTAAATGTAGTATGGAAAAGACATCTCCAGGTTGAAGAATTGTGTGTGGTCACTCCATCGGATGGATGTTAGGTTTCAGCTCCTTTTGCCATTCATGCTTCCCCCCATAATTGACTGTTCAAGGATGTTACTCTCCCCTAGCTCTATGTATTTAAAGTAGTGTAAGATTTTTTTACATACAACACAGAGAACGTCAACCCCGAGATCTTCAATAATCGATCAATTGGTTCTTCTGGCAGTCCATGTAATGTACAAGAGTCACCCTCCAACACCACATCTCAAAGACAATAATTCTTTGTACATTACGTACCTTGAGTGTCTAGGTTTCCGCACTATGTAGAAAAATACAGAATGTGAGGATTTGGACCAATTAAAAGAAAACTTTTATTTCAAACAACTTACCAACACTACACCTCAAAGGCATCAACTATTTATCAGGTCTCTGCACCATGAGTCTTCAGATTTCTGCACTATGTAGAAAAGGGGAAAAATGAGGTTTTGAACCAATCAATAAATTACATATTTATTTCAAACAACCTGAAATCACACATGCTGGAAATAATTAAGATTGCAAAATTATATATGATCAGAAAGGTGAGGATTTTTTACAACTTTAAAATACTGTTTTGCTGCTTAAAATATTTTATTAATATAAATCTTCTAATTATTTAAATTGCACAAATCAATTTTTCAACGTTCAATGTTTTAGATATAAAATCAAAATTTTGCTTAATAATACAAATAAATAATAATGCAAGGTAATATTCCTATATACATTTTCTCATTAAGTTTGATTGTTGATTTAAAACTATTGTGTTTTAAAACAGTAAAACTATTGTATTAAAATAATTAGAAATGAAAAGAAACATTTAATGATAAAAGCACCTGGAATGAGAACAAATAAATACTATTTAATGATGAATCTACGTAAATTTATTATAAATTAAATATTTAACTTATATGAACACAGATTTACAAGGAAAAATAATAAATATTTGCCAGTAATTCAAGATCACTTGAATTACTTTCAACCATGTTTTTTATAAAACAAATTTATTTGTTGAATGTTCACAGTAAAAAAAAATGCATATATACGAGTATATAAGCAATTTATTTGCGAAATTAAGAATATATAAATTACTCAGTATACATTAAAACAGATATTTAAATAAATTAAAAATAATTCAATAATTGTATTGGATTTACTACATTTTTACGTTCCAAAGTTTCTTCCCTTATATATATGTGTACGTATATGCAAATTAAGACAGCAATGCCTGCTAGACATGATGCTATATTCTATACAATTAATATTTTTGAGGTCGGCACCATCACCCGGTGAAGTAAATAAATAAGTATTGTGTGCGTCCTCTACAAAAATATAAATATTGTTTGTAAAATTGTACATGATTTGAATCGTGTCCAGCAGACAAGAAAAAGCACCATTTTCAACAAATATGTATTCAAATTATATGAAATGATTTAGGAAAAAATTAGATAGTTATATGCCAAAAATAATAACTGAAGTTACATTAAAAATTGAACACAACTTGCGGTCAGAGCTCTGATAGGGAAATATTCCCCCTGGTGTACCCATTTAAAAATGCCACCCCGCATCTCCCCCCCCACAATAAGGTAACTTGTAGACACTTTAGGGAATGAAAAAAATTGTAGATTTTTTTATTACTTTCTAGAAAAACAAATTATAAGTGAAAGTTTGAGGAAGTATGGTCACTTTACCCCACAATATAAATTGATAGATGATAATTAAAATGTCTTACACATTCTTGAATCAAACAGGATCAAAATCTGCTAAGATGGGTGTCGTAATATAAAAGTCTGGCACATCTCAGTGTGACCCGACAGGGAAACAGTGTGGTGGTATTATGTATTCCTAATTTTACAAAATATAAATTATTTAAACATACAAAAAGGTTTTTTCTTTTATTTCAAAGAATAAGTAAAAAATCATAATATATCATACATACCATCATGCCGTGTCCCTTTTGGGATCGGTAAAGAGGACAAATCTCTACACTTTTCTATCCAGATCTTCTGTTAGTAAAAAAAATTGTTTAAAAGTACATAAAAATCATTTTAGAATGTTTTAACTTTCTTTTTATGTAAAATTAAGAAGCAATGATTATATATTGCTATACTGATCCATTTATTAGACTTTACACACAATTTATAATTTTAAATAAATCATATTCAAATTTCTCAGCATGTGAGTTTTACAATTTTTGGTAAGGTTAGTATTTCTAAAACCGAATTTGAGTTGTACAGTTCTGATTAATTTTATTTATCTGGACATCAGAGAAATCTATTTTCTTTATGAAAAGTGCCAAAACGTCTGACCTATATATATATTTAATTAAAAATTAATAAAAAAAGCAATATAACGACAGAAAGCTAGATTAAGATAAAAATTTGGATAATATAAATTATACAATAACTAACCTAAAAAATACTTTTAATGTTTATCACAACATAAAATCTTTAACAAATTCAACATAAATGCTAAAATAATGGTGTAAAGAAATAATTGGTTCTTCAGAATATAAATTAAAGTTTAATTTGAAAAATGTATGATTTATGTTTTTTTGGGTGACTTCTAAAGTTGTGAAATTTTTGACAGCTCTAGTAGAAATAAATAACGAAAAACTTCTGATAGCTGTTCCATAAAATTACTTTTTTTAAATGTACTCTCGAACCGTCAAACAGGATATTAAAATTTTCAAAGTGTTCATTTGATTACCGACTGGAAGCATTCGAAATTTGGATACACCGGAGAATGCTACGGATACCCTGGACGGATATGGTTAGCAACACAAGGGTTCTTCAAAGAGCCAAAGTTGACAGAGAGTTGCCGACTAATATTAAAATCTGAAAAATGTCCTACGAGTATTTGGGTCATGTACTTAGAGGAGAAAAGTACAAATTACTGCACCTGATCATTCAAGGCAAAATAGAGGGTCGAAGAGGTGTTGGCAGGAGGCAAATCTCCTGACTCCGCAATATACGTGATTGGACTGGTATAAGGAACATTGGGGATCTTTTTCGGGCTGCTGGGGACAAAGATGCATACTCTCAGGTGATAGTCAACATTGGGGGACCTGACATGCCACTAGGAAGAAGTTCATTTAATGCTTTGCTTTATTTTCATAATTGAGAATCACTTTTTAAAATTATATGTTATTTTTGAAAAATGCTGCGAGTCTCAAGTATTGACTATGTCCGTAATGATGACATCTTAAAACGGATGAATAAAATTAAAGAAATATTATCCACCATCAAAAGGCGAAAGTTAAAGTACTTTGAATGTATAATGCGAGGAGAAAAATATGTGAGCCTTCAACTGATGTTGCAGGGAAAAATTCAAGGCAGAAGTGGGAAGAAGGCCCATCTCTTTGTTGAAGAACTTATGGGAGTTGTTGGATTGTGGTATCATATCTTTGTTCAGAGCTGCTACTTGAGTGGTCAAGATAGCCATGATTATCGCCAACCTCTGCAGAGGAGTGAAACTTTTAAGAACTTCGCAAAATATATAATCCACTGCTTTGCCATATAGCACCAGACAAGTGCCACAGAGATTTGTGTCAATTGCTGGGTGATATGTTAGAAAGTTCTTTAATCAAATACAAAAAAGAAAGAAAAAATATAAAAGAATGTCTCCAAAGACTGAGGATGTGTGAGGGAAAGGAAAAATACACTTTGTCATTGAAGAGACATTCTATCAAGATATTTAAGTCACTGTTTGAAGCAAGCAAGCCAAGGAGCGTGAGTCAATGCTAGTCAGTATTAGATTCTAGTCTGATTGCATTTTTAGTAAAAGATGATGTGGAGAAGGAAGAGAAATGAGCTCTGAACATTTCAAGAAGATATGCAGAGTTGGCGGGGCACTTAAAGATGTTATATAGAAGTGACAATACATGTATATGTAGAATTTGTGTATAAAAAGTTAAAGAAATTAAGAAAAGCAGTGAATTAAAATATAATTAACTATATTAATAAATGTGAATGATTACTAGATTTCAACTATGAAATTTATTTATCTCGAACTGCCGTCTCCTATCAGAGGTCCGCTACTATCATTGCAATCCTCGCCGTGTTCACTACAGCCGGGAAAAAACTCAGTAGAACTGCACCCAACCCCTCCGCAAGTTCTTAAGTTAAGAGATGCAGCATCTTCCCTTGCCTCGTTTGCCATTTATATTTTCCTAGATGGTCATTTGTGTAATAATATATCTTGTGTCCCTCATTATGTGACCTCAGATATTGCAACTTGCAAACCTTCAATATTTTAAGCAGTTTTCAGCCCTTTATAAAGAACAAGCATTTCCACATTTATAACACGATCTGTCCAGGGAATCTTGAGGATGCATCTGTAGATCTACATCTCAAAAGTGTCAACCCTAGATGATGTTTCCTAGTTCAGAGTCCACGCCTCCATTCCATAGAGGAGAGTTGAGAAAATGTAGCAGCGAAAATATGCATTTTCAATTCTAAGCTCAGGTCTCGTCTTGTAAAAAGAGGCTTCATTTTAATGGAAGCCCTTCTCGCTATCTCTATCCTTGCCTTTATTTCCTGACAGGGATCCCATTTTTCGTAAATTCATGTGCCCAAATATTTATATTGACACATACAGATTTACTGTTAATTATTAGATATGAACATGGTGCAGAGATTCTTGATACTATTAATAATTTAGTTTTTTGGGTGTTCATTTTAAGTCTATGAAACTAAAAAAATTATATTTGTTTTCAATTTGGTTATTAAAAGAATTAAACATGTACTTGTATTGGGTATAAAAAGTATACAGAGGGAAAATAATTTGAGATTTCGTTAAATAAATTATTGTTGTGGAATTTTTAGAGTTAGAAATCATTACTGTGATTGTTAAGATACCATAGATATTTTGTAAAATAAAAATACTTCATCTTGTGCAAACAAAATTTACCTAACATCTTAAAACATTTATTTTAGTCTTATCTGAATGTGCATAACAATATTTAATAAAATATTTTTTTAAAAGTGAAAAAGGTTTATTAAAACTATTATTCAGTTTACTTTTCTTGACCACTTGAAATCCACTCAAAAAATCGAATCTAGTTCTTATATGAGAGATTTTTTTATAATACTTAAATCACATAATATTATAAAATCAAGGTTTTTTTACAATGCTTAATAATTTGATAATATGAAATGAAAAACACCCCCATCTGTGATTTTTTATTATATTTTATTTCAAAGATCTCAGGGTTATGGTTATAACTGAGAGACCAAGTAATAAATGACAAAACAGAAGAGGAACTCTGGATCGAAGTCCTAGTACTTAAAGAGAATCACAGTTAAGCTGACTGGAACCACAAATCCTCTTGGCTGAACCAGAAGGAAGGTGTCTGATTGGATTGTCCTGCAAAGATCAGATGCACCTGGAGTGGGCTAAGTCCTAGAAGACACACAATATCCATGGTCTAGTAACTAAGACACCTGTCTTACAGGCCCAGGGATTGCAGGTTCGATTTCCATTAATATCCAGTTTTTTTTAAAAAGGTTATAGTTTTTACTAACCAACTTTCTGGTTGGTTGGAAAAGATTGCCACATAGCAATAACTCCACCAGGTTGTACTGTATACCACGATAGTGTAATACAAACAATACATGTATCCCACAACTAGTTGATACACTCCCTGACTCTTATAGAATAAGGGGGAGAAGAAAGAGAGACAGACAAATTTTTATTATTATTTCTAAGCTTAAATACTCGTAAAGCTGTAACTGGTCTGTAAGTATATGTATATTTATATTATTATAGCAGTATGTATTAGGTTATTTACTTGTCAAATTATATATTTTTTGCTAAAATGTTATCTTTGTTAGTTTTTTATTTATAGTTTAAACAGTACCAAACAGCTAAGCGTCCTTGAGTTCATACGTTAATAGCTGTAACCGGTTCTTACCCAGCTTAATTAGTTGCCAATATTTTCATGCTATACCTAACATAGCCTTGGAATGATGTAAACATTGAAATAATTTTAATAAACCTCCTTTACAAATATATAGCTGTTAAAAATTTTGAATATACTTTACAATATACTTTCAAAATATATTAAATTTGCTATTTTATTATTGTAAGATCATAAGATTAATACAAAACAGCTTCATTCAGAGCTGTTTTCTAACATTTCATTTACTATTAAAATGAAAATTAAATATTAATAAAAAAATCATTTCAATTAACTTTAATTTTCTATAATACATAGACTTCAATAAATAACATGAAATGCTTCTCACTAATCTATTAAATTATCCAACGAATTCCTTTCTTTAAAATTCCAACAACTGGAGATAGATTTTTTTTATGTTTGTCACCCTTCTTAAATTAATTTAAATGGCGTAAAAATCGTATTTATACCAATGTTTTAGCCACAAAGCTCTCTTAATTAAAATTTTGACATATTAATATAATTTCATAACTGTTGATATTATTTTGACATTTCAAATATTTGCAATTTTTTTATGTATAACTCACCTAGCGTTCTAAAAAAAATTAAAGTCTTCACATATATGTAAAAAATATATTTATAGTGTTCATATATCGATTTTTTTGGTCTAGGGTATTTTTTCCATCTCCATGGTGAAATATGAAATTTAAAAAATGAAAAGAAAGATCATAAAACTTGTCAAAATTGTGAAAAGAAATTGTGCAGGCTTTAGAACTGAGGATAATTTTGAGATGATACTTTCTCTCTGAACTATAAATTAGTGATGAAGCATATATGAATAAACTGTAAATGATAATGTGTCGATATATAAAGAATTCTCTCATAACTATATTAAATATATACTATCTACCTGATTAAAACCTGAATATGTATTAAGAAAAGAAGAGTGGCAGAAACAATTTCGAAATGTGTCAAATGCAACTATGACATATCCAAAGTGAAACAAAGTCTCCATTAATTTTTTACCTATTTTTTTTATAGATACTTAAATAACTTGTGACTTATTCATCATGTAACAACATTGAAACAATAATAATTAGGAATAAATATTTAACAGAATGAAAAAGCTTTATAGTACCGATATCTGTCGAAATTTGTACATACAGATATTTTCTAGTATTAAACGTGTTAGAAAATAATAAAAAAACCATTTGTACATTCTTTCGTGATACTTGAGGAAAATATTTTCGTATTTTGAGTTATTTCAACTAGTAAAATAATGTTGAATTAAAAAATTCTGTAATTATATAATAAAATAAATAAGCGGAATATTTTCATAATTTGAAACAAAATAAATAAATATGTTTATATAAATACTGACAATCGGGACATTAATTTGAAAAATCTATATAGGTTTTATAAACATATAAAACAAAACAATAATACATACATTTGTACTGGGATATTTTTGTTTTACAAATAAAGTTTTTATGGGAGTTTTAGAAAGGTCACATTTTTCGTGAAAACCATTAATAATCACAAAAGTACGTCAGTAATTATAGTTTAATTCGTAAGAATTGAAAAAAACAATAAACAACAAAAAAAATAGCTAATATTTTTCAGCAATAAATATACTTTAAAACATTCGTCACCGTAACAGGCATACATTTATCTTACGTGTAGGTAAACAAAAAAACTTTTTAGAAAGTGACCAATTAAAAATAAAACAATTTCAGCTTCCTATCAGCTAAATCCAACATGCCAAATTGTATTTTTTTGTGCAAGTAGTTCTGCACATGAATAAAAAGCGACGACATCACAAAGCTTACCATCAGGATTGTCTAATCACATATTTGTACTAATTAAGTTGCACTTAGGTTTTGCTGGCTGCGACAGATTTGGTGTCATCGGTAGCGAGCATGGGAGAGGCTGCGGGTGGCTGGGGCGGGGCTGTTGCGGTAGAACTGTGACTGGAGTTGCGGGAATGATGTGAGGAGTCCATGCTCTCTGGTAACTTGACGCCCTCACCAATCGGAGTTTGTACCATCGCAGGGGGAGGTGCCTTGGAGACTCCGTGTGGTATAGTGCCACTGGGTATTTGCATATGGTATCTAAAAGAATCACAAATAAATAATATTACAGATAACAAAAATGGTGATATTGATAATAAGCAATAAAACTTCGAATATAAACACCAATATGAAACAAATTGAAATACATCCTCGATTATTTCCATTACTTTTGTAACACTTCAACCCAAAATTATGAGGAGGTACTTTTAGATATGCTCAGACCATTGCTGATAGATACTCGTACATACAAACTATCATACCGTTTTGAGATTTCATTATTCACTCACCTAATGGAATTACTCATAGAATCGTCCTTTTCAACAAAGACGATTTTTGACATTCTCAAATGATTTTCTAAACACACCTTGAATTCATTTTTTTAACCAACACTGCTAAATCATTTCAATTTCTTGTAACTATGCATAACCCATTGACAACCAAATCTGACATTTTCAAGCCTTGCATTTCAATCTTCATCCCATTTACACATGAATGAATATAAATATTAAAGATCCATGGAGACATTACACATCCTTGCTTGACAGCTTTTTTTAGAGTCATATGTTTATTGTTGATGAAACTTTTTTTCCCCCTTAGTATTTACGAGTATTATTGATATATAACAGCATATAAATGTGAAACAGACATGAGTGATACTCAATTTGGTTTTTGTGATGGTTTGAGTACATGAGAAACATTGTTTAGTCTGAATGTCTTGGCACAAAGATGCTTGGATATTAATGTGAATGTCTGCATGTGACTGGTTGACTATGAAAAGGCCTTCAAGCAACAACTAAAACTTGCACGCCTCCTCCAAAAAAAATGTCTTGACTACAGACACATTAAGATAATAGAAAACCTCTAGTGGAATCAGAGAGCTAACATTAAGGTTGATGGGGAAGTCAGTAAAGAGATTGAGATTACATGTGGTGTTAGATAAGGATGCATTCGGTCACTGCTCTTTTATAATATCTCTTCTGAAGCTATATTTAAAACTTTACATGAGGAAACAGTTGGAGTTATTGTAGACCTATAAATAACATTAGATTTGCAGATGGTATGGTAATTCTTGCTACGAATGTAATGAGTTACAAAGAATGACAGAAAAATAAATGATATTAGTAATCTATATGGACTTTAAATGAACATCCGAAAAACTAAATCATTAATATTACTAAAAACTCGACACCGTGTCCAAATCTTATTTCTGCAGTGAACTGTACTGTGTGTGACTAAATATAAATATTTGAGAAAGTGGATTAATTGAAAATGGGATATCTTAATTAAAAATGGGTTAAGCACACAAATTAATGTCGACAGAATATGAGTTCTTTCGCTGCCTGATTTTAAGCTAAGTCTGTTCTGAAACATTGACACGCGGTCCTTTGGTTAAATATGCATCAGATGGTTAAACATACATCACTGTAATCAAGTAATGCAAGGATAAGAAATTGTGGAACAGTAGAATTCGACTTAAAACAGGCATAAAATTACTATTGAGAAAATGTCGAGAAGCAAAGATCTTGTGACTTAACACTGAGACATGGTTACTCCAACTAAAATTGTCATCAATAAGGTTTCCCAGATTTTTGACATGTGATGATTACAAAATCATAGAATTATCGATTTTAATATTGGAAGGTATTTGATGAGAGATGTTGACTTCCTATGATAATTAATTGTGATTTTAGAGGATTCAAAAGTACCTAGTCCTGCCATAAATACTGTTACACAAATTCAGACACTCATAAAATCTAAACAATAGCAGGTAGAAACCTAAAACCTTTCTTTAGGTAATTCTCCATCCCTTGTGGTATTGTTATAATCAGTTAGTCACTGAACGTTGACCAATAAAATTGGAGTGGGGTGATAAAGAAAACCTTATCGCTGTAATTGCGTTACATAAAGTTGGAAAGACACCGGGAGACATTTTTAATACTTTAAAATCTTTGGGTATCAATCATCAGTTTGTATATCGTACTCGATTCATAGATACAAAAGGTATTGAAGATCGGCAAAGAAGTGGTCGACCGCGAATCGTAAGAACTCCAGCAGTCATCAAAGCCGTGAGTAACAGAATCCGTAGAAATCCACTCTGCAAACAAAAAATCATGTCCAGGGAGATGGGTATTTCGACACGGGGTATGTCTCGTATTACCAAATCAGACCAAAATATGGGGGCTTACCGGAGAAGCACTGGAGACTTGCTAACTCTACTCTGAGGGACATCAGGAAGACCAGAGCTAAACAACTGATTCACCGGTACGCAAACATTATGCATCGCAAAATCCTATTTTCCGATGCAAAAATTTTCAACATTGAAGAAAATTATAAGAAGCAAAATGATCGGGTGTACGCACATGGCTCTCGAGAGGCCGCTCAAGTCATTCAGAGAGGTCATCATTTAGCATCTGTGATGGTTTGGTGGGGTGTCTCATATGAAGGGGTTACTGAGCAACATTTTTTGTGCTCTAGGTGTGAAGACAAGTGCAAATTCATACCAAAATGACATTTTGGAGAAGGTCGTCAAGCCTCTTAATGAGACTATGTTTAATTTAGGTCATTGAATCTTTCAACAAGATTCTGCTCCAGCCCACAAGGCAATGTCCACCCAGCAATGGCTAGAAATTCATACACCAGAGTTTATTAGAGCTGAAGATTGGCCTTCTGGAAGCCCAGATTAAATCCACTGGACTAAAAATTGTGGTCAATGTTAGAGAACATGGCCTGTAGCAGACGAGATCCAAATTTGGAGAGTCTGAAACAATCATTAAAGAAAGCAGTGGCCAATTTTCCAATGGACATCGTGCGTACTGCCATTGACGATTGGCTGTCACGTTTAAAGGCCCGTGTGAAGGCAAGGGGAGGACATTTTGAATAAGATGTATGTTTTCATTTAAGATGATACGTGTGTAAGTCTAACAATATAATAAATCATTTGTAAGATGCACTGTTTTTTTATTATAAGCAAAACACTTTGTAACAGAACTTATGGCAGGACTAGGTAGATCGTTTTCTTTATACCATTGTGTGATGCTGCTGAGGTCAAAATTCATGACATCAGTAGTAGAAGAAACTTCTTGGGGATGGAAGCTAGTGTACAATTGAAAACCCTCTGCAATAGATGATATTCGCTCCGCAGCTTTCTAGTTATGGACATATATGTTATGTATATATATTTGTCTTCTTTCCAGATGAGCCCTAAGCACCAAAAAGTCATTTAACAAATTCAATTTTGATTTTGAGGGACAAAGAGAAATTTGTTAGAAAGTAACGTTGGGTTGTGTTCATCATCACCATTGACCATATCTGAATTAATGGAACTAGTAAAAAAAATCCTTTCATCATCTTCAACACAGCACACTTACTTATATATATTTTCAGTAGATTCTATGGTGCCCTGTCGCAAGTTGAGACAACGGCCACGTACACCAGTGGGAGCTGGGGGACTCCACCAGTCCACGACTCGGCCCACTACTGGAACGTGCCGTAGCAATCCCTCCTGCCAGAGCCGCTCAGTTGTCTCACGTTGCAGGTCTAGGGTTGCTGCTTCGATACCTTAAAAAGTTACATCAATCAAATTATTATTTTATTTTAATTTATTCCATATTTTCAGCACAATATACAATTAACACAACACAAAATAAACACATAAAATTTCACAGCAGTATTTAAAAGTTCTATAAAAATAAATATGATCAAAAGACAATTATTTACGAATATGGATTGTATATAAAATAGGGCAACAAAAAAAACAAACAATGTTCGAATTTAACCAAACGTATTGTTTAGAAATTATATTTAGGAGAATCATTTATAGTGCTGTAGAATTTCATTTCAAACAGTCATCACACACAATGTGATGTATGAATGTGAAATAATTTCATATATATTTCCATTTTTTGTTGAGGCATTCCATTTTTAAATTTAAAAAAATAACAAATCACTATTTTATGTTCCATATCATGAGACTATAATAAAGTTTTTTTAATAAAGTGTTCAATCATACAATTGGACCTCATAGAAACATGTGGAAATTCCAATTATGCATGCTGAAAAATCTTACTGAATACAACATAAAAGTATTGTTTGGTGATCATCCTTCCAAAGGCTCTTCCAAACCTTGTAATTTTCTTATAGACTTTATGTTAGCCTTCCAACATTCCAGAAATAGTCTATTTCATGCAATATGCCCTATTCAGAAAAATTGATCCAAGATAACAGGGTCTGTTTGTCCAATGTACCTCCTCAACAATGTATTCTGAAACTTGCCCAATCGCAATATATTAATGCCTCTCAAAATACGCTAACATCTTCTTGAGGTGCTGTCTCCTATCAAAAATTGACCACCATCATAGCAATCCTCATCCTATTCACTGCGGTCTGAAAGAACTCAGAACTGCATCCAAACCACTCCCATAAATTCTTAAGCCAAGAGATATGGCATTTTCCTCTACCTCATTTGCTATTTATTCTTCCTTGGATGATCAGTTATGTTATAATATATCCTATGACCTAAGATACTGCAACTTGCAAACCTGAACAGTTTTAAGCAGTTCTCAGTCCTTATATATGAGCAAGGACTTCCATATTTAAAACACAGCCTGTCCAGGGTATTTTGAGGATATGTCTATAGATCCACATTTCAAAAACATCAATCCTACGCGATGTTTCTTAGTTCGGTGTCCATGTCTCCATCTCATAGAGGAGAGTTGAGATATGGAAGCGAAAGACACTAATAAATTTGAAGTCAATTATCAATTTACCAATAACTTTTTATAAAAAAATCTTGCTGTAGCAAGTAGTGATTATTTACAAAATTACATAAATTGTTGTGAGGAGTATATTTTTAATATCAGTAAATTCAAAATATCCAGTAATTGGGGTAAATTATATTTTAGCCTTAATTAAATTCAAAAGGAGCTATACGAATTCCAGAAGATTTCCGCGGCCGCCTTCCCGTTTGCTGATCGGCTTAATAAAATTATCGGTAGATCACAAAAGTCCGTTAATATTGCATCAGCGCGATCCCAAAGTATGAGGCATTAGAAATGTTCGAGAATTACATGGAAGCATAGCGCGTGACAATTTCCAAGGTTTTTTTTGTTTACTATCTCCGCCGCTGAGATGGTCGAAGGAAGATCGCGCAGGTGGGCGATGACGCGTGTTTTTTTTTCATCAGCAATTCGGGTCCCCGGTCGGCTAGCGTTTTCACGCCATCAGTATCGCCCGGAACTCGAACTGATTGACACCTGTCTGTCCAGTGCATTCAACTCGCCGCCGGGCGAGCACTCGAGTTTAATTCAAATATAATTTAAATTCCGTTTTTTTGGTGAAATTCCCTGTCAGGAATTCTCACTCATCAAGGAGCTCCTTTCTGCTTGTCTGATCTATTGGATCAAATTATGCCGCTGTTTTTCCATCTGATCTACGTGGCCACGCTACTCCCGCCGGTGCGCGGGTCTCCACCAGTCCGTCCGAGGAGGTCCTCAGCCGGGGTCATGCTCGCTGCGAGTAGCCTCAATCCTCCGCTGCTTTCAAGAGGTTGGCCATGTTGGCGATCTGACCGGAAGCCGTCTTCACTTGTGGTCGCCGCTCAGATCTTCATTACGAGTAGACACATCGGACGCCATTACGAGTACTTTCAAATGTGGTGATTATTCCTTTATGTAATTTTCTCTGATTGTTGGTTTCGCTTCCAGTAAGAGAGCGTGATAAGACCTTCCGTCCTATCCGCATGTTTGGGTAATTTATTGTTGTATATCTTAGAACGCTCACAACTCAATTTTTATTTGCCTATTCGAGAACTGTTGTTAATTTTTTTTTCTTGGACATTACGTCTGAGTTTTTTTAAAATTCTTTTTACTATAATAAATTCACATTTTTCAACTATGTATGTCTTTTCAATTGCTCACCCATCCTGGTAGAAGAGTTGAGAGAGTATAGATCGGAATTACAGGTGATCCATCGCATTTCTGAGATAAAAGAGAACTTGTTCATTTACAATACCGCTGAGCCAGCTATCGTCAGGTGTGGTAAGATTTCTTTGTGATAATTTTGAATTACGTAAATATTTACGTAATTAAAGTTTTGAAATAAGTAAAGGTCTGACATTGTGTTAAGTTATACTTTCATATTTGATAATTCCATCAAATATTTGCATCAGTATGAACAAGTTTGTAGAGCACACATGTGTATACGTAAAAAAAGCTTTCAGCATACAACATAATACTATTACAGTTACATAGTTTTGATGACACAAACCTTTCTTAACAATTTCTGTCATGGATTCAAGAACTTTGGTATTTTCCTCAAACTCCTTGCCAACTGAAACCACTAGGTTAAGCAATTCTTCTACATCTGTGTCGGCTGTTACCATACCAAATCTGAAATCAAATTAAAACATATTTTTTTTTAACTGACTTGTTATTTCTTTTTATTCCACAGACAAACGAACCTGATATTCTAACACCACAATTAGCATCTTTTATTACATTCACACATGTGTCTACGTATAGACTGAACAACCATATTGACATTGTGCATCCTTTTTTAGCATCTCGAGTGATTTTGAACTAATCATTTAAAACTTGATTAATTCTAAGACTCAATTATTATTGTTTGCATTATATTTCCTTCATAATTTAATATTCTATGATAGTTTTTTTCTAAACGGAAAAAATTATGAAATGTTGCATACATACTAAAATCATTGGATACCTATATTCTCTTAATTTCATTGGTTTTATGGTGGTTAAGTGAAACTCGATTAAATTATTGTCAGACAGTGTATTGAAATTCTGACATAAGGAATAAATTATTAAGGATGAATGTGAAATAAAGACTTACGTGTTAAGTAGGATAAAAAAAGAGCATGTCGAGGTAGTTTGACAAAAAAAAAGTGAGTGAGAGTCGTAGTAGAGGAAGGCTGAGAAAAGTATAGTTGGACCATGCAATTGAAATTTTGAAAAAAAGGAAATGCAGGGAGTAAGAGACACTTAAGGAACTGGATGAGAATATATTAGGTGTACCGGAAAAGAATGTCGTTTTTTCAATAAAATAATTTGGTGCATTTAATGTATTTATTTATTAAAACTTAGTTCAAAATATAATTGCCATCGTTTGATATAACCTCCTTCCACCTCTCAGTCAATTTTTTAATACCGCGTTCGTAAAATTCAGCTGGTTTCGATGCAAAATACTCAGATATGCCTTTTTTGACATCCTCATAATTTTTGTATTCTTTTCCGTTTAAAAAGTGTTGCATTGACCGGAACAGATGGTAATCCGATGGAGCAAGATCCGGTGAATATGGTGGGTGACGTACAGTTGTCCAACCTAGGGCTTTAATTTTTTCTTTCGTAATTTTTGAGGTATGCATTATCGTGCTGTAAAAACACTTGTCCACAATTAGCCAGTGCAGGTCTATTTTTATTATTTCTGCATCTAAATGCTCTAGTTGATCACAATACAGTTGGGCGTTAATTGTCTGTCCGGGTTTTAATGTTTCGAAATAAATTATTTTCTTGCAGTCCCACCAAACAGACAAAAGAACTTTTTTTGCAGTGAGCCCGGGCTTAGGGGTGGGTTTTGGTACCTGGCCCTTTGAAAGCCATTGTTTCTTGCGTCTTTGGTTTGAATACAACACCCTTTTTTCGTCACCAGTTACAAGATGTTGTAGAAATGGAGTTTTGGTATTTAATTCCAATAACTCAGTGCATGCGTTTATACGCTCACCTAGATTCTCTTCACTTAATTCATGAAGTATCCATTTTCCTTGTTTCCATGTCTTGCCGATTTTTTGATATGCTCTTGCACGCTTGACCATGAACATCCGAGTTGCTCCGCGAGTTCTTGAATCGTTGAAGTTGGATTTTGCTGAATCAGCTCAGTTAAAACATCGCTATCCACTTTAACAGGTCGACCACTTCCAGAATTATTTTTTAGATCAAAATTGTCGGATTTAAATTGTTCAAACCACCTCTGGCATTTACGAACATTCAAAATATCTCCCAGTAAATCACAAATACTTTTTAAAGCACATGTTGCACTTTCTTTCTTCATGAAATGGTAAAGCATAATATTTCGAATAAATTCCTCATTCGGTATAAAGCTATCCATTGAATATAGGGTTGTAAATGTTTTTGTTTAAAAGTCCTTATACACTCCAGGTATACGTAGTCAGAGAAACAACACAGAACACGTTGAAAAAGTTCGACTGCCGAAGCACAACTGACCACTCAAAAGCGATAACAAAAAAAACGACATTCTTTTCCGGTACACCTAATATATGGATGGTTAAGAGGCGAAGAAAATGTTTCAACAGAATATTTGGCCTTTCTACCTATCTCAGCAGGGAAGCGGTGGTATGGTATAAAATGGCCAGAATATTCAGAAAGATTTGAATGGGAAAGGAACAGGCAGAAAAATATATAAATTCTAGAACCTCAGTGGCAATTTGGTGAATGTGGGTGTCTGATTTATTACAGCGCTATTCTCTAATTTTGAGTAAATTGGATAGAAAGTGGTGTAAGAGCACCAGCAAACTGGCTTTGACATTTGCTGATAACCATTATCGACCTAAATTAAAATGACAATTTTGGTCAATAGTGAGACTTAATTTGTGATTTGTCTCAACAGTCTCAATTCAAAATGAAAGGAAGACAACAAATACTAACCTAACACATGCAAGGCCATCAGTTCCTTCCCCTAGAGAAAAGGCTGCATCTGTGGCTCTTAAGCTTTCCACTAAGGACATGTTGAGGGAGTTGAGTTCTTCTTTGGTTTGGTCAGTAAGAAGAGACTCCCAACCCTCGGGTACATATCTAACCCCTCCTAATCCTGCAAATAAAAATAAATTATAAAAATTGATAATTGAAGTGAATAATAAACTCTCCACTAACAAGAATCAATAGTCTGCTAAAAATGATCTTCAACTTTCGAATTAATATTAGCTATAAAGAAATTATATTTCTAAGCAAGTTATTGTCACATGGAAATGTTGAAGTTACAGTATAGTATGAATTAATGAATGAATGCCCATTACCCATGATGAGAATAATAAAAGGCACAGTGTAAAGTAGGGAATTAGGGTACTTGTCTTTGGTGCCACCGGAGATCACTATGTAAGTCAATTTATGATACGACATATCCTGTTACAAATAGTGCAAAGAGCTTCAATGGTTGCAGCTTGTCTGTAATTTCTTATTCTTCTCTCTATGGAGGACAGTTTCATTACTTTATTTTTTGTATTACGAGTCGCTGCCTCAAATATAAAAATGATGGTTGCGAACCTCTAAAAAGATTAAAAGTATATTTACCAGCCCACCCAGGCATCTCGACCAGCCGTAACGTGGGGCTTTCCTGTACCAGTTTCTGGAAGGTCTCCTTGTGTGTCACCGTGGCCATCAGTATATCCAGCTGCTGTTCTAGGCAGAGGGAAAAGGCCTCTAGTCGCTGCAGCAATGCCGCTCTGTCCTCATGTACCCAATTATCTGGGGGAGCTTCTAAGGGACAGTAGCGCAGAACTACTCCGTAAGTTTCAGACTCGCAAATCTCTATTGTGATCTGAAAGATAAAATAGATATTTTTACAGGATTTTTAATTAGAGGACAATATGTACTTGAAATCAGAGCGTGGATGCATGATGGTCACCTGCAAACCATAACCTAGGCTACCCATATATTTTTGCCAGACATAACAGTGAATATGGAATGACAACGTAGACGTATTTGCGGAGAAGATAGTAAGATGTAAACTGTAGTAGTTTGTTCACTGGTGCGAAATACAGCTTCATCCAAGGTCATTAGCTTAAATGGAAAGGGTAAACATTTTTTAATTACATAATGGGAGGGAGTCTCACTAATATTAATCCTGGGGGACTTATTATCCACCACATTGCCATAGGTGTGAAATGGCTTGCAGACTTGTCCTGATTTAATTTAATAATACGAGAAAAGAATCAGACATTTTACTCCCTAGAGGACAAGCTTAAAACTGACTCTAAGTGAACTAATGCTGCTTAGATAAAACAATTTAAGCTATAGAATTCCAGAAAATGCCGAAAGAATCATAAATAAACTTTAATATGGTTCAAGAGCTGTCAGTGTTTGTTTTATATCTTCATCAACAAAAATAAATATATGACATAAAAAAACTGAAAGGAGAACTTTAGAAATGCGTGCACTGAGAAGAACAAGTGGGATGATAATGTATGACAAAATACGGAATGGAGTGATTAGGGATGAACGTTAACTTAAGGCTGATGTATTAAATAAGATCAAGAAGAGCACTCTGAGATAGTTTGGGGCATGTAGAAAGTATGAATAAAGAAAGATTAACATTACAAATATACAGTTCAAATGTGAGTGGAAGGCATGGTAGAAAGAGACGTACGAAAGTATGATTGGATCAAGTGAATGATATTTCGAAAGAAAGTTATGTAAAAATTTAAAGAAAACATGGGAGTTACATAGATGACAACATGTAAGTTTTTTTCATAGGTTAATAATATCAATACAAAATTGCATTGTAGATAAGGCAGATATAAAATACAAAACTGTAACACATAATTTGTAAGAATTGCTAGGGAAACCATGTGGTTCTCGGAATAATTATCAATACTGATTACATTATTACACAAAGGACTAGAGCGGTCACTGATAAATTAAATTATCATGCACATGTAGTAAAAATTATATAATTAAAAATAAATATACAATTTATTATAGTAACAATATAAAAACTGATTGATATATTTTTGTTATAAACAGAGTGATTGGGTCATTTTTTTCTTATCAGAGGCAGAATATCTAGCTTGCACCCATATACTCATATCTTAAATGTGTTTTGGATAAATGTACAAGAGATTGTGGGATGGGCTGTTAATTTCTTTATGAACTCATGTGGTCATCATAATATATATTATTAATAGTTAAGGCATTAACACTTTGGAGGTTTAAAGATATCGTAATTTGTTTGATCAAACGCTGTTTGTTTATTCCATTTTATATAATGGTATAACCGGTCCGGTTATACCGTTATATAAAGTGTTTGATTAAACAAATTACAATGTTTAATATACTCGTAACCTTACTCAACTAATCAGCTTTAAGGTCATCAATAAAGAGTATATTGCAAACAAAGTATTTGAATAAATAAATAAATAGTCACACAGTGGTTGGAACATCTTCTTGGTGAGGACATGGGATCAAACTCTGCCCTTGGAAATGTTGTTTCAACAGGGGACACATGGTTTTATATTTTCTCATCATCAACAACCATGTTAATTTATTAGATCATGCCAGATTTTTTAGGTCTTTCAATTCTCATCATTCATTATTTCTGACTATTTTAATGCTCCTTCAGCACTGTATCTTCCATCAATCCGCATTGTTTCCTAATATTCTCATTCCGTCGTAGATTGTTTTCGTTCTACATGCACACATCCAAGTTTAGTTTATATATTCCAAAGTTGAGACCAAGATTTCATTATGAATAAATAGTCAACTTTGCTTTTCTTGACATTTATATTTTCTCCATTATTAAACATTTATTTTCTGAAACAAGAATTGGCTTCATTTTTTTTAATTAATTCTCATTCAATGAGGTAACTGATGTCCTAAATTACTTACTTGGTCTGTATCCCGTTGAAGTATCTGCCCTAACCAGGAGTTGAGTTTGTCGTAATAGGAAGGAACTCTGCCTAAGACTGTGCCTTCAGGAACGTCCGGAATAAACTGGAATACTACACAGGATACTGCTACTTCAAATATTATCTGCAACAAATGTTGAAAGAGCAAAACATTAATGAAAAATTAAATGTGGTATTATGTTCCAACAATGCAGTAATATAGTGCGGTTAGTTTGTATTTACAGGATGCATGATTTAGAGAAAACGTATTTTTGAAATTTGAAAAGTTTATTCATAGATTTACATTGTAATATTACAAAATACAGTGTAACCTCGGTTCTCGGATGTCTCTCATCTCGAACAATTCAGTTCTCGAACAAATTGTTTTGATTCGGTTCTCGAACATACATTTTTAATAATAATGCCATGTCTCACTTCAGAAAAAAATTAAAAACAAACCTCATTGGACAGATTTTTAGTGAGACAGAAAAAAGAAAGAACCCCAGAAAGACAGTGACCTGATGTTTTTATGCAAGATGACTTTCCCTTTCCAAACAATAACATTTCTCCTCATCCCATCTTCCACTTACGCCATCAACTCACCTAAGTACAGGTAAAGTGCAGTTGAATTTTCATTTATTTAATTTATTTATTGTCTTCTAGAACAGATTAATGCAATCTGCATTACTTCTTGTGGGAAAAATTGATTAGATTTTCGAACAGCTTTCTAGAACGGATTGAGTTTGAAAACCGAAGTTAAAATATACTCATATATTCTTTAAAAAAAGTCAATTATGTATTACATGCTTGCATATAAGAACATGGATCACCAAAGAAGGTATCCAAGTCAAGCCAAAGTGAAAACTAGAAGGCAAGTTGTAAAAAATATGTAGTATGTAGAATTATACAAGCACAGACCATACTTGTAAAAATATGTAGAATTATACAAGCACAGACTATAAAAATATGTAGAAAATATGTAAAAATATGTAGAATTATACAAGCACAGACTATACTTGTAAAGGCTGTGGTGTCAGACTAGCTGGCATGCAGGGGGGCTTAAGCAATATTTCACCTATGACCCGAAAAGAGATGGGGTGAAAAGAAGTGATGGTAAATTATATATTATGCAAGATGAAACACATTTAATATATATTGTTTATAGTTAAGGCATTAACATTGTGGAGGTTTAAAGACTTTGTAATTTGTTTTATCAAACACTGTTTATTCCACTTTTTGTAACGGTATAACCTTACCGGTTTCAAGGCTTTCACCTCATCGTAAGGGGAGCACAAACAAGACTCTTGATGCTAGGGTTATACTGTTACAAAAAGTGGAATAAACAGTGTTTGATAAAAAAATTACAATATTTAATAAACTTACATTGGTATTTAAGGGCTTAGATGTTAAGTCAGCTATTGAAAATGCACCACCTTCTCCACCAGGTTGTTTGCTCTGAAAAAAGTGTCAAGTAATTTGTTAAAAAAGATTTATACATCAACAAATATGTTTAATTTAATTTATACATTTGATTTACTTTTTGTTCAATTTTCATTGTGAGGTTGATGGTTCTGAAAATGTACCTATATAAGTCTCTCATCTTCGCAATATTCATGTATGGTACGGAGACCTGGACTCTAAGAGCAAGCAAGAGACTTATAATAGATGCATTTGAAATGTGGTGCTAAAGAAGGATATTATGAATTTCATGGACAGCGAGGTGAACTAACGCCTCCGTTCTCGTAGAACTGAGAATCACCAACAGATTGTCGACAAAATGCTTTCGGTGAGTCCTCCGATTCTTTGGACAGTGAGAAACGCAACTAGATTACACTTAACAACTGCCCTTCAAGCCGCGGAGTGCAGGGATGCATGGAGAGGAGTCATCAGAGGCTATCACAGGAGTCACGATACTCAGTTATAAGCCACACGACAGGATGATGATGATGTTAAATTTTAAGGACAATGGACTAGTTAGTATAGGACTAATCAGTATTATGTCATGACTTCACTGAAATATCAGTGATATGACAGACAAATGTACAAATTAGCCATAATTGGTTTATCATTGACATTTGTAAAAGTTTGATAACAGTTACGAAGTGAAATAATTAGTTTTAAAATGAAAATTATAATTATGAAAATAAAAAAAAACTAAGTATATAGTCTGTATACCCAAAACCAATAATCGTAGATGGAAAGCCGCTAGAATTTGTCCAGGAATATGTGTATTTGGGCCAACTTATTTCCTTTGTAGGTGGCATATCGGAGGAAATAGTACGAAGGACAAAACTAGCATGGAGCTCATTTGGACGTTTGAATAACATCTTCAAAAGTAATCTCCCAATATCTTTGAAGCGAAAGCTCTACAACCAGTATATTCTCCCAGTACTTACGTATGGCTGCGAGACATGGACGGTCACAGTAAAGAACACACAAAAGCTCCAGACCGCACAAAAGGGTATGGAGAGATGCATGTTGGGATATACTAAGAGACCGTAAACGAAAAGCCTGGATTCGCAATATAACAAAGGTAGAAGACGTTATCAAGGTGTACAAAAGTATGAAGTGGCAATGGGCAAGACGCGTAGCCAGAATGTCATCCGACTCCCGATGGACATCCGAAATAATCCAATGGTACCCAAGAGGCATAAAGAGGTCCAAAAGATGACCTAAGGTATGCTGGATAGATGAAATCAGGAAGCATGGCAGCACCACATGGCATCAACGAGCGAAAAACCGAACTATCTGGAGTCAACTTGGGGAGACCTTCATCCAGCAGTGGATCGACCCTGGTTGACAATGATGATGACGATGATATAGTACTTAGTTGGCATTGTGGCCAAGTAGTTGGTAAGCTTGTTTAGCACCCAGACAATCTTAGTTTGATTCTAGGAAGATTCGTTTTCGAACTGGTTTTACTTTCAGACTTTATTTTATTTTAATTTATTGTTGTACTGATGCAGTAGGTATCGTACCGTTTTTTTTATTATTCATTAATACTTTCTAATTTTTGCAATGAAACATTTTAAGCACTCATCTGCTTAACTATGCATATGCCCGTCCTAAGGAAAGTAAAACTTAATTAATCTAGGCTTAGCTTCCAAGACTAAGTACTTTGATATCTAGCAACTCCACGACCATTGGCTAGTTTTAGATGCCCATGCTTTCGATATTTTTGTGAAGATTATTCAACCATCTAAAGTTTTGTCACTCTAATCTTTTGGTTCCCATAATGTACAGTGATTTTTTGAAAAATGTGCTTATGGGTAAAAATATGATACTTACCAATATCCTAACACACGGCATTTTTGCCACTTCATTCCAGACGAGTGCGACACTGCTGAATGCTGCTGTGAGACGTGCCACAATGGTATCTCGTCCCGCAGACTTAAGTGCAGTCCACAGAGGAAGAGCGGTGAGTCTCCTGGCAGCATGGTCTGAGGTAAGGCCTGCTAACAGGGGCAGGGCTCCTTCTCTACCTCGTGACCCAGCCCCAGACTCGAGAAGACGATATAATGTCTAATATTTGAGTTAAGAGCTATATCTAATAAAAATATAATTAATTAGCTGTTATTTTGCATGCGTTAACATATGCAGGCTTGTGAGGCATTTTCACCTATCGAATAGCATATAAGTGCGGTGGTCCTTAGGCTAACTTAGCGAACACCGCAGGTTGTTCCTGCAAGTCTTTGCGGAATGCAGTTGTATGATATCATCTTTGTGCAGTGGTTTTTATGAAAAAAATGTAGTTGAGTGCAATACTAAGATAAATTGTGTTAAAGGGGATTTCCTTCCCTAGTTATCTTCAGCGTTCTCATCACATCTGTATTGAAGAAGTAGACAATAATAATTTAGTTATTTAGCTACAAAGCTTAAACTTGGTTTAAAGGTCATTAAAGCTTTGAGGAGTATTTACCTTCACCTCGAGACTTCTGAACATTCTGAAACATAACCTGATTTCCGGAATGTAGGTAAGCTCGAAAGTTTTGTACTACATAATGACCTATCTGAACTCGGTGACTAAAGGCTTTTCATACAAAATTTATAGCTGCTCGGTCAAGAATTATTATTGAAATTCTGGCCCTGTTACTTTTATGTCCCGCTCGGCACTTCATTCATACAATTTTATTGACATATAATTCTGAAGAAGACAAGATTTCTGATTTAAGTTTATTCTTCTTTTTGATGTAGATCTTCGATCTGTTATGTTGTAAAAATCATTCCTGGAAGGCAGAGTCCAAACTGTCTCTCCATCTTTTAGGAAGCCTTCCCGGCGCACAATGTCCTGCGGGGATTTCGTACGCCACTGTGTATGGGGTCCTGTCACGGTCCATTCTATCCACTTGGTCATGTCAGTACTGTCTTCTCTTTATGCTCCATAGAAGTATATCATGTGTTATAGGTATATCAAATGTGAGTTTCTGACTCAATCTCCAAGAGATTTTCCCATATAAGTTTAATCCTTTCTATAAAAAGTATAGTTAATAATAATTTAAAAGGATACAACAGTTGGTAATCCAGGTATCCCAAGCCATGTCCCGAGTGGTAATGTTATGGAGTCTGAGATTCTTGGAGGCTGTAAATAATAATCAAAAAGTGACATGGTTACTTAAATAAACTAATAATGCCTGGAAACTTATTTTATAGCAAAAAATAACTCCTAGAGATATTGTTAAAAATGCCAGTAGATAAATTTGGATAATATGGTCTGAAATAGACAATAAAAAATAGAAAAGAAAATAATTATGGGTAACAAGTCTTCTGTTCGTCATATCCTAGCGGTAAAGTATTAGTCTCAGAGGTTATCAACGGTAACATACATAACATCACGCCGTTTCCCTGCTAGGCCGAGAACACAGAGTGTTAGATTTTCCTATCTATCTAATTCAGCGTTATTTAAAAACCAAACCTGTTATTTTGTAAAATATAAATGTATTATCTAAATGAAATCAGCGCTGGAGACTGTTGAAAAAAGTAGACGTACAAATATTTACAGTTTTACTCATAATTGTTGAAGTCATTAATTTGTTATCATAATATACGTGGTATAGTTTAGTTTCACCTATTTCTTTGTTGTTTATTGAGACATAACAAACATAAATATTTACTCAAGTTAAAATAACCTATTGTGTGATATGAGAATATAACATACTAAAATTTATTTGCAGTCAAAGTCGTGACTAACCAGTTCTAAGGAAAGTTATGGCTGTCATTATAATTTATTTTGGTATTCAGGACTCTTTTTTTACAAATATGTGTCCCTTACATAGTCTTTTCAACATGACCCCACATGGACCAAGCTGGATGGAGGCATTTTATGGCATCCCTGGTTGTTTACGTAAAGTATAATATAATATTTTATATATTTTTTAAGATTCATGTATTTTTGATTCAACAAAAAAGTAGAGCCAATTGACTAGTAACATAACCAGCTTTTCTTCATTTTATTTTAAGCCAACCGCTGTGACTTCGTTTTTAGAATACTTGTTATTCACTCAGGGATTTTAATTCTTCATAAAACTTAAAAATAACGTGTTCAAATCTGATTATTAAACATCAATTTTGAATCGAAATGCATGCTTTAGGTTAGCAGAGAATGAATCACAGAGTTTGATTAATAAATTGTATGATAAATATGAAGAAAAAGATATAAGAAAGAATCTTATGAAATTCATAGCCATGGTGATAGAAAAGTGTGAAAGGAAAAGTAAATGTTATATTTGAGCGAGCAATGAAAGATTAGAGCAACTGTTATTTGGGTAATATTTTCTCAGGTTATGGAAGAGTTAAGAGAGATATTGTAACTAAAACATATACACTCGAACAAAAAAGTATCAAAAACTGCTAAAATAATCCCCATTATTTAAGTTCCAAATTCGATACATGGGAGTGACTTGGAAAAATCACGAAAGGAGTCAAATAAATGCTATAGAAATGCATGGGGTGACAATTTACGACAGAATATATAATAAAGTGATGAGGGATGAATTTAAGCATAAGACTGATGTATTATTATAAGAAGAATGAAGAAAAGCACTCTGAGATGGTTTGGGAATGTAGAATGAATGAATGAACCTTTTTTTTACTTTAATATCTGTTCATGAATTTTGTACAGGTGAATAATGATTTGAATATTTTCACCGGCAATAGATCCGCCAGATTGTTTTACAATGAAGTGTTAAATAAATGAGAAAAGACTAACAAAACAAATATACAGTGCAAATGTGAATGGAAAGCGTGGTAGAGGAAACCAAGAAAAGCATGGTTGGATAAAGTGAATATTTTGAAAGGAAATTTAAAAAATCTGACAAATTATAGGAGCTATATGAATGTAGAGACCAAAGATGTGCGTGTAGTGATAGGAAATTCGGGTGTATTGTCCTCTTTGCCTACCCCGAAACAGCGTAATGTTATGTTTTATGTATTCCTCTAGTTAACATGGACAATAATTGAAGAGTTATATTGTTTACTATAGGAATGTATAAATTACAACAAAGTAACAGTTCTTATGAACATAAAGCTGGTACTAAATGAGTTAAGTCACCTTGCAGGTGAATGTTCTGTATTTTCATATCTCTTATTATTATTTTATTTTTATAAAAGCACATATAATTTATAATTTAAATAAAAAAGTTTACTTTGAAATTATCATGGCTGAAAATATAAAGTAAATATATTCTTGTAAGAATGTCATAGTTTTTTATATTAGAAAATAATTTTACTAGTAAAAGAAATTCTGATGCAAAAATTTCAATGTCTACTGAAATATCTGAGGGGCTCAGCTTCAGATTTGTAATGATTGCATTGCTTGGGAAGCATTCTGGCTTTCCAGATTCCATACTAACATATGGTTTTTTAATTCGAATTTACTATTATACTAATATTTAGTAGCTGTATAATATTTTAATTCGAAAAACGCTCTTGAATGATGTTTGTTTCGCCATACAGAATTATTGAAAATGTATTGCAGAGATAGTGTTGTTTTTAAATTTGATACATTTATTTTTAATTAAAAACAGAATAAGTAAGCATGACACAGTGTGGTAGAAGTGAAATATGAATGCCAAGATACAAAGAAGTGTTCATCTTTTTTCTCTGCCTACCCCAATAAGAACAAAGCATGATGTTTCTTAGCCTTATATTGTGTTCTTCCAAAATTCTGTCAGATATATTGGAAGATTTTTGCAGCTATTTTTCACTAGTTTAAAATATTTTTGGAGTTGTTACTGTGTTGAGTTAGTTGGTTTATATTATTGTCAATGTTTTGAAGATGTTGCAACCATCATCCTCAGGGTGATGTTAAAAACATTACTAAATACAGTTTTTTTTGGCATAGTCTTTAGGATGAAGGCTACACACAACACCTTAGAAATGTTGGCCACCATTTAATCTAACTCAAGATGGTAAAAACTTCGAAAAAAAAAAATGAAACTAGTTCTATTAGATATTTTTAGCAACTTTTTATTATTAATGATTTCAAATAATTTGAAATTTAAAAAAAAATTTGCTTGTATGAATATTAAAAAAAGAGACTTAATGTATTTAATCAAAATCACTGTAGTGCCTCAACTGTTACACTGAATTTTGTGGTTCATCAAACATTACGAGTCAAAGATAAATTAATGTAATATTGCATATCAAAACGGAAAGAGTACATGAAAGTAATGTACTGTGTTCTTTATATTATAGAAAACTCTTTATAACTTGAATGCGAATTCATTCCATTAGTAACTGTTCAACTCTAAAGACTTATTTACAAGAAATAAAATACTTAAAACGTTACTCACTCTAAAGAAAATATTTGAAAATTTTAATAAATACTCATTGTTATTTTCAAATGGCAGGAAAATTTGTACAGAAATAATAGTAACATGAAAACATTGTATTTAGAAATCAGCAATAATAATAGAGTATTATAAATAATCAAAAGTATTTTAAATTACTACAAACATTCGATTGATGGTGACCTAAATTTAATACATTGATAAACTATAAATATTTCATAGCATTATAAACTCATGTGTGGGTGTCAAGGAAATGACTTTTCTATTAATAAAAGTATAGGTTACAAAGTTAGGTAAGATCCTAATAAAATAAGTATTATGTGCCACGTAATGAGATAAAGCGTAAATTTAGTTTTTTTAAATATTGAAATTGAACTGTACTGGATTGTACTTTTATTGCATGCCTGACTAACTGTGAGTTCCATACTATGAGTAGGAATGGAACTCACAGTTACTCACTACAGATGTTGGCAATATTACCCTGCATGTGAAGAGGCAATAACACTAAAAGACGTCTGTGAGTATTGTTGTTACAAGACAAACTCTTCTGCCAGATTGGAACCCTTTTCCAACTCTGAGTATGATGCTTCAGAATAAGAATGTTTATTATTTTTATGTGAAAATAATAGGGAATTGATGTTTCATAAAGTGTTAACTTTATGAAGTAATGTAATCTATTACTAAAGATAAAAATTCATAAAAAAAACATGATGTGAAATGAAAAAATCATTAGGGTGAAACAAAACCGGTTTTTAAAGTAATAAATACAAAAATAATTGTGATTAAATTGAAACAAAACATGATATCATATTGAGTTCATAAACTATGGAAAAAATATTAAAGCAACGGTTTTGAAAGCCATGCAACATGCAAGAGTGAACTTATAAATTAATAAGTTGTTACTGGTCACTGCAGAGACAATGACTGCAGAAAGTGGTCTCTGGGTGGAGTTTCTATACCAGTTTTAACTTACATGCTTCTGACTAGAGCTAAGTTCAATGCTTCAAATGGTAGTACTGGCATAGCATTTAGAGCATTGCCAATGTTATTATTCTGATTGGAAATAGAGTTACACATTATTGAAGACTAGCTGTAACCCGTGAATAATCCCTAAGCTGAAAGTTTGAAAAATAAAAACTGCTTCGTAACACAATTTATAAAAAAAATAAAAACTTCTCTCTCTACAATAATTCTTAGATGACAATATTTGTCATATAGGGTTGTTTTTTTATAGTTGTTTAAACCATAACTATGACAACACCTATTGTTACACACGGACATATGTACAACCAATTTTATGTTTTTTTAAATAATTTTCATCAATTTATTGTTCTCGTATAAAGTAGAAAGAACCTGGTGAGCTTATTATCATATGGCAATTTGTACAAACCAATAAGAAAGATGCTATTGTTTTAAACTTTCGTTACATACAGTACGGTTCTGTGGGTTTATTACCATGTGGCAATCTCTTCTAACCAACCAGAAAGATGTTAAAGAGACCCTTAAGTGAAACCAGATTGGAAACCTTGTTTTAAAAATTGGGTAACAAAAGGAATTGAATCCATAGTCTTTGGGTTGGAAGTCAAACATCTTACCAATTTAGGCTACGGAGGTTGTCGATATTGAAAGGCTTATGTGAAAAAACAGACTGGGACCCTTTTTAAGCATGACTTGACTATCTGAATTTATTGAATGATTAGAAGCTGCTTTTGTTAATTTAAAAAAAAATGCTTTTGAGTCTTAATTACATTTAATGGTCCTAGTTTTCATCTGTTTCAGTGTTGTATTGTAGTACACGTTCATTGTATACAGTACAACCTGGCGGGTTTATTGCCAGGTGGCCATTATAGCTTTATATTAGAAATGAAAGTTTGAAAATAATGGATATTGTTTATATATCCCATTATAGCTCTATATTAGAAATGAAAGCTTAAAGAATATATATTGTTCCTCTTCCCATTATAGTTTTTCTTTCCTATACTATAACTGAAAACTTAAGGCCGTCACTGTACTTTCCAGTAGAACACCCATACCATGGACCAAATAGATATCTCTTAATCCCCTACACACCCACGTGGGTAGATTAAAAGAAAACCTCCTCGAAAGAAAATTTCCTCACATGCAGAAAATTCATCACTACGCATGTGTGACGATATTCAACCAATGTCACACCTGATGGTTTACCCATTGTACCATGTAAGCTGATTGGAAGAGAACCTGCAGAGGGTAGTCCCAACACCATAATAGTTGCTTGTTTCTGGATCGATTAACTATAGATCTGGTGTTTTTGACACAATTAGAAGTGGAAGTTTTATATTATTTTTATCAGAAGACTGAAACAGAATTTTAGTGACAGAATTCAAAGTAAGATGCACTCTATGTTCACACCTATAAATAGTATAACCAAAAGCTACCTTTTCTGATTTGTGGCATTCTTTTAACAGTGCTGTGACATTATATTTTTATATTGAATTAAGTAAAAATATCTCACAATAGTTGTATTCCCGTTGGTGATGGCTAAAGCGGCTAGGGTATGTCCACGTAAATGCAGCCAGCAGTCGTGAAGTCTGCACAGGTCATGCAGGCGGGATATATTATCCGAGTGGCCGGCTATGGTGGTGCCGGCATCTGCTAGGCAAATCAGAGGGACCCTCGCGGCAGTTACATCTTCGGCTATCATACGTTGCAATGCTGATACATCCATAGTTTGGTTTGAGCCTGTATTATAAACTGACTTAAAATGTGCATAACACAAATGTACCAAAACTATATTATAGATATTAATCGCATTGACTATGGATAAAAAAAAATTAAGTACAATATACTTCCAATCGAGAATATTTTTTAACAATGTGACTATGCGAGTTTTAGGAGAATTATTAGAGAAGTTATTGGGTATTACAATGTATAATAGAGTTAGAAATTATTTGATAAAGGATAACTGTTTGTTATAAGTAGAATTAAGAAAAGAATCTTCAAACGGTTTGCCCACATTGAGGGAATGAGCAGACAAAGACTTAGAAATTCAACTAAAGAATGGAAAACGAGGAAAAACCAGACCGTAGAAAGAGCGAAAGGAAATAGTTGGCAAAATTTTAACTGAGAGAAAGGTAAGAAGTATGAGAAACCGAAGAGCATGAATGGGTGTGTGGGTGAGATGAAAGCTGTGTGCATGGATTGAAAGTTGTGGAGATCTATCCTCTCTGCCTACCTAAAAGGGACATGGTGTGATGGTATGTACTATATGAGTCATGTTGTTTGGTATTTTAATGGTAAAAATTAAAAGGAAAGTTAAGGTAAGGCCCAACATAACATTTTTTTTAAATCACATGAAATCCAAAATGCATATTAAAAATAACATTTCTTTGCAAAATTAAAAAGAGAAATAAAAAATTTCCTATTATTTGTACTGTTTACCGTTAAGGATCTGCTTTTACAAGAAAAGCAATAAGTCATCCACAGTAAAGGATGCAAAATACGGGTAATTAATTAAAATTGTAATTAGTCAAAATATCAATTCTACTATCACTTGAAATCAATACATTTTTAATAATCAGTCCTTTATTTTACTGACACACTGGTAAGATTAATTTCTTATCACTTTTTTATCAATCACATATTATTCGAGTTGTGTACTATATATTTCCTGGATACGTGTCGAAAATAAACAATCTCATGTTGCGTGTAAGGGATACAGGCAGAAGAGCTATGTACAAAGAACTTGAATAAATTTTTCCTTAAAAAGAAAATCCACATTAATTTCCTTCTCAATAAGTCTTCTCAAAACACTTAGAAACAAAGATTATGAAACATCAAACAACTTTTTTTAAAACCAAATTTGTTTTGTTCCTACAGAAAATATGGAATTATGACATTAAGTATGAACGACTTATGTAAAAATGCATGTAATGAATTAAAATTAATTCTTAAATACTTAAAGACATTTTCCTTCATCTGCATCATAGTTCATCTCCTTTGTGGATGTTGGCAATCATTATACTAAATATTATGCACATTTAAGTTGTGGAATCCTGCTATTTGGGTAGTATTTTCTGAAATGGAAGAGTTACGATGGATATCGAACAACATGTAGCGATAAGAAACAAACTCAATGAGGCATTAAAACACACATACTCGAACCGGACAGTATCAAAATCTGCTAAGATGACAGTCCGCAATAGTATTTTAATACCAACTTTGGTAGAAGAAGACTGAAAGGAGTCTAATAAATGCTATAGAAATGCATGCACTTGGAATAATACATTTGGTAACAATGTATGACAGAATATGTAATGAAACTATTAAGGATGAAAGTTAACTTATGGCTGATGTGTTGAGTAAGATGAAGAGAACTTCGAGATGGTTTGGGCATGTATATAGAACGAATGAATGAAGAAAGACCAACAAAACAAACATACAGTGCCAATGTGAGTGGAAGGAATGGTAGAGAAAGACCAAAAAAAGTATAGATCAAGTGAATAATATTTTGAAAAAAAAAAAGGAAATGTAGAAAGTCAGAGAAATTGTAGGAGTTGTATGAGAAGGTGATGGATGTTGAAGAGGCGAAGCGAAGCATGTGTGTCGAGATAGGAATCTGGCACTCTATTCTCTCTGCTTACCCCGACAGGGAAAAGGTGTGGTGGTATGTGTATTATGCATATTAAATATTTTTCATTTTGACTAACAATACTTAATTTTCATATGCAAAAAGTCACAATATATTCTTATCTATAGGTATTCATTAAATTATCCATTTCAAATGATCCAATGAAGGGAAATCACTGGAAACTGGAAACTTGTATTGTATTACATTTTTATGCCTTACAATCATTTAACCATCAATTGTACTGGCTGTTAGTTAACCTAATTGCCCAACTCAATACAGGTTGATTTCTAATGAAATAAACATTTCTTCTGAGTCATATTTTTATGAATTAAGAAAACAATAAATACAATAAAATTTGGCGAGCTTATAGCCATATTGGAAATTTCTTACAACCAACTAGAACAAGTATTTTTTCTTTTTAGTTTCTCTATCAGAGTTGAATAATCAGGTTTCTTATTCATGATACAGCTTCAAGGATAGCCCGATGAATCTCCTCCAGTCCTCTTGGGAATGAATATATTGGACACACTTCCATGATGTAACTGACAGTCTGGACCATTCCACATGAGCATTAATTAACTGGAATCAATGAAACCCACCTATGCAAGGTATGTGCACAACCGTTACCACACTTAAGACGATTCAGGATACACCACAATCTTCGTGGCAGGTCAAATTTTTGGAGAAACATGTTACAATTACTTAAAAAGTGAAGATTTATGACCGATAATCAATTCCATTGCTGCAGCCAGCTATCCTGATTAGCTACCATTTCCCTCAATCAATAATTGTACCTCGATCTAAAAAGGTCATCGGGATTTAAGGCAATTCGGAGGGGCAGGAAACACCCATGTGCATTGATAGTGTATCATTTAGATATATATGTCTTGTGGTACTCACTCATTAAAGTGTCTTCACACTGTAGATTAGGGGATAGAGGGTTTACAAGAATTGGAAGCCATGTGGGAGTTGATTTTAGAATGTTACTGATGATCCGCATTGTCTCATTGAGGTGAATAGTAATTAGGTTTATGTGGATGGTTCTAGGCCGAACAGGGATACAATATTCTGCTATGGAGTACACTAAGGTCATCGCTGTCATACGTAAAGTAGGTATGCTACATCCCCAGCTAGAGATATCTCGGTTCCTTGGTTTTGTCTTCATATTAACATGCTATAGTTCAAATGCTCATCACCTTCTAACTGTAGAATTCACAGTTCATTGGCATTGGTTTTGATATTTCGAATTTTGATGATTGATGAGAATGATAATTGATGGTTCTAACACGGATATGAATGATTGTTCAACAATAATATATGAAATACTAAGATATATTAAGTTAATAACTAACATACCGAATACTGTGTTAACAGGTACAGGCCTGATGCAGGCCAAAGGAAGGCCTAATTGTCTACAGAGGTGCTGTACAACTCCCAGCGGACTGGCTACAGAGCTGTAGATGCATGGCAGCTGATTTATTAAAGCTCCTCCTGTTGAAATTAATTACATGTATTCCAAGTCAATAAAATACAATCAAAGCTTAATAAAATAAGATTTTCTTTTTCAATAACTTTTAATTTCAATATAAAGAGATAGTTGCTTTTCATTTATATTCATTGTATTATATTTGTATAAAAGGTTGGCAGGGAAATAGGTGTTGCTGTATTTTGTATGTCGGGGATGCGAAGAGTGTCTGCGTATGAATGGAGGTCACTTGTGTGATGTCATCTTTTTTTTTTTACCCTGGCGAGTTTATTGCCATGTGACAATCTCTTCCAACCAACCAGAAATATTTTTTTATAGGCCCTAAGTGTTAACCAGACTGGAATCCTATTTAAAAAAATCTGGGTTCCAGTGGGGATCAAACCCGCAACCTCCGGATCGGCAGAGAAGTGTCTTACCACCATCATCTTCAAAATGTAAATGACAAATTATATTGTTTGAGATCTTATTACTGTATTTTGTTATCACAAAATCAAAGTAATCATGTTGTGATTATAGGATTTATGTTATGTGATTATAGATTGTCCCTTTTCAAATTCAATAATTGAATTCCAATCATTTGCTTCATTGCTAAAATATAAAACTTACAAGATGCATTACCTCATAAGTTGATATTTACTATATGCATTGATTATTGCTTTTGAATGTTCTAATTCAAGACTTTTCGCTTTTCCTATTAATTCACTATTGTTGAGATAAAACATAGTCAGAAAAGGGATGATTTTCATTTATAGTACAACGCTTTAAACCTAGCGGGCTTGTTGTCATGTGGCAATCTCTTCCGACCAACCAGGAAGATATTAAAGAGGTCTTAAGGGAAAACCAGACTAAATTATTTTATTTTAAATCTGGGTGTCATCGGCAATCGAATTCACATCCCCCAGGAACACAGGCATCTTCTCATTTATTACCGATTGTGAAGACTGAAAATTTTGAAAATAAAAAAGATCCATTCACCTTTCATAACAAAGCTGGTCAAGGTTTAACAAATTCTCCATTATTGAAAATAATGTAGATCAAAGATGATGAATTATTTTTGTTTTCACTATATAGATCAAAATATCAAACGCGTGTTTCACATGTACAAAAATATAACAATTGAACCCACTGTGTCTGATGTTATCAGGTTTTATCAGTAAATATATGGCATTGTAAAAGTTATTACATTGAATTTAATATCTCACTAATGCTTTACATTTATTGCAACTTATTCACAAGCTAAATAGAACAAAATATTGATATTCTAAATTAAATTAATAAACTTCAGATTACAATCATCATCATCAGTCACGTTCGATTTCACTACCGCCCATTCTGTTATACATACCATCACACCGCTGGGGTAGGTAGAGGACAGAGTGCCAGACTTTCTATCTCGATACACATATTTCGCCTCTTCCATATCCATGCACCTTCTCATACAGCTCCTATGATTTCTCTTAATTCTTACATTTCCTGCTTTCAAAATGTCATTCACTTGATCCAACCATACTTTCTTCTTCCTCTACCATGCCTTCCACTCATATTTGCATTGTACATTGGTTTTGTTAGTCTTTTATCATTCGTTCCACGTGCCCAAACCATCTCAAAGTTCTCTTTTCATCTTTCTCAACACATCATTCTTAAGTTCACATCAATCCCTTATTCCATTCTGTATTCTGTCTAACATTATTACCCCATGTATGTTTCTAAGTGTATACATTTTTACAGCATTTATTCAGCTCTTTTCCGTCTTTTTCCACATCCCCGTTTTACTTCCATATATCAAAGTTGGTTGTTAAATACTGTTGTGGACTATCATCTTAGTCAATTTTATACTGTCTGATTTGAGTATATACGAGGGCGGTCCGATAAGTACTTAGCCTCACCACCCGATGGCACCACTATCGCAAGAGCAATTTTTTATCGCATAGTACATTCTCGTTGACAGCTACTGTCAAAATTTCAGCCGAATCGGACACGTAGTTTTGATTTGACCGCGTGTGGAAGCGAGCATGTCCGTGGATTTGAGAAAAATGGAAAAAGAGCAATATCGGTCGGTGATTCGATTCTTGTTTTTGAAAGGGAAATTGCGCAGCGAAATAACGATGGCGCAGGTTCGATGGCGACCGTCAAAAATTGGTTTAACGAGTTTCAACGTGGTGGTACGTCGGTTTTTGATGAGCCACGTCCAGGTGCCCCGAAAACGGCTACCACGGAGGATAACGTGACTAAAATCCACGATCTCGTATTGGCAGACCGCCAATTGAAGGTGCGCGAGATAGTAAGCATCTCAAAAGACCGCGTGGGTCATATCCTGCATGAAGTATTGAGTAGCAGCAGAAGTAACATATCCTGCATGAAGCATGAGGGCGATGGGTGCCGCGTTTGCTCACTCCGGACATTAAGCGCAACCGTGAGACCACTTCAGAGCAGTGTTTGAAGATGTTTAAACGCAATCTGAAGAAGTTTCTGCGTCGTTTCTTGACCGTCGACGAAACATGGATACACTGGTACACATCCGAGACCAAGGAACAGTCAAAATAGTGGACTTCACCCGGCGAACGTGCTCCGAAGAAGGCGAAGACTGCCCTATCGGCCGGAAAGGTGATGGCCACCGTTTTCTGGGATTCAAAAGGTGTGATCTACATCGACTTCCTGGAGAAGGGAATAACGGTCACAGGGCTCTACTATGCCGAATTATTTGGCCGATTCGACGCTGAATTGCAGAAAAAACTGCCCCATTTGGCGAAGAAAAAAGTGCTCTTCCATCATGACAACGCACCGGCTCACACCTCCGCCGTCGCCACGGCCAAATTGGTAGAATTAGGCTACGAACTGCTGCCCCATCCACCGTATTCTCCGGATTTGGCCCTGTGCGACTTCTTTTTGTTTCCAAATTTGAAAAAGTCACTCGCCGGGCAAAAATTTGAGTCGAATGAGGAGGTTATCGCCACCACGGAGGCCTACTTTGCAGACCTCCAGGAAACTTATTTTTCAGACGGGTTAAAGAAGTTGGAGCATCGCTGGGTCAAGTGTATCGAACTCAAAGGAGATTATGTCGAGAAATAAATCACCACTTTTCCAACATTTTTGTTATTCTTTTGTAGGCTAAGTACTTATCGGACCACCCTCGTATGTTTAAGTGTCCCATTAACTTTGTTTTATATTGTTACATGCCGTTTGATATCCCTCACAACTCTTCCATCATCTGAGAAAATACTATTAAATAACAGAATTCTTTAACTTGTTCCATTCTTCCATTGTTCACCCATATATAACATTTACTTTTCCTTTCACACTTTTCTGTAACATTTTCTGATTTCCCAATATTCATTCGCAGATATTTTTCTTTGTATATCTCATACAATTTACTTATCAAACTCAGTAATTCATCTTCATTCTCTACTGGCATTGCCATGTCACCAGCATACAGCAATACCCATACATTCCCATTCAACATTTATATGCCACCTATTGATCTCGTAGTTCCTTCATACATGAATCTTTGTAAACATTAAACAACCAGGATGACATCGCACATCCTTGCTTTACCCCTTTTGAAATATAAATAACTCAGTCAAGGAACCATTCATTCTAAAATACATGATCTACTTTCAGCATATAATGATATAATACTAGTATTAATTTACATTCAACAACATATTTATTCAATATTTTCCATAGCTTACCTCATATAACTTTGTCATATGAAACATACATGCACTCTGTTATGAGGACAAAATAAGTCTCCATTCAGTGTGATCAAATATGTCTAGAAGATCAAAATTGTCTTTATTTATTATAAGCGCGAGGTCATTAACTAAGAAGAAACTGCCGAAAGGGACTCCTCTTGAATGTGAAAAGAATAGTAGTGAAAACGGACTTCAGGTCCAATGTCACGGAAGAAGGAAAATTACTCATAGCACCGTAAATATACTTATAAAGTGGCTTAAGGCCCGGAGTTCAAACAGCCCAGCAAGTTGCCATTACTTTCACAGAAAACTTTGAACAACAAAACTAATTTTTGATGGCACTAGATCAGAGTAGCCAATCGGTTCGCAGATGTAATAAATTATCATTGCAGTACCACAAAATGTGATCAGCAGATTGATCGAGGGCTGTAAAAACAGGGCGAAGGGACAAGATTGAAGCTAAAAAGTTTGTAGTAATCATCATCACACTATGACCCTATTGGGGTAGGCAGAGAGAATTTAATTCTACCCTGCCATGAATTTTTCACTTCTGCCACACCCATACATTTATCTTGTCATGCATACTCTCGTAAGTCAAGATTTTTCAGCTTACCTCCTTATTTTTCTAGGTCTCCCCAAACTTCTTGCATCTTCTATACTAATCGTAATTTTTTTTATATCTTTGATTATTCGTTCTTTCTACGTGGCCATCTCAATGCTCCTTTCTTCATATTCATTGCATCTTTTATATATCCACATTCTTTCCTAATGTCCTCATTCTTTATTCTGTCACACATTGTTTTTCCGAACATTCTACACAATCTGCATTTATAATAAAGTAAAAGATACATCTAATGAGGCTGGTTATTTATAGCTCTGAAACAATATATAAAAACTGCTGCCTCTGGTTAGTGGCCTAAGATATATTTTGTAAATAATTTTCACTTTACTGAAACTGAAATTATAAAAAAATAACTTACCACCCTCTTCCAAGTAGCGGTGAAATTTATAGTGAAGCATAAGCCTTGTGACCTTTACTAATCCCTCCAGTTGGTCATGATGATAACAGGCATTACAATCGATAAACCTAAAATAAATCATTAATTTTAAATAAACAATAATATAACATAATTATATAAAAAAAGATTGCTTTAAGTACTACTAAAAAAAATATTTATTTAATATGTTACAAAATAATGGTATGTAATTTTCATAGAAAATATTGCGAACATGGAAAGAAAAAAAAATTTTGACCTTTCAGGCACGTATGACGTGCATCACATGCACATCAAAACCAAAACTCCCCACACACTCTGTAAGATAGTTGTTAAGGAAAACATGATTGTTCGACATGTAGATATATATGTACGTAGTGTACGAGGGTAGTCCCAAAAGTACCCAACCTAATAAAGAAAACGCAAAAAATTTGGGAAAAAATATTTTTATTTCTCAACATGGTCTCCTTTCAGCTCGACACACTTTTCCCAGCGATGTTCAATAGCTTCGATATCCTGTTTATAGTGAGAACCGTCGAGCGCCTAAAAATAGCCATCAACCGCAGATTCCACCTCTTCATTGTTGGCAAATCTTTTACCACCGAGCCATTTTTTCAAGTTTGGAAAAAGAAAATAATCTGAGAGGGCTAAATCTGGCGAATAGGGTGCGTGAGGAACCAATTCGAACTTTAATTCATTGATTTTGGCCACCACGATAACGGATGTGTGAACTGGTGCACTGTCTTGATGAAACAACACTTTCTTTTTCGCCAAATGCGGCCGTTTTTTCTTGATTTCATCACTCAAACTCTGCAATAAGTTCGCATAATACTCACCGTTGATTGTTTTTCCTGTTTGAAGATAATCAATGAAAATTATCCCACGTGCATCCCAAAAAACTGGCGCCATGACCTTGCCTGCAGATGGAACTGTCTTTGCCTTTTTTGGAGTCGATTTTCCCCTTTCAGTCCATTGTTTTGACTGTTCCTTCGTCTCAGGTGTGAAGTGATGGACCCATGTTTCATCCATGCTTATGAATCGACGCAAAAACTCGGCTTTAGTGCTGTGAAACATCGCCAAACACTCGATTGAAACATCCTCACGACGCTGTTTTTGTTCCATTGTGAGCAAACGTGGCACCCATCTTGCGCACAGCTTTCTCATGTCCAAATTTTCAGTCAATATGCGATGTACAGCACTTTTTGAAGTGCCTACCATGTCTGCTAGCTCGCGCACTTTCAATCGACGGTCATCCAATACCATTTTGTGGATTTTCTTTACCATTTCTGGCGTGGTCACCTCATTTGGTCGACCACTGCGATGTTCGTCTTGGCAGCTCGTACGGCCTCATTTAAACTCTGCCACCCAATATTTTACTGTTGTAAATAAAGGAGCAGACTCCCCCAGAGTAGAATCTAGCTCGGCTTTGATATTGGTTGGACTTAGACCTTTCAAATGAAAGTATCGTATCACATAATGATGACCAATTTTTTTTCCATGTTTACAAATTCACTAAGAGCGTTCACTATTGATGGCTGCCCAACAAATACTAAACAACGTAACGTCTTAAAACTTGAAACTTAAGCTTTATAAGTTTAGTACTTTCTACCATAGTAATTTTTTAAAGCAACAACCGCCATCTATACGTCAGGTCGGGTACTTTTGGGACCACCCTCGTACATGTGTATATAATTAAATTACAAATATTTAATTTGTCTTTTGTACATTTTTTAACCTGTATATTAATTATATTTGTTAATTAATTTGAATATATATTTCTGTTGTGAATGGTAGTTTATCTCCTTAAAACATTTTTTAAATTATCAAGTCAAGTTTTAGCTCTTGGCATAAAAATTTTAATTATTGGGACTACTGCTTATATTGGAACTAAATTGTCCGGTCACAATTAAGCAGAATTTTCTGAATAACTTTTATGTTTATAAACACTTAACGTAAGCATAAAAGCAGGTAAAATATAGTTTTTACTTAGCATTTTGACAAATGCACTTACTGCTTTTTCAATTATAAGGGCAGAATAGAAGTTCTAACATTTATTTTTATGCTTTTTTAAATTTTTATCAGTTAACATCAATTCAAAGATTTAAAACTGTCAAGTGTTTTTAATATTCCTTTTATGATATTCTTCTATTTGTATTCGATAATATGTGATGTCTTATTGTGAAACATTTTTATTATTTGCATTGTTTTACATTCAGCAGCTGTTGTCTAATGGTTAGCATTTACACTAAGCAAGTGGACACTTCAAGTTCGATTCTTGGACAATACTATTTTGGACTGGTTTTACTCTTAGGTCATTTAACATCTGAATTTATGTTTTTCTGTAGCTTATAATTGATTGCTATAGCACTATTAAGCAATACAATATCACTATATAAAAAACTCTGTCTAATTAAAGGTTGTAGCAGATTAAATCTGCCAATCGTCATATAAAGTTTGATTCCTTGTCATGGAAACTTTGGGTTTGATCCGTCAAGACTGTGGCACAGAATTAACTAACACAGACACAGGCATCTTCCATCCTTAGGGTGGCTGACAATCATACTCAATCACAAGGAGTAACCTATCGTGAACACCCCAGTGCAATTATGCCAACTATAAAAAATAAGGATTCAATCAGATTACAGTAAATTTTTTGTGCTACTAGGTTAGCAGTAAGTTCAAATATAGGTCATCGCTACCAGTTATGGTATGCACTTGGTGGTTTTTCCGTCTGGTTCCTTATATGACCTTTTATTTCATGATCCTGTGTTCTTTTCTGAGTGATGGATGTACAATTCAGTAGACTTTATTATTTCATCCTATACAAGCTAATCGCCAACACCTGACAGAATACAGGTTGTTGCCTAGGTCATGGTAATATTTTGAAGTATTTTGATGATGAATCAAATCAATTTATCATGGTATTCAAAAAGTCTAATATTATTTAATTTACAGTCGATATTGACCATTAACAATTTTTACAAAACAAATTGAGAGTGCGAGTGAATACAGAAATATACAAGATGTTAAAATAATAAATAAGACTAAAATTATTCATACAATTTGCTGTCAAAAACAAATACAGTAGAGTGCCAATTATCTATGGTAATTGGGGGACACTCGAGCCTGAATAATTGAAAAACATGGTTAATTCAAATTAAGTTTTCATTGATTTAAACATTGTAAGAATTAAAACGCTAGATAAATTTTGATATGCAAGATGAGTACATGCGCAAGCTTTCTCAATGTTTGACAAATACAATTGATGAATGCCGGTCATATCAATATCATACCACGACAATTATATTAAGAAGTCCCGGATTTCATTTCTATGTACTAGCGTGTCAATTGGTATAATGTAAACCATAGAGTTTATAAAAGTTTAGGACCTTGCTTTGTAATTTTCAAAATGTGGACATTTATTAAAAATTTGGGAAAAAATATTTTTTAGAATAACTAAAAAAAATTGTACTTCAGAGGACCACAGTCCATCTAACTCACGCATAATTGACGCTCTACTGTACATACATACTACCGCTTACAATAGGCTAGGGTCCAGAAGGCCCATGGTTGTGTCTCGTAAAAGATTAAACAAATGGCATAATAAACTTGATTAATACATTTCAATTGACATGCTTATATATTTTAACACACACTCCTTCCTCTTCACAGAATATAAACAATATATGAAAATTTGAGTCCATACAGATAACTACAACATACCTGAATAAGTGACTTAGCCATCGAGTTGTGTCAGTGTTTATTTGTGCAGTTAGCTTTTGAAGATGAGTCCTTTCAAGGCTGCCAGCATACGCAGCGATGCTGTGAGACATGACAGATATTTTGGCCACATGATTCAAGGTAGGAAGTGGCCAAGATGCTTCGTCATCATTCGGTATACTCCTGTATATCAACTCTTCGACAGTCTGTATGATTTCCTCCAATGGCGTTTCTTCAACGCCCAAAAAACCTGTGCTATGCTTTCTTAAAGCTTCATTATTTCTCTCGCTTAAACCGGCACCTGCTTCTAATCTTTCTATTACTTGAGATACTTGAAATTCGATTTCATTTAGCGGCCGGCGCTCCTAAAAACAAAATGATAACAGGGTCAATATAAACATTACCAAAAATGTCCGATTCGGCGGTCGAGGAATAATTTAATATATTTATTAGTCTTACTGTTTCTTTGTTGATTGTTGTTGAACCATTTTCGACGATTTCTGTTTTTTTATTTGCTATTATTGGTTCCTCCGCCATCGTGGCAGTCCTCGAATTTGTAAACGTGACAAATCAACTGAATATTTGTCAAATAAAATTGTAATATAAAAAGGGAGACATTTCATTGATAATAAAATTGGGTTGAATGTAGTGGAACATAGCTGAAGTCGAGCTATAATTTTCTTATACTTGCATTGTGGGAAACGATTTAATGGGCTTATTACCACATAAGTACGTTTTCAAATTAATGATCAATCATTTAATCAAAAACATGTCCAAAAATCTAAATGTGTATACTATACTGGAATATTTTTATAAAAACTACATGGAATCAATTTCTAGGCCACAAAAGTTAATGTAACACTAAATTTTAATCAAATGCTTTTAATGAAAAAGCTTTAAGTATTTTTGGAGACGAAATTTAAAAGAAATACTACATGTAATTCAGGCTACTTACATGTAATCATCAGTTATTATTATTTAATTTCATATTTATTTCAACATCAATGTAAATCATGATATGCACCTGATTACTCTGATATGTATGAACCTTGCGTAAAAATACTCTTTCATTGAAAATTTACAAAGAGTCATCATTTATAAGTCAATATTTTTTTATTAATTTTTTTTCATCAATCTTATATTCGGATTGAATTCAAACTTTTAAAAAATCAAACAGGAAGACTCGAGTTATACATTTAAACAAAATAACTTTTATCAAATTTTAAGATTAACTTTATTACATTTGGTATATAGCATGTTCTGAGCTTTATCCAACGATCATACAGTCCATAATATCTATGTTCAAACGCCTCAAATATGCATTTAAGGAACGTCTGTCGTAGATATTTTCATAAATCGCTGCAATCAGCTGATTTTCTCAATTTATTTAGCCAACATAACAAACTGAATTGCCTTTGTTTCAAGTAGGTTCATAGTTACGTTATGAGATGTACCCAAATAAATGGGCATTTTAACACTCTAAACTTAGTCACATATTATATAAGTTGCCACGAATGTCAAATGTAAGCATGTATACCAACATGCTAAAAAATAAGACAATTGATATAAAAATTCAAGTTCGAATATTAAAAAAGCTTTATTTAAATATGAAATTTCAAATCACAATTTTTTTTTTTAGATTTTTTTTTATATCTATATTGTATTTTTCTGAAGTGGATTTAATTGTTTTAATACATAATCTTTTTACAGATAAATAGAGGGCGTTGTCATCGCAAATTTTGACAGCCGTGGCTCCTACAAACACGATGAAAATTTATTTCCTCTGTTCAATCTGGTTCATTCCGTGAGTGGTCGAGCCCAAGGACAGCTAGCCGGTTGCAGTTTTTAGCGTTTATCGAATTTTCTGTCAGATTTTGTCCTCGGCCTGACGAGGAACGTCTTCTTGCTGGTAGTGGTTTAAGTGAAAAGTTTTAAAGATGAACGACGGTGGTTGCATTCATTTAAGTAATTTTAAAGCTGCCAAAGGTACACAACCATACAAAATACTACATGGTTTTTTCATAGCGTGTACTTCGTACGAAGCGAGAAGCTATAAGGTATAAGTGCATAATAATGTGTTATTGTTCCTAAGTTGACCCGGTTTTATTGAAATTTACGATAATTGGAAGTCTTTAATAGTGTCCAGTGTTTAAAATGTTGATTTTAAGGCATTTAAGCGAGCGCGTGCAAAAGGTCTGGAAAACAGCTGATGCGTTGTTTTGATGTGCGTCATAGAGATGGGAATATTAGTTCTTTGTTGTATGTAGCTCCAAACACTTTTTTTGTGTAACAAAAAAATTGTTTTCATGCACTAAGTGTATTTATTTTAAATTCTCGATACATATGTTTACATTGTGGTTGATTAATGTAGATAGAAAACGCAATTAACATTTGGTGTTTTTTTAACAGTTCTTGAATTCAATTGCATCGAATTAATATTATTTGTTGTAAGACGCAAGATCTATATCGTTGTGGTCGTTTATATACTCGTGGTGCATAACACCAACGAAACGTTTTTTCATCTCTTTCTGGCGCTCCATACGCTACATATTTTATCTCGTTCTAACCTAGTGCAGCCCAGTTTACAACTACTAAGACATTTGTTCAGAATGTGTATGTATATGGCAATTGGAAAACACTCAAGTATAATATATTAATTTATGAGACTTTGAAGATGGGATAATTTAAAATTATTAATACATCTGAAACATATATGCTTAATATTTTATCAAATTCAGTACTCTTAAATTAACTTTGTTTTTCGCCAACACCATTGCAAATCAACTTTGTTTTTCCAATTATTTATTTTGTCAAACCCATATGCTTGGTTTTTCAACTTCAAGAAGCATGTTATAAATCTGCTGTATTTTAAGATATTAAGAGTTTGTTCCTTGATAATAATATGATGTTCTAAATACATTAAGAATGTTTGTTTATTCTTTTGTAATTTCATGTACAGTACCCGGCGGTAAGTAATACACATTGCTTTGTAGAGCGTCGTCTCTGTCGCACGATGCGCTAACATCCCGGTACACGACGCCGCGACGGAACACGTGTATGAATGGCAGAGACGACGCTCTACAAAGCCAAAGTTAGCCGATTATGGCCGATAGTCGCTTTCTTAGTCCGATGTGTATTACTTACCGCCGGGTACATTAAGTAAATTTTCAACTATTTGTACTTTACATAGCAAGACAAACAAAAGAACGGCCATTTATGATTTGAAATCGTGTAGTTTTCTTGTTCTATAAAGATTTATTTCCCCTTTGTACGGTAGTTCGGGACTGACCTGTCCCTTGTGCTGAGAGTGAAAATACCATATTTTCTTTCAAATATATCGAGTTATTTATTTGAAAATTACTAATAACATTAATGTGCTTCTTGTAGGCGACATCATGCCTATGTTTCATATGCAGATCACCGGGTCCCCGGTTGCATTCGTGTATGCATTGCATATTTTTCGGATGCTACGCCGGTCACATTCAAGAGCATTCAAAGTCGAAGAAGCATTTTTTATACGTCGACCTGACACACGGAAACATATATTGCGCCCAGTGCCAAGATTATATCTACGACAGAGAGCTGACTGAAATCGGAAATGACAACAAAGTGAAAGAAACAAAGTAAGTGACCTATAGATCCAATCTCTCATCATTTATAACCTTATCGTTTTACACCCCTACACATTTATGCACTTATAGATGTACGCCGCCGCTTCACGTTTATGCACTTGTACATCTATACATTTATGCAGCTATGTAGTTGCAACGAGCGCCGGTGAGTTATTGATTCTGTAATACATATATAATGTGCATCCCTCCCGTTTATGTACTTTTGATGTGCGTCATAGGAAAGCAAGGACGTATTCTCTTCGAACGAAAAGGGTGCAGTCTATTATATTTTGTTTGTACATTAAAGTGACTTTATTTTTATGTAAAATATGGGACAGAACATACTTTTGCAAATAAATTATGAACAGTTAAATAACTGCTTTGTTCACTTTCGTATTTTAAAATAAACGTTTTTTTTATGTTATTCACTTTTTTTTCAGGGGATTTCCATAATTCATTTTTAGTTTTTAACATTGCAATTTTTTTTTTATTTCAATTGGGCAAGAACAATTTGTTTTTTTCTCTTAACGAATAATTAAAACACTAGTGCCCCAGGCATCTTATATTTTCTGAAAGTGGTCTATACATAGGCTTGCCATAATTCGCTGCCCCTTATCCCGGACTCTTAGTGAGAGTGTAAGCAGGCAGTTAAAAAAATCCCTTGTTACATACATTTGTTTACACATCTGAATGCAGAATCACAAACTAAGGAAACTTCATTGTGTTTAACTGCTTCTATTGTTTTTATTCAAATTATTCGAGTTGTTATTAACTGACAAATAAAGAACCCATCATTGCCTCTAAAACTGTTTTTAGAAATTAAACATAAGGAAGCAAATAAATATTATGCCTAGGACATAACAAGGAAAAGTTCTTTTTTTGAATAATTCCCTCGTATCATACTGCATAAATTGTGATGGGTAAACTTTTTACCTTTTCGACAAAGCCCTTTCCCGGTAGAGCATAAAGCAAATATTCCTTGATAGTATGATACATGGTCTGCTTTGTTCCACAAAGGTACAGTGGGAACAAAAATCTTAAATTTATGAAGAAAATAAACACAGCATCTGGCTTCATTTAAAAGTGTACATAATGTGTGGATATTTGATCCATAATTAGTTAAGAGTGCAAGATTTAGATGTGTCTTATTAATGATAATTCTTCAATAGGCCAACCCTTACATATGCTGCTGAAATATGGTTGCTAATAAAGCAGCCCTGGACATCTAAAAGAAAAATTTTCCAAGAATCTACAGTCTCACAGATTATGACAATTCAAGTTTAGGTCTTATTTAGGAGTGAGAAACTGGAAATGAAATAATGCAGACACACGGAAGTTAAGATAGTTTCTAAATGCATCCAAGGCTTCTAGTGCCGATTCTTGGGGTCAAGGAAAAACATGTGCTCTCAAATAATAATGACCTTTTTTGTTGTATTAACTTGTCGCTTTGTATCAGGATAATTTTTGGTTCTAAACCAGGGGTCTCCAAACTACGGCCCGCGGGCCAACACCGGCCCACGAGCACTACCAATCCGGCCCGTCATAGTTTATTTTGATAACATTGTAAAATTTCCAATGTAAGTAAATCATACAAAATAATAATCAGATGTTTTTATTTAACGACCAATTAAGAAACACAATAACTGACATACATAATGAAATTGAACATTTTAACTGTAATTAATGATACGAGATTTATCCTTAAAACTTGCAATAAGTGACATACATAGGTATAGACATACAATGAAATTAAACATTATAATTATGATTAATAAGATTTATGTAGCTGTAACTTTCCACTGATAATTGTTTGCAGTTGTGGATCAAGTTTACTAGTGGAAATTATCAGCAGCGACTTCAAATGCTCATCAGTTAATTTGGATCTGTAAATATTGTTTGTATATTTTATTTTGGAGAATGTTTTTTCACACAGATAAGTAGTGCCGAAAGCGGAAAAAAAAGCCACAAGCAAATTTATGCAACTGATCAAACTATGAGTGGAAGACTTATAAAATTCCAGCAATGATGACTTTAAATATTTTTCTTTAAAAATATCGCTACGCTGCAAATCAGTCATTTCCATTTGAAGTTCTGGGGCAAGGGTTTCTATATCGGTGTGAAAAGGATTTTGAAAAATCTTGATCGTTTGCAATTGCATCAAAATCTACCCCCGCGCCCTGCGTCATAGATATCTCACTCGCCGGCTATACCCAATATGAAAATTTGCGCATAATTCAAAACTACAGTATGTTGGTCTGATGAGCTAGCTAGGTCTTGGGACTTAGTGGAGGAGTGAGTGTGGCCCTTAGGCTAAAAAGTTTGGAGACCCCTGTTCTAAACTCACCAGTTTCGAAAGCAGTAAAGCTCTTACTTGTCAATATTCTAGTGCTGATTCTTGGGGTCAAGGAAAATCATGTGCTCTCAAATATTAACCGGTTCACTGCCACGAGCTAGTTGACGCGCTCTCCGATTCAGTGCTCGCCAGGCCGGCCATACAAAATGAACGCATAAACGCGCTCTCCTTTGAGCTTGTCGCAAGCCAATATCAAATCCAATTGAAATAATTTATAAATTATAACACGTAGGGGCATCCATTGGGATGGTCAAGAAATACTTAAGTATTACAATTTACCCATATTATCAAAGTTACAGTCATCTTTCTAAAAGCTTTCACTGACAGTCAATACGTGTCTCTGATACAGGGTTACCGACTACAGTTTTTTGTGTCGTAATTGCGATGATTTATAATGACTTCGTTTGTAGTTTTGTTCAATGGTTGATTTTTAACCTTTGTGCGTTATTTTTGTTAATTTTTCAAAGTATTTATTTAGAAAGTGTGTTTTCATGTATTCTTTGTTAATTGGCGGTAGTTTTGCGGCATAATATAGACAGTTTATATAGACCTTTTACGGTTTTATTTTAAAGTTTATTTACCTTTAGTGCTTTATTATACATCATACAGATAATTTGTTGAGTTAAGTTTACAAAGTATATTATATTCCAATATATTTATAAGTAAACGTGTTTTCTGTGTCAAGTTGTGACAACCCTGACATTTTGTGAATATTTAAACTGTGTTTTTTTGAGTGAACGGCTGCTCAAACGCCCCACGGTGTATATATTGAGTAAGTTTTCATAATATCCTTTATATCTGTATACAAAAAATATAAATTTTTTAGGTTTTATTTTTGTTGAAAAAATCACGACCTGCTGGGTACGGCCATACTAATACCTTCCGGCACTTAAAGGGTTAATGAACTTTTGTGTCGTATTAACTTGTTGCTTTGTATCAGGATATTTTTTTATTCTAAACTCACCAGTTTCGAAAGCAGTAAAGGTAGTCCTCTTACTTGTCAATATTTCATTGAAATGTTTTTGACGAGTATAATAAATTTCATTTAAAATATTAATTAAACAAAAACAATTTTTACAGAGCACTAGGGATGAGTGCTCCATACGCACCCTGGCTACCTAATTCACACGAAGTGGCAGCTCTGAGGAGACTGAGAAAACGCAGAGTCATCAGCCCTGTCACCACAATTGGACTAAGAGGACTGCAGAATCTAGGTTCTACCTGCTTCATGAACTGTATAGTACAGGTACACTAGATAATCTTTGATTTCTCATATTAATTAAGTTGCTTCTAATTCTTAATACTTTTCCAAAATGTTTTAATGATCACCAATGAGTTTTGTTATCTGAGCATCGAAAGAATGGTGATACAAGATCTCATTTTGTCTGTACTTTAAAAGCAAAATGCATCAGTCTTCATTAACCCTTTGTTTTCAAAGGTGCCACAATGATACCATCTTGGTTTTGTCATAAAATTTACAGCCTTCATAGCAATTTCTGGTGCTAATGTTCCTGTAGCAAATAGTTGTGAGCTTTACTGTACTTCATATTATTATTTGTAATCATAACTTTTACCCATAAACATGGCACATAATATAAATACTAGTGATAGACACGTGATTGGTACCTGTTATGATGAATTTATTGATTGTGATGAAAGCGAAAATGTAAGTAGTGATTCTGAATCAAATTTTGAAAGCTGTTTCAGTGGAGGTGATATTCTTGTTGAAAGACAAACTAATCCGAGAATCCAAAGTGATGATATTGAAGTAATCCTTAATAATTGATTAAATACACATGCAATACTATAAAAGAAAACCTTTACATGAAGTGATTTACAAGTACTATTACAAGAAATTCTTACCCCTTAAAATTTCTTGGTTTAATTTCTTTGATTATATTGTATAGTTTTTTTATTTTTTTTGTATAATTTCAGGCCTTAATACATACCCCATTGCTGAGAGATTATTTTCTCGGTGAAAAACACAAATGCAAAGTTCCTACTGGTGGACCGGGGAAGTGTCTCGTCTGTGAAGTGTCAAAATTATTTCAGGTAAATGGAATTTCATCCAACAGTCTTCTTCATTATCATCACTAAATCGGGACAATTATAAACTTCAATGTAACTGTGATGCCTGAATAGTAATTGAAAAGCCTTTTGAAATACAAATATGAATAAAATCCTTCTAATCATGTGTGATTTTTTACAATCATTTTTGTCATGCCACAGATTATTTCAAATTAGATGATTTTTTTTAATATAGACAATTCCAAAAGCTTGAAGCAATCTTTTTCCCAGCACAAGGATTTAGTATATGGTCATGTTTATGTATCTTAATTTTTGCAGTACATCTTAAATATTTAACTTAAAATGAAATGATAGATTTAAGTTATTTCCTCAAACTCACTTTAGCTTCAAGATCTGTTTTGTAGTTTATATACTTTTGATAACATTATAAAAAAAATCATACTAGAAACAATATAGGCCAGTTGAATTATTTAAATATCAAAAAATCTGATTCTAAAACAAAAATAATCAGCTTCGATAAAGAATTTCTAATTTTTGTTCTTTTAAATTGAGAGAACGAGAAAGGAGACTGTTTTGGAATATTCGATATAATAAAATGGTTTATTTCAGGAGTTTTACTCAGGCTCTAAGACTCCTCTTATTCTACACCGTTTACTCCATCTTATATGGACGCACGCCCGTCATTTGGCAGGATACGAACAGCAAGACGCTCACGAGTTCTTCATTGCCACCTTGGATGTCCTTCACAGGTAATCTTTTCGAGTCTTCTTGCTTAAAGGAAGTCTGTCAAATGACATATATTATTGAATTATTTACATCTTCAATTTAACGAATTTTCTTTAAACAACTTTTGACATCTTTGTATTGCTTGCTATATCTCCGATTTGGTTTATTTATATTCATTATGAACATTGTCTATTCATCTTATCTGAAATTTTAATTAATAATAACTTGAATCCAAGCTATTTGCTGAATTTGGCTCAATGCTTTTAATTTTGAATGCAGGTACAGTTTTACATATAAGAAAATAACAAAGATGGAATATATAAAAATTCATTTAAATGTTTGTTAATTTTTAACCATTGAAATAGTTGTAAAAAAATATTTTTCAAGTTTTGATATAGTTACATTTGCAGAAAACTTGGAAATATTGTGATTTGCATCATGTTTTTACCCATTGTCATTTAAATTTTTTTTATATTTCCACATGTTTGATAAAACTTTATGAGTGGGCATAAAAAAATATATTTATCATGTGCTATCATATTTGTAATTTTCTTTATTTACATTATACTCATAAATCAGTATTTTTATAGTATCTTATGCCAGTCAAATATATATTTCTTTACTTTTAAGAGTAGTTTATCATATAGCTATGATAAAAAAGGGGGTTCACACAAAATGTTGTACCTCACCCGGATTTGACCTCCAATGTCTTATCTTATGCTTCTATCTTATCAGAATATGGCATAGTCCTTGGATAATTCATTCATGGTAAAGGGTTCTTATTTGAGTGATGTACAACAAAAATAAATGGATTTCTATTTAACTGTTTTTTACATTTTGAATGAAGTTCAAGAAAAGGAATAGAAACATATTATTCCTTAGGTATCCTATTTAGTGGACCTTCAGCCACCGAGGTTACAGATTCATAAATCTCAAAAACTTAGAACAATGTTAGTTGACTTTTTTTAATGTTAAACACCTTAAGAAACTGTTGGGGTGTATTATAGATATGGAATCAATTAGTTTTTTCAAATTTTAAAGATGTAAACATGAATTTCCACATTAGACGAATTTACAGATTGAAAAGCTAAATAACTAATAATTAAAGCTTTTTTGTATAATACAGTATTTAATACTTTTCCAAAAATTGGGACAGTACCTCTAAGGAATATTAAGAAAAATAGCATGTAATAAGTATATTACCTATATAAAAGGTATTTACAGTAATTACTTCACCTTAAATTCAATCCATCAATTAAAATTGAATTAATAAAATAATCTCATGCTAAATAAAACTGGAGTAATAATGTATTGTTTCACATTTTCAGACATTGTCGCAATGGAATGGATGAACCAGCTCAAAAAAAAGAAGGCAACACCCGTTGTGACTGTATAATTGATCAAATTTTCACTGGTGGTCTCCAAAGTGATGTGGTTTGCCAATCTTGTAGTGGTGTATCAACCACCATTGATCCATTCTGGGACATATCTTTGGACGTAGGAGGACCAGGTTCTTTGCAAGGATGTCTCGAGCGTTTCACTCGTGCAGAACATCTCGGTTCTGGAGCGAAAATTAAATGTTCCAACTGCAGAGTGTATCAGGAGTCAACAAAGCAGTTAACTTTGGAAACATTACCGATCGTAGCCAGTTTCCACTTAAAACGCTTCGAGCATTCCAGCCAAATTGATCGCAAGATATCGACATTCATCTCGTTTCCCGCAGAGTTGGACATGACTCCATTTATGTCCAGCCACAGAAGACAACAGAGTGCTGATGCTAGATCACGCCATCATAACAACAATAATAATAATGCTGAAGCATCCGGCACACAAGGCGCAGATTCAGCGCTCTTTGCCGATAATCGTTATTCTCTTTTCGCAGTGGTTAACCATTTGGGCTCGTTGGACGCGGGACATTACACGGCCTACGTGAGACAGATGCAGGGGTGTTGGTTCAAATGTGATGATCACATGATTACACGTGCCTCTCTAAGGGAGGTTCTGGATAGCGAAGGGTAAGAATTATTTTTATTTTTTTCTTATCATTGCTTAATTTTTTTTGTCATATTGCATTAAATAATAAAAATCTAGATTTTAATTAATAGAGAATCCGCCCACACTAGGATGATTTGTGTCCAAATCTAAATAAATGTGTGTAAAAAATACAATTATTCTATGTGAATTTATATAAACCTTGTTTGTGAATTTATATACCTCACCCACAAAAGTGTTTATTAAAATAACTGTACATCAAAATAATTTTGAATAAGTACATTAAAATTGAAATAACTATGAATTAATTTTGTACATATTTTAACAATGACACATCATATATTTGGAGATCAATAAATTAATCATATGTGCAAATTCAACTATCGAAAGTTTAAAGCATTATAAATCTCATTTTTTCACTCTATTCATACAGTCTCTCCGAAAAAACTTGAAGATTCAACATTTTATTAAAATTTGTATATCATCGATTGTTTTAGCTACCTACTGTTCTACCACAAGACTGTCCTCGAATACGACTGTGATGGAGTGTAGACTGCTACTGTCATTAAAGTAAACTGATGCTACTGAATGATGAAGCACACACATAGTCTGACTGGGTTCCTTAATCGGCACTGACGCGGATAACTTATGTCTACTGATATATGATTAAAATATAAATGGCAAATTATTGTTATTTTATGCATGCTAATTGTTTCTCTCTATTCAATTATCAAATAAATATCGATGTATACCAACAGTTGACATTTAATAATATGATATATACAGGTGTATTTACACGTATAACGTGTTTCAATGTTTTTATATATGTTAGATGCAGGGGCGGTTGAAGAACAAAAAATCAACAGGTCAATATAAAAGATCAATGTATTTCAATCGTCCATATTTATCGGCTTATTCATTCGATATATGTATAGTTGTCTTTGATGTCTTATAATAGTTTTTTGTCAAAGATTATTAAAAAAATTATGTGACGTATTCTTAAAGGATTCTCTGATTTTGATCCGTACTTGGTCTACGAATGTATAAAAACTTATTATATTCTATTAAATAGGTGTAATAAAAAATTTCCATTTCTGGATAGACTGTCTATCCAATATTACTGAAAAACTATTTTAAGCCATATTTTGTATTTTGCGAAGTGTATGTATAATATAATTTATTGAATGCTTCAAGATGATTTCTCCTCTGCTCTACTACTTACAGGAAGCGAGCACATTGTGCAGTCTCAGTTTAATATCTTACTTATTACTATTGAATGCTTCAAGATGATTTCTCGTCTGCTCTACTACTTACAGGAAGCGAGCACATTGTGCAGTCTCTCAGTTTAATATCTTACTTATTACTATTGAATGCTTCAAGATGATTTCTCGTCTGCTCTACTTACAGGAAGCGAGCACATTGTGCAGTCTCTGAAATTAATATCTTACTTATTATTATTTAATCAAATTTGTATTAAAATTCTATTCCAATTTGCCCGGCTCATTGACTAAACTATCACTTCCATTTTTCAGCATTAAAAATAATTTTTGGTCATTAATTAAATTGGTGACATTGTATTTTGTTTTTAAAGATTATGTTTCTTGTACTGATGCGTGGGACAAGTCAATTTTACAAGAAGAACAGTTATTTTATTGCTTTAAATAGTCAAGTTTGTATTTCCATAGGTGAATAGAAAATAATCTCCAATGAATGAATAATTTGGGAGGATATTGATCAATTGACCTTAAGTAATCACCGCCCCTGATTAGATGTTATCAATTATTGTGTTTAGGAATTTATTTATATAATTAAAAAGAACTATGCATAGTGTGCAATCATTGTATGTTTTCTCACTCGATTAAATTATTTTTTTAAATTGTAATACGCTTATAGTTTTCTTTTTCATTCTAGACTGAGAAATGTCAATTGATGTTTATTTAGTAATGATTTGCCAAGCATAAGGTTTATGCTTAGATTTTTTTGTGATTTTTCTATTTGAATTTAAATCAACAGTATTATTTATGTTAAAATAATTAAAAATGTTTGAATGTTTGCATATTGTAAGTTGTTAGTCAAGGTGTTATTCCATTGGTTATAATAAATTTTGAAAAAGAACTTGGAGAAATTTTGAAAAAGAAGTGTAAAAATATTTCATTTTACATAAATGTATAGAAAATAAGATTTTTCAATTTTCTTTCACTCTCGCATTAGAAACATGTCTATTCAAGTTTATTCATCATAGTATAAATAGGCCAAAGCCCGTACGGTTGTCGTTCGAAACATTATTATTATTCATCTACTCTTGATGAATCCTTATTTGTGTGACATCTGAAAATTGCCAAAGTAAAATCAATGTTATCCGATCTCTGAATTGTTTAAATGAAAATATACTAGGTAAGTCCAGAAAGTAAGTGTACTGAATTTTTGTAGGTTACAATTTTTTTTATTTAAACAAAAAAATTACGTGGTTACCGTAGTACATATGTAAGCTATTTTTCGACATAGTCACCATTCCTCTCAATGCAGGTGGTGAAGCGGGGTATCAACTTTTTGATGCCTTCCTCGAAGTAGTTTCCCGCCAACTCCTCCGTCCACTTCTTCACCTCCTCCTTTACCTCCTTGTCGGTTGAAAACCTTTTTCCACCCATGTGCAGCTTCAGGGAGGTAAAGAGATAGTAATCTGAAGGTGCTAGGTCAGGGGAATGCGCGGGATGGTTCAGGACATCCCATTTAAACGAGGCGAGCAGTTCCTTCGTGGCGTTGGCCGTGTGTGGTCTGGCATTGTCGTGCAGCAGGCAGACTCCCTTTGTCAGCATGCCTCTCCTCTTGTTCTGAATCGCCCTCCGCAATTTTTTTAGCGTCTCACAGTATCTTGCAGAGTTGATAGTCTCCCCTTGAGGCATATATTCAATTAAAATTATGCCTTGACAGTCCCAAAACACGGATGCCATGATTTTCTTGGCTGAAATTGTGGTTTTGAATTTTTCTGATCATCATGCACAGACGTACGACCGTTTTTAAACTCGCGACACCACTTGTACACACTCGTACAATTCATAGCTTTATCACCATATGCAGTTTTTACCTCATTATAAACCTCAACCGGAGGTTTCCCTTCCAAACGAGATAACGGATGACGCCGCGTATATCGCACTTGGCGGGAGATTGGATTGATATTTTTCAAGAAACATGTTGCGTCGACACTTCTCAACGTACTGACCTCGAACCGGTCTCGTTGCGGAGGGGAAGGGTCAGGCTACACGGAAGTGTAGCCAACATGTCGAAAATAAAATCCATCCGGTCGTGAGAGCCTCAGTACACTTACTTTCTGGACTTGCCTCGTATTTCCTTCAGGATTTTTAAATTTTTTTATTTATTTACTAAAAAATGTGGTACTTGAGTATTATAGCTATTACTGAATTAATTAATGAATATAAAAATAAAGTGTGATTTTAAAGGACTGTCACTTATAGTATACTTTTTGGCCAGTTTTCTTTATATTGATTAACTTTTTATTGATTAACTTTTTATTTATACTTTAAATCTTCACACTCAGATTAAAAATATCATTATAACAAAATGAAAATTGTGAAGTTCTTCAGGAATACAATCAAAAGTAGCCAGAGAACCTTTATGTTGATCTTTTTTAAATTGTTAAAATCAATGGATAACATTCACACTCGTAAAATGATTAAATTTTTTGTATTAATTTTATTAGGCATCTAATACACTGACAAAAAATAAGAATTGTATTTTGCAAAATTTGTTATATACAAAAATATTACCTCGATTATTTACGTTAATTTTGTGACTTTATATATTTTTTTATGGCGTGCTTTGAGCTTAAGTGTGTTTTCTGGAGTCTACGATCAAATATATAGAGATACGAAAGCTGTATAATGTTTTCATTGTAAATTCCTGTATAGTATTTTTTGTAAATGTGAATTATCACTTAAGTACTCTCTAAGTTTGATATATACAGTGAAACTCTTTTAAGATGTATTCTGAAGGAACAGATAATTACAACTTTCCTGAAATGGGAAAACTTCTTAATAGGGTGGTTTTTTTTTTACTTTTTCAGCAGGGAACTTTTTAAACAGGAACATTTTATAAGGGTTTCTCCGTATATTTTTCTTCCGTTTACTGTGATATAGATCTGATATCAAACTATTGTTTTTTTTATAATGGTATATATATTATGTATAGTCATTCTTTCCATGTAGGACATTGTTTAAATTTCATGATGTTGAATTGATGTTATCCACACTATCGAATAGATATATTATTCTATTTCAATGCAAACTTCTAACTCCTCCGATTATTCTATTTGAAGCATTGTTCTGTATAGCATTTGATATTTTGGAATACTTGTAAATTTTATGAAATGTTATATACAAAAAAAATCTGTTGAACTTTGCCATTTAGTGAATCTTTGAATCAAACAGAAAGTTTTGTAAAACACATTGGTTTCCGTCACCGTCAGCAATCGAACTAAATCTCAGGTTGGAAGTCAAACATTCTTAATTATTAGGCCATAGAAATTGTTGTTTTTTGGAGGATTTACAGTTTCTTTAATTTCTTTAGGACTGTGAAGTTCTAAACCAAATATCATTACTGTAATGATTGGTTATCGAAGAATAAGATAATAGTCCTCATAATAAATATCTTTTAGTCCTCATAACTATAATTTCATCTTCAATATAATGAAAAATTGCTAGACATGATACAATATTGAATATACTTTATATTTTCGATAGATTCTATCTCATTGGTTGATTCAATACAAAAGTTGTAAATTTATTTGAGATTGGCATTGACCATCTTTGTGTAACAGGAGAAATCCGTTCAAAGTGGATAGAAAAAAAAAAAGTAAATATATGCTCTAAAAAAATTATTATTTGGCGAAAACTGTGTAACTTTTGGATCATGTCTAGCAGCCTTGAGCATCTTCAATATAATGATTGAAAGAGTTGAATAAGTCTTTTTAGAAATGATATGTTAAGACATTCCTAGATTTCATGTAAGAAAGAAATACATAAATTTCATTTATATGTTAAATGTTCATATCTTAAGCAATCAAGTAAAGTTACAAAACATTTTAGTTATATGGTGTTTATTGTGTAGGCAATGCCGGCTTTTAAATATCACAATAAAGAACTTATTATTTTATATTCCGAATTCTCAGAAAAAAAAGGTTACTAGTGCTACTCGGATTTTAAGGTTTATAGGAGAAAAAAGGTTTATAATGAAGAAAACTGTAAATTAATTGAAATTATAAAAAATATTTTTATTTTGTTAAAATTTAAATGTCAATATAAATTTTGTGTTAACACATTCAGTGCTGAGAACACACCTCGCATGGCCATACAAACATACACCCAGTACGTTAGGCGTGCTGTATTGATAATATGTTTGTGTTTTTGTAAAATTTCTGAGTACGGCATGTGTATATGTAAAATTTTGTTCGTATTGAATGTGTAAAGTTATATTTTAACTGCAATTTTCTCTAAAATATCTGAAATAAAAAATTATGTTTGGAACCTGACTAAAAGCTCAAAATAAAAGATTTTATCAAGTGTTGATAATAAATCTAAAATGTATATTTTTTTCAATACTTCCCAAAAGTTTTTATCAACATTCATATTAAATATCTCGATATATGTTTATCTAAAATGCATTAAAAAAAATATTTCAGACCACATTGGCATGTAAAAAATCGTAAATAC
>OX463848.1:16857679-17124348 GCA_949825065.1 Odontocerum albicorne | reverse complement strand
AAAAAATTGAGCTTAAATTTGAAGGGTTTAATGTATATAAATGTTGGATATTATGGGTGCGTATGCGATTAAAAGATTTCGATATGTACCATGGTAGGTGGTGTTCCGAGATGAAGAGCACAAGAGATGGTTTGATAATGAAGAACGAATTAATGAAGAAATACTACCAAAACAAATGTATAGTGCAAATTTCAGTGGAAGAGAAATACCAAGGAATGTATGATTAGATAAAATGAATTATATTTTAGAAAAAGGAAACGTTAAGTCAGATAAATCGTAGGAGTTGTGTGATAAAGTGTATAGATGTAGAAGAGGATGTATGTCGAGATAGAAAATTCTGGCGCTCTGTCCTATCTGTCTAATCCGACAGGGAAATGGCGTGATGGTATGTATTTGTATATACGAATTTGGTGACACGATGACAAGTCTATATAGTATTGCCATTTTATTACCGTTGATTTTATTTTATTTTCAAGTTATCATGGATGAAGCTAAATTGACGCTTGCACTTCGAAGGAAAATGGATTGGTGTTTAAGGTCTGGAAGTTCTTTAGCAGACCTTACGAGACAGGAGCAACGGAATAAACGAGTACCAAATACTGTTGTCTTCAGACCGAAAACTTCAAGAAGACGTTCTTACACTGCGATTAAGAGCTCTGGAGATCTTGAAAGAGAACGGTTTGTATTTTGTTACTTACATACATATAACCACGCCATATCCCTATCAAGGTAGGCAGAGATGACAGAAAGCGAGACTATCCTATCTCGAATTACATCCTTAGCCTCTTCCACGTATATACACCTCATACAACTTCTACGATTTCTTTGACTATCAACGTTTCCTTCTTTCAAAATATAATTCACTTGATCCAACCATACTTTCCTTGGCCTTTTTCTCACACACATTTGCGCTATATGTTTGTTTTGTTAGTCTTTCTTCTTTCATCCGTTCGACTATCTCAGCGTGCTCTTTTTCATCGTACTCAATAAGTTTACATTCCTCCCTAATCATCCAATTCCGTATTCTATCAAACATTACAACCCCATGTATTCTTTGCAATGCATGCATATCTACATAATTTATTCGGCTCGTGCGTCATTTTCCACGTTTCACTCCCATACATTAAAGTTGGCACCATAATACTATTATGAACTATCATCTAAGCAGATTTTGAAACAATGCAAATATATATGTTTTAGTGCCCCGTTCACTTTGTTTCCTATCGCTACGCGCCGTTCGAGATCCGTCTTAACTCTTCCTTCATCTGAGAAAATACTAACTAATAGCAGATTATCTCGTCTTTGCTCCAATATTTCATTATTTACTCATATATCGCATTTGCTTTTTCTTTTACATTTTTTATCACCATTACTTTGGATTTTGTAACATTCAACAAAGTACAATAATAAATGTTGAGAGGGTCTCATGACTGTATATTGTTAGAATTGTTCTGCTTTATTACTACTTATTGTTTTTAATATTTTACTGTGCCTAATCTATACATTAAACTTCATCATAGGCGTGGTATGTATAGGAACAACATAGGGTTCGATACTATCCGCGGTTTCAGTCATCCACTGGTGATCAGGGAACTTATCTCCCGCGAATAAGGGAGGACATTGTATTTAAAAAAATAATAAATTAATTTGAAAATAAACCTTTTAGATATAGACCTACAAAACGACCAGAAGATCGTGAAGCAATAAAAAAGGATTTGCAAGATATAATGGAATTTGGTAAAACCACGAAGGAAACTGCACCGATGGTCAAAGCCATGATGGTCAAGCCAATAGAAAAACAGTTACCAACCAAGATAGATATGTTACACGACTGTAAGTATATTTTTTCTCACTTCTTATCGAAACAGAAATTTATATGATCTATTTTTTGTACAGTGGATATGTACATACACCATTATTTTAAAAATAAATATATCAAAGATGTACTCGTATGCTATGAATTGACCCTAACATCTAAATTCGATAAAGAAGGAATATTGCATCCCAAAGTCTCTCCCTGAAAAAAACAAAGGTATGACTTTTTCGTAGAAGAACTTTGATCTTACAACCTTCTTCTCACTGGCAAGACGTTTGAATCCATTGTACGTTTGTTTAGGGCAAATATTGTTGATGCAGTTGTAGGGTTATACTTTAGCGGCGGAATAGTTCGTTTTTTTTAAGGCAGGATTTTAGAGATAATATTTGTGCTTAATTAAGGCTTGACACCCAATTAACAAATTCTGAAGTGTTGGTTTATTTCAGTACTTACGCAGATTCAGGAACGTGAAGAATGGCTTCAAGAAATGGAAGAATTGGGAGAAGGCGCTAGACATCGTGAAGTAATACAGGCACAGATTGCGGAAAGAATGAGGAAAATCGACGTACTGAACATATCGCCAGATTATCAAGAGGATGAAAAAAAGAATACTCATAGATCAAACAATAGCGTAAAAGAAAATCACAAAAAGTCAAAATGTTCCAAAAACCATCATCACAACCATCATCGCCATAATAAAAAAGAATTCAATAAAATCAACGAAGATAAAAAAATCCACGAAGAAATATTGTTGGATGAATTGAAAACAACTAGTTTACAACCTGCACAAAGTAAACGTGAAGAGATTACACAATCAAAAGAAGAAACAAAACTTGGAAAGGGTGTATCAAATGAACAACAATTACAAACAGCCACAAAATTTAATAAAGGCAATGCATCAAAATTATTCTCAAAAATGGAAAGTAAAAAGCAAGTGTCTCAAATTGCTGTGCTAAACGAAGATATAAGAGGATTTTCTTTGGAAGGCTCTAGTTGTGTATCCAGCGAGAGATCCGAGAGGCGTAAAGTGGACCCACGAAACCAAAAAAATGAATAAATCAGATGAATCTGTGTAAAATATGTACTTTGTAAAATAAAATATTTCTCATCATTTCTCATAAGACATCAGAAATTCGTTTGAAAAATAACTAAAATTATGTTTTTATTGATGACTAAGAAAACGATAAACAATTTTTAGTATTATTAAATATTGTACTTATAGTAATTTCTTAAATCGAAAATTATAAATAAAAAAAAAAGAATTTGAAAAAAGTTTTTATAAATATTTTCAATCAATCAATCAATCAATGGCACTACAGTCCATTGTGGGCCCCGGCCTCCTCCAGCAGTCGTCGCCATTCCCTCCTATCCTGGGATGCATTCCTCCAGCCCCTGATGCCAATCACGCTTGTATCACTCTGCACCCCATTCATCCACCTGAGCTTTGGTCTACCCACGCTACGTCTTCCTTGGGGCTTGGAAAAGAGTACCTTGTTAGGCATTCTCTCTTCTCCCATTCTTGCTACATGCCCCGCCCAACGTAGCCTCCCAATTTTGATGTATTTTATAATGTAGGCCTCTTTGTATATGCTGTATAACTCCTCATTATATCTCACTCTCCAAGATCCATTTTCCTGTATGGGTCCGAATATTTTTCTGAGTATTTTCCTTTCAAATATTAGAAGGGAAAATTCGTCCTTCTAACTCAATACCCAGCATTCAGACCCATATGTGAGGACAGGTCGTAGCAGTGTCTTATAAATGGTAAGTTTTGCTTTTCTGGACAGCAACCGAGATATAAGGTGTTTTCTCAGACCACAAAAAAACAATTTTTAGTATTATTAAATATTGTACTTATAGTACTTTCTTAAATCGAAAATTATAAATAAAAAAAAAAGAATTTGAAAAAAGTTTTTATAAATATTTTCAATTGCATATAATTGACAACCTAATTTTCTCAACAAAGTGATGGCAATGGAAATGTTCAGTGGCACAGCGGGGTGTAGGGGGGGGAGGCAGGAGGTTAGTCATGGACCAATAATAATATATTTTTTAAATCTTTTCCTTAATTTTGCAGCACCTACCGGTCTCAGACTTTTTTATCCACAATTCCAAAGTATTTTTTATCACTACGATTGGTTAAAAAAAAATCCAGAATGTTATCAAATTTATGTGAACAACATCAATGTGACTAAACCCTTCATTGTAATTCCTACAGATCCGTGAAATTAGAGTTCTGGGTACACGAGATTCTACATATCGGCAAATAAGATCAAATTGATTGTCGCGTTGTTCTTATTGGAATATGAAAGATTATCTGTCACAAAAGGTAAGAGCAATCTATAAATCCACGAAGAATTTTGTGTAAACATATTTGGTCAGCGACCATCTGACTATCTGTTGGATTAGTAGCACATCATATGCTTCTGCGTACGAAGTCAATGGCGTGAGCGTTCGAAATATTACACGACGCATAATTTTCTCCGCACCCGCTCCAATCGCTCTATATCTATATGAACTTTATATGTTCATTTCCATATTTGAGATGCATATCCTAAGTAACTACAGACATGCATTTATGATTTATGGTGTAACCCAAAAAAACATTATACACCAGTATATTTCATTATTGAGCCAAATCATAGTTCATTTTGTTATATGTATACAATATATCTAACATCACGAAAAACATATGATACATGATGTATACAAACAACATACTATTATACACTGAAATGCACGTAACATACAAGTTTTGCCTTGGGTATTTATGTTTCCACCTTATTTCCATACGACACTTAGTTTACACTATGTCTTGTCCCCGGGCGCAAAACACTTTCGTCACGCCACTGAAAATTTTCGAAGGTATCTGCTTTTCTGGATGAGAAATCACCAGATAAAGTTATCTAATGTGGAGTTCTGCCATCGAATTCAAGCAGGACGACTACATAATGTCTCAAAATTGCTTTGAATGGAGAGTTTTCCAAACCTCAGGTGTGGACAAAAAAATAGAATGGAAGTATAATATGTTTGTATATGTTACATTTTTTAAATGGGTGTTTTTTTTCACATCGCTAAGGAGATAATGGATAAACTGTTGATGATGGTTACTAGGATGAACGAGTGGAGGGGAACATCGGGCTCTCGTGGGTGGCTTTTGCCTGTTGAGTAATGACCAATGGAATCCGATGTCTTGCATTGAAGAGGACTTGATTCGTGGAGCGCCTAATGCTTGTCCAGTTGGTAGAATTCTGGACGGAAATAATTTAGTACCTTTGATATAATAAAAAATGAACATAACGATAACATTTTCATTCATCATGAGACCTTGGCGATGATGAGACGATCAATGACAGAAAAGAGCCGGATTTCATCTTCACTACGGTTATGCCGTCAGCTTACTTGCGTGAACTTCAAAACGAGTAAGCAATCGCCAAAAAAAACTGCCTTTGCATCTACAATAAGCCAATCGTTGCAGGACGGTGTGTTAAGTGACATTGTCAGGTTACCTACCTGCAACTCTTATGATCATTGGCAGATTGTCGTAAAGTTTAAGCAAGTAAAATCTCGGCATGACTTTAGTTGAGTCGAAATTTTGCCAACTCAATGCATTTAGGGCACGTTCCCACGCTAGACAAAGCGACAAATTTTCTCATCCAAAGATTTCTTATGTGACGAATCTCTTAGTTGGAAGCAATGTTTTGGGGCTCAATTCCAGATGATATTAAAATTCTGGAGGCTCAGTCTGATAAAAAAATTCACCTGGTAACAATAGTTTAACACGCTAGATATGTGCGAGCGTTTTTATCTCTCCACATGAGGTAATTTTGCAAACGATGACGAACTGTGAGTTAGCTGTATGCTCCAATGGTTCTTAACCTAAAGGCCCAATTAATGTGACCGAAGATATTGTTGACTCTTAGCCACGTTTTCAACATGTTCGCATCACCGATTCAAATATGTTGAAGGATACAATTTAAAGAAATTAATGACCGAGATAATCAAGTCGTGAATAATTAATTGGATTATCAACACAGGAAAAAATCTACGGCCAACAACACTCAACACAATTTACTACATAACAATAAATTATCCCAGATCGGTTTTTGCTCTGTCCATGCTAAATACCTAACCCAGTTGGATCGTCAGTGGTCGACTTTGTGTAGGCTGAATACAGAGTTACTTAAACTCAATTTGATTTTATCGTTACATATAAATTAAAGGTAATCGCACTAATTTCCAAGAATATTAAAGAAATGAGTGAGAAAGACGTTCATAACTGTGGATTGTTTACTCATTCCCACCCACACAACTTCTGGCCGGAACGGGACGTTTCTGCGTCGTCAGTTCAGCGCCGTTAACTTAGAGCCGCCCGCACCGATTCAGCGCAGATGTTTCTGCGCGAGGACTTTAAAGCACGTAAACGTTTCTGCGCAGAACGTCTCTGTGTTGGAGTGTAAATTAATTTAAAGAAAAAACAGAATAAAATAAATTTCCGAATATTTTTCACACATTTATGAAACGAATATGGTACTGTATTCGTCCGTTGGGGTATTACTTTTTTTGTAAGTTGAATACAATCGGGTTTCATAATTATCGATAAATTCCCAAAATATCGGATATACTCGTACTTCATCACATCAAATAACTCTAATTAATCGAAAATATGTCAAAAACATTAAAAAGTATCGAAAAGTTCGAAGACATCAAAAATACCCTTAAATGTCAAAATTATTTGAAAATTCCTCAAATCATCAAAAATCCTTAAAGATATGTCAAATGTATAATTTATTTTTCTAAGAAACGTTCAAAAATATAAACATCCCAAAATTTCTAAAATGTTTGGACATACTACCTTGATCATAACGTTGTAGGACTTTATTCATAAAATCGAAAATACAAGTTTATTCCAATCGGGTGACTGACAGCGCCACACGATGGCCGGTCCTGAAACTTTTTGATCAAGGTAGTATCCCATTTCATCAAAATGTCTTAAAAAATCAAAATCGTCAAATCTATTCAAAAGAATCAAAAAAGAGCTAAAATGTTCGGAAATTTCAAACATTAAATTATTTTTTAAATTCACATAGAAACGTCTTAGCGCGTAATCGGTGGCACAGAAACATTCGAACCCCGCTTCTGGCCGACCTCCACAGTTTCAACTAACTGACTGCTGTTGATATGATATACTCTTTGTCAACTTGCTTTTCTTAAATCTTTTTAAATACTGATTATTTTCGATATGTGACAACTGCACAACTGTTAAATCGTGTGGTTTAATAGTTAAGATTCATATTGTGCACGTGGTTTAATAGTTAAGATTCATATTGTGCACGTGGTTTAATAGTTAAGATTCATATTGTGCACGTGGTTTAATAGTTAAGATTCATATTACGCATGCTGGTGTCCTAAGTCCGATTCTCGTTAAATTCACTTCTGGACTGTTCATAATTTCTTATTACGTAAGAGACGATTAAATGCGATGGAAATAATGCGTGCACTGAGAAGAATATGTGTTGGTCGACGTATAACATAATAAGAAATGTAGTTATTAAGAATGGATGTGAGAGCCCTACTTAACAACGCACGAGTATGTTGAGTGGGATTGAACAAGAGCACGCTGATATGGTTTGGATGTATTGAACGAGTGGGTAATTAAAGACTGGCTAAATCTACAATGCGAACGTGACTGAGAGTCGTCGTAAAGGTAAACCGAGAACAGTATTGTTGAACCGATTGCATGAAATTTAGTAAGAAAGAAATGCAAGATAATCAGAAGGTATTGTGTGATGCATAAGCATAATCCCAAATGGGAAATGGCATGATCGCATGTATTAGAAAACACAAAAGTAAGGTAAAATATTTCATATGAAATTTACGTAAAAAAATCATTCTTTAAATAGCTCAAAGATTAATGTTTGAAAAAGGAGACAAGACAATTTGTGTTTTGAAGTAAACTTATTGAAATCGACAGAATAATAATGATGATATAATATGACAACACAAAATAGGGTTGGAACGAGTGGATGAAGTTTTTAAAGAAGGAAAGTAAGGAGTAAATATAACACCGAAAAAAGTATAAGAGAAAATGTATGAATATAGAGGAGATGAAGAAAATATGTCATGATAGTAAAGTTTTGCGTGTTTTTACACGCAAAACTTTACTATCATGACATATTTTCTCGTGATGGTATGTATGAATCTTTATATAGATACATGGACTTTAACACAAGAGTTTTCGATTCCTTTGAAAGAAAGATTATTCGTAGAATATATAGTCCAATTTATGAAAATGATGCGTGGAGACAGATGTACATACTCGTATAACGAAAAGCTCTAGATCCTGTATGGTGACGCTAGCGTAGCAAAAGTTGTAAAATTACAAGACTGTGCTGGCTTGTACACTTATACAGCATGCAAGACATTGCTCCTGCAATAAATGCTTTGTTTAGTGATCCGATGGGGAAAGTGAGGAGATTAAAGCAGAAATGTCTGGATGGTACGTTATGACAGAGAACTGCTACACACAGGGTATGACTAATAGGAAGAGGGATGCTGCTGAGAAAAGTACTTATTGATTTAAACACTTCATGTACAATTTAACGAGTTTATCATTTAACAATTAAAATTTTATATAATAATTTCGTCTTTGGCTAGGATGGAATAATGGGAATAATTGGGGATGCACACTACCTCACTAAAAGATAATTTAATGGTTTTTGAGTGCTGTTTGAAAGAACCTAACGACGAAGCGAGTCTTATGTTTTTTGCCCACTGGTTCTAGAGCTAAAGTGATAGATAATCTTGCACTCAGCCAAGACCCATCATGGTTAGGTTAGGACTGATGATGATGTATGTATTTTACACAATATTTTTTGGTTGGGTATTCCGGTTGGTTAGGTATAATATAATATATGATGATGGTAATTATTGTACATACATCATACATACCATCCCACCATGCCCCTTTTGGGGTAAGCAGTGAGGATAGATCTCCACACCTTTCTACACACACATTTATCCCCTTGCCCACTTCCATACATCTCGTCATACTCGTATATGCTCTCCTGTTTCTCATACTTCTTAGCTTTTTCTGAGAGAAAAATATCACTTTCTAAAATTAACATTGATGGTCAAAATTGAGGGCTGACGCGGAAACCGTAGAAGGCACCTGTTTTGGTTATACAACATTCATAACCAAAACATATATTTTTTCTCAAGAGTGATCATCAATATCAGGGGGACCGGACACGGCACATGAACAAGGATAAATTATTATAAATGAAAACGAATCGACAAAAACTGTTTTGTCCATCTGACGGAGCACGTTGTATACTGTGTGAGGAGCGGCGTCGGACGGTGGAGTAGGCAGCAGGCAGCAAATGGACGACAATTCGTATGTAATTTGACACTTCCTCGTATTACGCTCACAACATCCTGTGCTCGTGCACTGGATTAAATCTATATACTTGGATGCTCAAAGTTCCCTAGAATATAACTCTTATTCATATTTTAAATCCATGCTCTCCCGTGTTTGAAAACTTCTTTTTTTTAATTAGAAACGTTACCCAATACTGGAATCTAGTTTCCATCTCACCTAGCATTTCTTTATTTGAATCACGATACAACGGTATATTTTACATAACATGAATAAGCATACAAGACATACATATGTTAACATAGCACCATTTCTTTGTCAGGGTAGGCAGATAACACAAAGCGCCAGACTTTCCTATCTCGGCGCACAACCTTCGCCTCTTCTACATCCATACACTTCATACTTTTGATTTCTCTGACTTTTTACTTTTCCTTTTTTCAAAATATCATTCGCTTGATCCAACCACACTAGCGATGATCTTTCTCTTTTATATTTTACTTTCATATTTGCTCTGCATATTTGTTATGTTAGTCTTTCTTCATTCATTCCTTCTACATGCCCAAACCATCATAGGCTCCCAAAACGTGTCTTGAACGGGGAAGTAGTGGGCAAGCGAAGGGTTCGTGGGCAGAGAAAGCGCTATAAGGACAGTCAGTGAGAGTCGCTGACTTTGTGAGGGCGCCTGAGGATTTGTAGCAGGTGGCTCAGGACCATGTAGGATGGAGAGCCACCTGTTCTCGGGCTGATGGCGTCTCAACGGCTAAACGAGTGAGAAACAGTCAGCGTGCTGCGAACATGCGTCAGCATTGCCAGGTGACTCAGCAGGCTCTACATGTCTGTGACATCTGCGGGAGGGAGTGCGCATCGGGCGCGATCGGGCTGTTTTCTCACAGAAGATCACATGATCGACGTGGAAGAACAGCTCAAGATTGACGTTGGAGGGACGAGGGAATCCTCGACTACGAGGTCCAGCAACGACAACGACGATGACAAGGGTGTATTGTATCACACTTTCATTGTATACAGTACAACTTGACGTGTTTATTGCCATGTAGTAATCTCTTTCAATCAACCAAAAATATGTCAAAAAGATCTCAAGTGAAGACCAGACTGTAATTATTTGTTTAATCTGAGTTGCAACGAGAATCGAGCCAATAACCCCTGCACTGGAAGATACGCATCTTGCCAATTAGGTCACGAAGGTCGTCGAGGATGTGGTCTAAAAAAACATCTGGCATCCTTGTGGTAGGAGGTTATTATTATTATGCTGTGGGTAAAAGACGAAATAAAACCATCCCAGTCTATCACAAGATATGAATAGATTTTAAGTACCTGTTAGTAATGAGTTTTTCCTATTTTTCGAAGTAAGGCAGTTTTGAATTAAAACATATCGTACAATTGCATTATCTGTCACAAATAAGGAGTCCCCAGATTCGGCGATTTTGTATTACTATGTTAGCTGTTAAGTTCAAATACAAAATGAACAAATCGCTAGGAAACGCAAATGCTGATTATCTTGTTATACTGGAAACAACTTCAGGAAAAGCACCGAAAAACTTTGAAATGCACATTTAGAATATTTTTCCATATTTCAAATCGAATATGGTATGTCAATGGAAACATCTTTGTACTCTTGATGTTCGAGTAATATTTACATTACTCGTAAGGCACTCTTGAGATCATATTTTACAACTAAATAGCGATATAACATACAATACATGGTATAATATAAGTAGTAATGTAGTTCATGTTACTATAATTGATTTATACTACTCATATAATTGGTGATAATGACCTAGACATTGGCGCAGTTTAGTGCCTGTGGACTTCCTCTGTCCGACAGGAAGTGGTAAACAGAATAGGAAATGGACTAAGCAACACTGCATAAATATGCATTAGTGAGATTTGGTTGAATCGCCATTTTGCAATTGCTGTAAGACCCAGATCATGAACCATGTAGTCAAGAGTTGTCTACTGTCCGTGTTTCCTAGAGACCTGTAGATGTTGCATCGCTTAACACATGACATGGTATCCTGACTGTAAATTATATGTTAAATGTCGTATCAGGATCATACAAAGAATAATAAGTTACAGTTGACCACTTCAAGATCGCCTTGATGAATTATCGTACCAAGAAACATTTTAACTTGATCGTGAAAATCTTTAGATTCTGGTATGTGCATAGTTTCATAGTCAGACTATTCCACTCAACAAGTATACCACGACATAAGTTACTGTCGGAAAACATTAACCTGTTGGCTGAATTAATATGTTCATCTCTGAGGTGGCTGGCGGACTTCAGAGCTTCAACTCAAAATTTTGATTGATTTAATATTAATTTACCAAACAATGAAAATCATGTATTAATGAAATTAATCATATAAAAAGCAAACACACTCTTAGCAGGGTGAATGACCTAAACAAAAAGATGTTATCTTTTAAAATATCTGGAATTGGCTCTGTTACCATCAGTTGCCCACGAATTCATTCCTGTAGTTGAATTATTTGGTCCGCTACATCAATCAATTGAGATAATAAATCAAAACAAAATGTAAGCCTACAGTTTTAAAATCCTTTGATTCCTTCCAGTCGTGTCAAAGACCCATCAGGAGTAGTAGTAAATTTGCAGGACGATTCCTAGTTCAAGCTACGTCTTAGTTCAGACACCAAGTGCTAGTGACCTGTGGCTAGTGTCTAATATAATAGAGACTGTTGGAGGTATAATAAATAAATAATGTTTTGTTTAACAAATGTTATAACAATAGCACAATTGTATTTAATATTTTTTTTCACTGTTAGTGGATCCAGTGCTTTAACTAAGGTTTGCTCAAGTGATTCGCAAAGGTATTATATAATAATATTAAAGTTGTGGAAATATTCATTTTTATTTTACAATTTCTAAGTGTTTTTTTTTAAAGAATAGATATGACCGAAGTCATAGGTATCCTTATGCCATCGAACACTAGGCGGAAAAAGTGCCTGTGTCGTTCGAGGAGAGTAGCACGGCGCGGGGTTCGAATCGACAACCTTCCGCACGGAAGTCCAGTGCGTTACCGCGCGGCCATGCACCTCTGCAAACATTTACATTCTGACATTTATTTATTTAAGTGATTTTCGCAGGTTCTTTTTCATGACATATCCATTAAAATCCGTTGTTGGTTGTGCATTTATTTAGTTGAAAAAAATAATACATACGGGTACCATGAGTTCATTCCCCTGTCGGGAAAAACAGAGGACAGATTGCCACACTTTCCTATCTAGACACATATTCTCCAACTGTTCTACATCCATATGCCTTCTCATATAACTCCGACGTTTCTCTGGCTTTCTACGTTTCCTTTTTTTTCAAAATATCATCCACATGATTCACTCATACTTTCTACGTTTCTTGTATTTAATATAAATATTTGTTTCTTGAAATAAATCGATTATGATACAATATATAAGTCATCTCACTTACGCTAAGTGCCTGTTCTGAGACAGTTGACTTTAAAAATGTATTGCACTTCCATTGTTTACACTACAACCTGGTGGGTATATTGCCATGCAACAATCTCTTCTAACCCACCATAAAGGTGAGGTTAAACGAACCTTAGGTGAAAAGCAAAATGGATCTTTTTAAAAAGAATTCTGTCGATTGATACATTAATTTCACAGGACGCATTGCCTGTTCTGAGACAGCTGACGTACACCCACGAGATTCACATATAAACACTCAAAGATAGTTCAGCAGATCCGAGCTGTAGCCGCTTGTGTGATTTGCGAATTATTTTCGGCAAAAAAATATGTTCTAATTTATTTTACTGTTTTTTTTCAAAATTTATTCAATTTTTCTCTCGACGCTGACTGTGAATCTGGGATTGTGTGTGTACGAGTATGTAAGTGTGCTTTTTTATTTTTTTTAAATATTCGTACTTATTTATTGAGTTTATAATTATATTAACTGCTTATTTATTACATTTTTTTGTATTATAATTAACATGCATAAAGGGAGTGGACTGAAAAACATCTGACATACTTGCGTCCGAACTCGTCCTCTTACCGGTGGGGGAGTATCTCGATTAAGAGGATGTTATGAGATGATCCCAGGTGGTTTGATAGATTCTCTCTCAATACATTTTCTTTCAATTGTCTTAACATATACATATCATATGTATAATTGCTGGATATACATGTACATACTAGGCTGGTATCAATAAATTTATATATATTTTTAATGAACTTGATATGTACATACTATACCAGGCTGGTATCAATAAATTTTTAATGAACTTGACATGTAAATACTAGGCTGGTATCATACTAGGCTGGTATCAATAAATTATCATACTAGGCTGGTATCATACTAGGCTGGTATCAATTTTTAATGAACTTGACATGTACATACTAGGCTGGTATCAATAAATTTATATATATTTTTAATGAACTTGATATTGCCTCTATAGAACTGCAAGTTCATGAATCATACATATCTGTATGAATAATTCCATTAAAATGATACAGTACATATCTGCTTATATATACTCGTATTATTAAACCCGTGACTGAGATTGACTCATCAGAAATACCCCGAATCGGGGGTCATCCAATTAACTTGAATATTAAAAATGTCCTTTCAAAATGATACATACATACCCGTTCTTATACCGACTGCTTAGACCTACAGTCAGATCTCAACAACGTTTGTGAGTGGAGCCACAATAATAAATTATATTTCAATGCATCAAAGTGCAAAATTATGTCGTATTATCGCTCACACGTCTTGAAATTCCATAGATATACACTAAAATCTACACCTATACCCCCGCACAGATAATATTAAAGATCTGGGTGTCTTGTTCTACAGCAATCTCGCGTTTGGTCCTCACATAGAAGTTATGTGCAACTCAGCTTATAAAACTCTAGGATTTGTAATGAGAATCTCTAAGTCGTTTGAAAACCAATTGGTGCTCAAAACGTTGTTTAATTCATTGATCCGTAGTAAACTAGAAAGCAATGCTTGCATTTGGAGCCCAGTGGGGGCGCAGAACTCGTTCATGGTGGAGAAAGTACAAAAAAATATCTACGATATCTCTATATGAGAGAGTTCGGTGTCTATCCATGGCTTTATCCTACTCAGTTCCTGCTGGGCATGCTCGGGTATAACTCCTTGAGCGTAAGAAGAGATGTGCGTCTCCTGGTATACGTTGTCAAACTCGTTCGAGGAGTTGTGAGCTGTCCAGCATTACAACAAAGATTAGCGTTAAATGTTCCTAACAATTACACTAGACTGCGCCGGCAAGAACTGTTCTCAATTACATACGCAAGAACGGGTCTTCCAGCCGCTATGCCTGTTGGAAGGGCCTTAACTCTTCTGAACGGGACTGCTTCGGATATTGACATATTTCATATCACATTACCAAAAGCAAAAGTAAATTTTCTTCTTAGATTGAGCGCGTTAGAAGGCACTCATGAACATACCTAAATGACTGTGAATATATGTGTGTAATATGTTTGTGTGTATATACTCGTTTGTATGCATATGCATTATTTTTTATTTTATATAATTTTTTAACTTATTTTTTTTCCTCTTTGTAATTTTTCTTCTCTTTTGATGTTTTGTATTTTCTAAGTAATTGGGCTAAGCCTGTTTTGAAAAAATAAATAAATAAATAAATCGCGCCATTTCCCTGTCGGGTCAGGCAGAGAGGGTAGAGTGCAATACTTTTCTATCTCACATATCCTCCCCTTTCCACTCATGTGTGAGCAATATATAATATTTGTTTTAATCTTTCTTTATTCATTCGTTCTACACGCCCTTACCATTCTCCTCCGTGGTTGCAGTCCTAAGACTGGTTTGCAGCAATTTCAACTCTCCTCCTCCATTCCCCCCTGTCCTGTGCGGCTCTTTTTAAATCTGTATATGTTGAGCAGCGCACGTCCACCAACAGGTCCTCCAGGTACTCTCGGCGTGGGCGTCCCCTAGAGTTTGTCCCCTCGGTCATACCCTCCATTATGGCATGCAAAGCGCTATTATGCAAAGTGCTTACCATTACAAAGTGCTATTTTCATCATACTCATCATATCAACCTTAAGTTCACATACATCCCTAATAACTTATTTGTATTTTGTCATACTTCATCACCATATATATTTTAAGTACACGTATTTCTGTAATATTTATTTGACTTCTTTCAGTGTTTTTCCTCGTCCACGTTTCCATATGAAATGACTGAAAAAAAAATCCAAATAACTCGACTGTCACTCAAATTTGCATGTCTTTCACTCGTGTCGACAAAACCAGATAGATCTATATCCGGTCAATCCAGAGAAACACAACTGTGATGGTATTGGGACTGCTCTTCTGTATGTCTCTTCCAGCAGCATTAATTTAATGACACATGCATATTGATGATTCCTCTGGGCCAATCTGAGGAGATTCTCTTTTGATCTACCCACGTATTGAGCGATTAAGAAACCTCCATATGGTCCATGGTAGATGGTTTTACACCAACAGGTATTTCGACGGATGTTTCCATGTCCCCAAGCTTTCTAATATAGTTCTCTAGGAATCGGCACGCTCACATTCCGGAGAGCCTTCCAAAAGGTTGTGGAGTTAATAAAACATTTGCATCTCGTTAGTCTTGGTTGTGTTGGTATTTGACCACGTATTAGGTGTTTGGGATCATTAATTTGTTTGTTTCTCCCTCCTGAGTGCATTATTGTGGCGAATGTCTGGAGGATGTATCCTAACAAGTATGTAAGCCTTTTCCTTATTGTAAGATATTACTTATTGTATTGTATTACACTTTCGTTGTATACAGTACAATCTGGTGGGTTTATTGCTATATAGCAATATCTTCAAACTAAACATAAAGATGTTAAACAAGCTCGTAGTGAAAACTAGATTTTTTATTATTTATACATGACAAGAAATTTTATAAATACATAATTTATGAAAAAAATAACAGGTAATTTAAAGTGGACACACACTTTATATGGATTTGGATTGGTTTGCTTTCATTTGTCGTGTGCTCAGTAAACTAGTATATTGTTAGTATCTAACTGAGAAAATAAGATTGGAGACCTTTTTAAAAATCTGAGCAGCAAACGGAAATCTAACCCGAAACCTTTAGACTGGAAGACAAGGGTCTTATCATCTGATCTACGAAAGTCCTCTCTAAATTGGAGATAAATTTTATTTTGGATATCGGGAAATGTAAATTGCGAGATACTTTGACCGTTAACCAGACACAGTAGTATTTGAAAGCTCTCTCACAATTTTAATACCCAATCCCAGTAAAATTATCGTCCTAGATTGCATTATTAGTGGTAAGCGCTCTGGTGTCTTGCATGTCTTTTTTCATCTGAATTTATTGTTATCCTGGCGTTTATAGCTGCATACACAAATCTTTGAAGTGCTTTTTGGGTAAGCCATGTTGCGAAATAGTGATATACAATTTTTTTAATCTTTTTTTTAGGTCAATGTTGCCCTTAAACACATACTCGAACAGAACAGTATCAAAATCTGCTTAACTGATACTTCACAACATTATATTATTACCAACTTTGATTTATGGGAGTGAAACGTGGAAATGAAAAAAATATTGAAAGGAGCCGAATAATTGATGTAGAAATGCGTGCATTGAGAATAATACACGGGATGGCAATGCGTGCACTAAGAAGAATACATGGAGTATATGACAGAATACGGAATGAAATCATTATGGATGTGAGATTAAGGCTAATGTGTTGAGTATGTTAAGATGAAGAAGATGGTTTGGGTATGTAGAACAAATGAATGAAAAAAGACTAATAAAACAAATATATAGTGTAGATGTGAGTGAAAGGGGTAGTAAAAGACTAACGAAAGAATGATTGGACCAAGTGAATGATACGTAAAAAGTTAGAGAAATCGCAGAAGTTGCATGAGAAAGTGTATATATGTAGTAAAGCCAAATGATGTGTGCCGAAATAGGATAGTCTGTCCTCTCTGCCTATCCCGACAGGAAAATGACATAATGGTATGTATATAATATATGTAAGTACAGGAATCCACTTACCGGTGTCTGTTACCGTCGTTACCATATATACACATTTATTACTTAACTAATCATATTTATATATTATAATTTATGAACTTACTTAATCTTATTTTCCTACATGTAATTTTTTTTTATAATCTTAATATATGATTTTTTTAGAAATAATTAACACATACATACTACTTATAACTAGATAACAATTCTTACATCTAATTATTTCGCAAGAACAAGTCCACTCGTTCAGGCTACTTATATTCCATCACATTCACTCAGACCTTGGTCCTCCCAGCTAATACTGTAGGTGGACTAGTCAGGCAACAGATAATGCTTCGGGAGCCTGTGCTTATAGCAGAAGGGTAGATCGAATTTACTCTTTTAAAACATCAAACAATATTAAATCGATGTTGTCATAGTTAAGGTTTATTATTTATGTTTCAATTATTAATGTGATAGTTACGATTTAGAATTGTTAACATTTTTGTCTTCAAATAATCAACTTATTGTCATAGGGTTTGATGAAACAAAATACGAGTAGTAGGAGAACTTGAAAAATGCTCAAAAATCTGAGTAACAATCCTGCAAAACCTGCATAAGATATTGTTTCCAAAGTGACCCCAAACCAAATTACCCCCCAACTGCTGCTTAGCCACAAAAAAACAGGAAAGGAAAAGTTCCGGTGATACATTGGGGGAAACATCTTTCTCGATACTTCCTTTTCACTCATGGAATTAAATAAAGCCATTTCAGAAGTGAAACCCAATAAAGCAGCTTGTTTGAATAGTCAGAGAGAGCAAATCTAGAAATTTGGACCAAAAGTCCAAACATGGATGTTTGTCCGTTCCTGTGTGAAACTATATTATCTCTTGAAGGAAAAAGATTTAAGGTTTTGTACGGATTCGAAACCCAGGCCTTTCCAACGAGAGGTCCATTATTCATTATATTTATCCACTCTGCCAAGATATCTATCATGAACCATATGTTTGTCCGTTCCTGTGTGAAACTATATTATCTCTTGAAGGAAAAAGATTTAAGGTTTTGTACGGATTCGAAACCCAGGCCTTTCCAACGAGAGGTCCATTATTCATTATATTTATCCACTCTGCCAAGATATCTATCATGAACCATATGACAGCATGGGCTTCCTAAAATTTTGAAGTCCCTCAGTGTGTCTATGCTTTGCACTGTGACAGGCTTGTTGATTTGTGAAATAAATTTCAAACGTCTTATAGGTTTCTTTCACAGAATTTAATCACTGTTGTGCGTAGTTTCTTTAGTCAAAATTAAAATTACACAATATTTTCAGTGACCAAGTTAAATACCAAGAAAAATGTACTGGTAATACCGAAGGATTCCATGTGGCAGCTTTGATCCTGGCAAGAGGGGGATCTAAGTCAATAAAGCTTAAAAATTTGGCACAAGTTGGAGGAGTGCCACTGCTCAAGAGGTCATTGGATGCTATTGCCGAGGCCAATGTTTTTGACTCTGTCTGGGTATCAACAGACCATGATCTGATCGCTAAAGAAGCAGAAAAAGGTGAGATTTATATGTTTTTTGCTTATCTCCTAATTTATTACAGCTCTGTGTGTCGTCACTTTTGTATAACGTCCTTCATTGTCCCGCCACCCCCTCATATATCATCGAAAATGTTCAGCGTCTGCCTGATTACGGACTCGCGCTCTGTCCAAGCAGAGATTACTCATTGGCTTTTTCAGTCTACTGCAATTAATTTTTCACGACGTCCTTTCTTGTCGGGCGATATTCTAGAACCAGTTACCAACTAGTATAATACTTGCTTTATCATTAGTCTGTTTCAAACAGCGACTTAATAAACATTATATTTCTATATACAAATGAAATTATTATATTTAAATCATCAAATGATTCCTTTTTTCTTTATATCTCACAAATCTGTCTTTAATCGTTTTATATATTTTCTTTGTATGTGTAAATTTTTCACCAACACTGGAAATAAAATTGTTCAAACTATTTTCAGGTTGATTGGAAGAGATTGATAATAAACGCTCAAATTTGTACATTAAACATTGAAGTGTTTAAATGAATAAGTAAATAAAGTCGAGGTCATTATTACCTTAATCTGATTCCTGACAACTTCAAGGATTGGGTAACAAGCAAAGTTAAAGCATGTGTAGCACATCGCGTCATGCTTGTTAGTTCTTACCTCGAGAAAATTAATGTTACATTCGTTAGTTCCCAATTGCTCTCTACGCCATTTTCCTATAAATTTGTTATATGGTATAACAAGCCTTATCCGGAAACGGTTTACTACTTTGTCTGTACTTGTCACCCGATCCGATTGGATCGTGTATTGAGCTATTTCCTCATGCTTTTGAATTTTGTTTCGTAATGATTGTTTAAAGAAAACCTTTCAAACAAAAAAACAATCTAATAACTATTTTACTTTATCTCATGAGATCATACCTTTACTTTATTTGGTTTCGCGAAAACATGCAGTACTAGATTTTAGTTTAGACAGTGAATATCTAATTTTAAGAACAGTAGTCGAGGGCGTTATGTTTTTTATGAATCGCATTATAACGAAATGTTGCAGTAGATTAAACCTGCCGATCGTCTTGAAAGTTTAATCTTCTTACCATCTAAACGCTGAATTTCACCTGTCAAGATTGTATACTTGCTGAAGTGCAACAGCTTGCATACAATAAACAATCACACAAAGAAGCGTCCTTCATCTGCAGGATGACTAAAAATTATACTCGATCACGAGGGATTGCCTATCTTATCTAATCCAGCAGTGGGCTACTTACGGCTCGCGAGCAACACGTGGTCCGCCTCATATTTTATGTGACCCGCAAGCTATAACTGATTTTTATTTACATAAACTAATTGTGCTGTTAATATCATTATATATTTATTTAATTACAACTTTCGTCTATGAAATATAGATTGTTTAGCTCTGAGCCGCATTATAAGAGTGAATACGGCTTATGTGACTTTATGTAGCCGTGTGTGATGCACAACCGTCTACGTTTCCATTAACTTGTATACATAAGCCTCACCCACGAATATACTATTACTCTAACCATAGCGTTCAGGGTTTTTAAAATTTGGTCTGTATATTTTTTTGATAACAAATTTCAGGTACAAAAATGTATTTTACTTGGCGGCTCGTTCTTACATTAAAATTATCAATTGGGCTCTCCAGCCAAAATATTTGTCCAGACCTGATCTTATCCGATAATTATCGTAAATTTGAAACCTAAATCACTTTTTTCTTTAGTCTATTTTACATGCCGGAGATAACTTCTAGTTTGATTCCACTAATACACGAGTAATTATTGCATACTATTTGTACAAAAAATCAGAGAAATCGTATGAGAAGGTATAAAGGTGTAGAAGAGGCGAAATATGCATGTCGATAGGAAATTTTAACGTTCTTTTTTTTCTGTCTATCCCAACATGGAAACGACGTTATGATATTATGTATTTACGTATTTATTTTCTTTATTCCCAAACTTTTTTGGCTCACCGCCCCCTTTTCAAAAATAATTATTTTCATCGCCCCCCTCGGGGAAACTCTATATCTATCTCAACTTATAATAAAGTTGTAAAAAGCTGTGTCTGTATTTTTTTAATTTAACCAAAATATTTATTTAGCTGAAAGTCTATTTCTTTATTTTCAAAAAACTAGTTGGAAATAAAACAACTTTGATCTGAAATTCTTAAGTAATTTATTAAAATAAAATAACAAAAATAAAATTGCACACAAACACACTAGATTTCCATCTATTATTAGTGATAATTATCAATCAAATTAGTACAATAAAAATAATCACTAATGAGAAGGATAAATCTGGTGTTGTGCTACTAATATGTTTATTAGGCTTTATATTTGTCAGCAGCATTTTTAAATCTCCGTGATTAACTATTTGTTGTCGGTTCCACTTTCTACCCAAAATACTCGTACTTGAGACTGCACTAAACCCACATTCATTTAATAGGACAAGGAAAATACAATCGAAACATTTCTTGTCACAGCCCATAGTCCAGATGTGGGCATCTGCTTTTGCAGGCAGTAGGTACACTTGATACCCGTTTTTGAATTTCAATTTTAATTCTTCGTTTGTCAATAATTCATGTATTTCTTCTAGTAATTGTAATTCTGATTTTTCAGCACTTCACAATCTTTATTGAAAGTACATCTTCAAATCGATTGTTGAAATCGTTATGGAGTGTCTCCATTTGTTGACAATACAAGTAAATTAGATAAGTGTTTGCTTCAAAAATGTTTAGGCAACCAAATTTTGTTTAGCGTCTTCTTATTGCCCACTTGCTCTTCAACGCCCCCCTACTGCCCCTAGGGCCAGCAACGCCCACCCAGATCTCTCCAGCTCCCACTTTGGGAAGTTATGCACTCGATATAAAAATAATTGTGCCATTATCTTTTGCATAGTACTTGGCAGATTTCAAAATATTTCTGAGCACTTTGATTATTCGTATTTATTTAACCTACTATGGAGTTTGCTTGAAAATACTATGAACATTAATTAACAAATCTCTAGATAAAACATAACATGACTGACTGATACGGATGTTAAGCATGTAATGAGTTGTTGGTACATGCCGTACATGGTGTTGATTGAATTAGTGATGCGGTTAGATTTATGTAACGAGCTATTTGTAAGTATACAACTTTTGTAGTTTAGTTGGTAAAATGCTTGTCTTCTAACCCACTTGCGAGTTTGATTCTTGTTGGAAGCCAGATTTTTTAAAATGATTCCAGTCTGGTTTTCACTGAAGGTCGCTTTGACGTGTTTCTTGTTAATTGGAAGAGATTCCCACATAACAATATGCTCGACAGGTTATACTGCATACAACGAAAGTGTAATAAAATGAAGGAAAATGTTAGGTTTCGCTGACGTGTACTAAATATATGATATATCGTAATTAGGCCTACGATAGTTACGTCTATATTGAATATGTGCAGATAGATTTTTATGTAGATTTCGATAGAAATGCGACCTATTGCAGAGGGTCTCATGCCGCAACTTCTGGAAATTTTCAATGTACTTTCATCAATCATGACCAGGCAACCCGAAACTACCAACAATTTTAATATTTATATATTTATTACCGACTTCTAATTAAATGTTTCCAAAAGAATGAAGTAAGGGGAATCGGGGTAAGTGCGTATACGGGGTAAGTGCGTATACGGGGTAAGTGCATCTAAGCCTTCCAACTTCCATAAATATTATGTTTAAGCACTGTCATCTGCAAAGATCTATTGTAATGAACTAAATTCACACTACAGTAGACAGATAACGCTGTAGCACACACAGGACCATTATTATTAATGTTCAAATTTTGACGGTCGGTTTTTCTCAACGTACGAGTCGGGAGGTCCTTCGTAATTCTTCTGTAACTTTACAATAACTTGTGCTAGGAGATTCAAATTTGGTAAATGCCTTTCATAAGAATTGTTGTTTGTTTTGTATATATTTATTTAATAAACATTTAAAAAAATTGTGATTTATAAGACTAGATACTCTTCCCCCATAATTTTACGTATTGGGGTAAGTGCAACTACATTGTGGATGCACTTACCCCCGATATTTTTGTATGGACAAAAATGGAACTAGTGATGTACATTACTTTAAAAAAAATAACAAATTCTACCTTTTGGAGCACAATTCGATTCACATGTTCAATATTCCGAGCATTCTACTTATACTGCAAAAAATCACTATCTTAACCCATTGAAGAAGGTTACGGTTTTAGAAGACATAATAATTAATCCACCTAATTCAGATTTCTTGAGAAGTGTTGAATTTTTTCCAGAAAATATACCAGTGAAACACTCATTTGAAGAACTTGTGCTAAGATGTATAAAGAAAAATGAGCCTCCTAAGGTAAAAAAGACAAATATTGCACACGGAGCTGAAGTAATAACTTATGATGATGTTGTAGAACGTTTAAAAAACAAACTGAAGGATTCTAAAAAGAAAATAACTACTAAAATAAACCTTCGGAAGAACAACAAAAATACTAAAGTTATTAACAAAAAGAGGACACAAAAATTGGATTATAAAAAATATTTGCAAAACCTGGAGTCATCATCAGAATCAGAAATCAGTGGATGGGAATGGAAATCAAGCTCTGAAGATGAAAGTGATTATTTGCAAAATATTTTAATGGAAGACAAAATAAACGCAGATTTGAATGAGATTCTGTTGGTAAATAATGATGATAACGAAAAATCGGAAATTGATATACAACAAAATTTAAGTTTTGAAAAAAAAAATGTTGGTGATTGGATACTTGCCCAATTTGTAGAGAAGAAGAGCCTCAAACATTACATAGGAAACATTTTAAATATTGATGAAAATAAGTAAATAACTGTCAAATTTGTAAGAAAAGTTTCACATTTAAGTAAAGAAAATCATAATGTATTTTCATACCCGAAAGTTGATGACATATCTGAAATATATAACGCAGATATTATGACTATTTTGCCAAAACCCTTTACTGGAAGAAGAGGAGAATTGGTGTTTAAAATCTCCTTTGATGGTTATAATATTCAATAAGTAATTTCATATTCTTAAATAAGTCACTTAAATAATCCAATTTAAATAACAAATAATGTCTTTTGCTTAAGTATTGTTTCTTATGTATTTATTTTTCGTCTAATTTATAGACAAAATGTGAGTTTGCGAGTTATTATTTCTACAGCTTCATTTTTCATTTTGCTTATTCAATATTAGTGTTAACATTTTGAATTTTCAAATAATAATATTATAAACAAACCATATTTTTTTGTCCCATCACTAGCAATAAATAGGTGCACTTACCCCATCCTGCATAATTTCATTTGATATTATATATTAATACCACTACATTTTCTGATTTAAAATATTTGAATTACGTGTTTATTGTGTTTTATTGGATTGGATGTCAAACTTTTTCATTATGTTAGCAATTAATAAAACCAAAAGATACAGATGCACTTACCCCGAAGACGGGGTAAGTGCATCTGTCAGGACTTCCTTCGAGAAAATGCTTAAAAATCAAATAAAAAGAGCAGATAGTCCTCTGGCGATAAACTAATTAAAATATGAAATAGTTGAAGTCCTTTGTATAAAATTTTGAAAACAATGTGATGATCCTGAGAATGGTTAGATACCTTTGAATTTCATATATTCATTTTATATGACGCACTTACCCCGACTCACCCTAATTTGTTAGAGTGAATTGGTCGAGTACCTAAACGCGCCATAAAATGGAAAATATATTTTTCTTTCACACACGGACAAAATCTATTTGATTCTTGCTATTAGCGCCAGAAGAGCTTTATTTAATGTCGTTATTCCCTAAACAAAACAGTATCAAAACAATATACATTATATTACTGGCTTCTAATGAAATTTTTCTAACAGAATGATGTAATTTGTTCGAGAGAATTGATCGAGTACCTACAGGTACCATAAAAGGGTAAATATATTTTTCTTTCACACAGGCGAAATCTATCTGATTCTTGCTATTAGCGCCAGAAGAGCTTTTTTAAATGTCGTTATTCCCTAAACAATACAGTATCACAACAATATCATTGTTTAATTATAGTTAAGGCATTAACATTGTGGAGGTTTAAAGAGAATTGTGGAGGTTTAATGAAAATTGGGGAGGTTTAAAGAAAATTGTGGAGGTTTAATGGAAATTTTAAGGGACTTTAATCTAAATTGGATAGATTAGAGGCCCTAGAAATTTTTAAGTCAGTGCATCGAGGTGAACATCTGGCAAACACATATATCCCAAGAATCTCTCCGCTGCTCGCCGATGTTGTTCCATGTCTCCCTCATCCCCCAGTCCCCAACCCAAATGTTTAACGTTAGAAGCGTGTATCTCGGTACCAGTTTGAACATAATTCAGTCTTGTTTGTGCTCTGATGATGAGGTGAAAACTTTGAAACAGGTAGGGTTATACCATTACAAAAAGTGGAATAAACAGTGTTTGATAAAACAAATTACAATATACATTGTATTAGGTATAATACATAACTTACAAGTAATTTAGATATGTTTTAAGTGAGATGAAGAAAGGAGCTTTAAGATGATTTGGCTTGTGGAGAGAATGAATTATGAAAGAATGACTAAGCGAGCATACAAGTCAGAAGTGCAAGGTGTGCCTCCAAGAGATAGACTGATGAAAATGTGGCTGGACCAAATGGGTCAGATTTTTTAAGAAGGTAAAGTGAGAATTATTAATAAAAGAAGATTGTGCATGACGAGGTGTGAAGGAGGAGAAATTGTGTGATTTGATAGAAAAGTTTGAATATCTGTTCTCTCACATACCCCGTAAGGGGCACGGTGTGATGATATGCATGGATGTAATTTAGAGATGATTTACTCGTAATGTAGACGGAAAATTGTGCGTAGGTTATATCCAAATACTGCGCCATTTCAAACATGGGACTTGAGCATTTACGGATTTTGGTAATCTCAGGTTATCCTGGAACCAATTTTCCGCGGGTACCGAGGGACGACTATATATATAAAAAAATCCTGTGTATTCTAGGTGGTTCTGCATAATTATATCTAAGTATTTTTCAAATACTCGGTATAAATTAAATTATTTTTTCTGCAGGTGGAGCAAAGGTCCATCGTCGGTCAGAAGAGAGTGCCACTGATTTCGCTACATCGGTGTTCGCAGTACAGGAGTTCCTGTCACACCACAGTGAGATAGATATAGTGGCATTAGTCCAGTGCACTTCGCCATTTATAAAGCCAGTATACCTACAAAAGGCATATGAGATTATTGGAAACAAAACCAAGTGTGCATTTTCTATCAAGAGGTCAGTATTATCATTAGGATACTAGAACACATAACATAGTAACAGATAAGTTATTCCGCTTTAAAATCCATCATGGGATGGTACTCCAAATTAAAAGTTTATAATGAAAATCAGGTAAATTTTATCTGTGTGTGAACGAAAAATATATTTTCCGTTTTATGGAACCCTGTGGGTGGGTACTCAAACATTTCTCTCGAACTAATTAGAAACATTTCATTAGAAGCCGGCAATAAATAAATATAATATATAAATACATTCTTCGACGAGTAGTAGTTTCGTAGTCTCCTGGTTATGATCGACGAGTAGTAGTTTCGTAGTCTCCTGGTTATGATCGACGAGTAGTAGTTTCGTAGTCTCCTGGTTATGATCGACGAGTAGTAGTTTCGTAGTCTCCTGGTTATGATCGACGAGTAGTAGTTTCGTAGTCTCCTGGTTATGATCGACGAGTAGTAGTTTCGTAGTCTCCTGGTTATGATCGACGAGTAGTAGTTTCGTAGTCTCCTGGTTATGATCGACGAGTAGTAGTTTCGTAGTCTCCTGGTTATGATCGACGAGTAGTAGTTTTGTAGTCTCCTGGTTATGATCGACGAGTAGTAGTTTCGTAGTCTCCTTAAAGCTCCTTTCTTCATCTTGGTTATGATCGACAAAAGTGCATTGAAATTTTCCGGAAGTTGCGACATGATACCCTCCGTAATAGATTGTATGTCTATCGAAATTTACATAAAAATCTGCACATGTTCAGTGCAGATACAATCATCGTAGACCTAACTATAATATACCTAGTACATGTCAATAAATCGGCCAGTATTATATAAACGAACGTGTAATATTACAACAGCAAATAGTTTCACCTAAAATGACTTGTTTTTGTCTGTCTTGTTTTTTCTTAATTATCATATATACTCGTATATATGAATTAGTAATAACCCGTCGACAACCGCGGAAGTAAATTAAAAACTAGTTTTACTACTGTTTTTTTTATTTACTACTATTTTTTATTGTTATGAGGTACATTGTACCATTTATAAATAAATAAACAAAATTAAATCCTTTTGAAAATAGTATTTCAATTCATTGTCATTGTTTGAAAAACTATTTTCAAAACGTATTTCAGAGCACCTTTACTTTTCCGATACGTCAAATGGCACACTGTGACCGACGTATAAATGAGGATAATTGTTTACTTGTCACGTAAAATAAATACATTTCCTTATATAATTAAAGAAAATATATAATATAATAAACATATTAATTTCTGCAAGCAGGATTGAATGTGGTGGAATACAAGTAGCCTGAACGAGTGGACTTGTTCTTGCTAAAAAAAATGTTGTTAGAATTGTTATCTAGTTATAAGTAGTATGTAGGTGTTAATTATTTCTAAGAAATTATATATTAAGATTATAAAAAATAAAAATAAAATGACATGTAGGAAAATAAAATCAAGTAAGTTCATATATTATAATATATAAATAAGATTAGTTAAGTAATAAATTTGTATGTAGGTAAAACCTTGGCAAATATTTGTACCATATATTACTTTGTTCAATAAAAAAAAAGGATTCAAACCGAAGATCTTTCCGGGAAAGTTCTCTTTTCCAGAAAGGTCATGGATCCGAATTCTGCTTAGTACTTCATTTGAGGGACCACTCCATGTGTCCGCTGTAATGACGATGATAAATTAACGAATAAATAAGACAATTATTCATTGAAAAGTTATTTTCTTTTACTTTTTTTCGGATAAGAAGTGCTGTGGTCTGTTTTGTTGGGGCTGACACTTTAGATACATTGGAAAATTTTCAAATAAGTTTAAAATTACTTTTCGTAATTTATAATTCAATGTTCTTAACCCTTACAGCCAAAATGCGCCGATCCATCGGCGACACATTACTAAATTAATGGGTCTCCTTAAGAGTAATGACTATTATTTATTATCAGAAAATTACTTGAGTGTCATGTTTACTTGGTGTTGTAATCAAATATCAGTGGTTCTAAACAAAACACGCGTTTAAACTTAGAAATTAAAAAACGCCGAAATTGTGCCGCGCATAGGATTCGTGGAATTTGATTTTTAACGCGGAGAACATATTAATAGGGCCGTGGCAACAATCCGTCAGCGGCGTAACATATTTGAATATTTTTTTTATTTTTATTTTATTATTTTACACATGACAAGAAATATACATAATTTGCGAAAAAAAACAACAGGTAATTTAATTTGGACACACAATTTTAATGGATCTGGGTTTGTTGCCTTTCATTTGTCGTGTCCCCAGTAAACTAGGATTTTGCCTGTATCTCACTGAGGGCATATAGCATGAAAAAATAAATCAATACTTCTTTCCGATTTTTTATTTTATAAAACCCCGTTGCACATTTTCATCAACCTGACAAACAGTGACACTCAACTACATACGAATACATCACGCGAAATCAAACTCCTCACACATCATCACAGACCAAAAACATTTATCCCACAATATACCGCACATAATCATAAAAACAAAAATATATAAAAATATAAACATAAAACAACAAAAAACACCACACTCAAGAGCTCACGCAAACCTTTTCCACAAGTCATTCCTCTTGCAAGCCCAATTACTCAAACTCCTGTCGCAATAACAACCATGCTCCGATCGACTGCTTAAATTGTTTTCCTCCTTTTGCCTTTGTACACTTAAACTTTATGTTTGTTGTTTTATACAGTTTCAATTTTACTTCAAATTTAGATTGCATATTGCTTTTTCATTTATTTTAATTTCATGTAATGTAATGAGTGCACAAGTGTAATACTGTGGAAAATACCATCATTGTGTATTTGTCTCATGAGATTTTTTCGTTAGTGTAAACATTTATTAAGTACACAATTTTTGACGAAAACGTGTGGTTTTTTTATACATATATATTTAAAAGGGCTGGGGTTCCAAGCTTAAAGTAATGTAATGTAATAAAGTAATGCGCTATAAGTAGTTTACTTCGTCCAAAATCAGCTGTAAAGTACCATCCTTACTACTCGTACTGCAAAACTAGCAACTGCAAAAGTAGTATGTGTCTCTCTATGTTATAACTGTAATGCATTATCAATGGAGAAAACCACAACCGTGTGCAATTATAATAATTATTCATGTAAAATATAATATTTCTTTTAACCTTCCCTTACTGTGCTAAAAAATTACGCCAGTTACGGTGTTGGACACTGAGGGTACACTAAAAAATGTATGTTTTAAATTAAAATTATGCAAAATCTATTAGTTTTTTTTTTAATTAGCTATAAACATCATTTTATTGTGTAATAAAATGTCGAATAATATAAAATAAGTGTAAGAAATGATAAAATAATAGTTGAAACAGAAGTGACATTTCTATACGAATATAATTTTCCCACTGCGTCGTTCGGTCTGCGCAACGTTCAGAATGCGCATGACTGAAAAGAGGTCTCCAACCTTTTAACACTTCCCTTACTGTGCTAAAAAATTACGCCAGTAACGGCGTTGGACACTGAGGGTACACTAAACATGTATGTTTCAAATTAAAATTATGCAAAATCTGCTAGGTCATTTTTTGTTATTAGCTATAAACATCATTTTATTATGTAATAAAATGTCGAATAATATAAAATAAAGGTAAGAAATGATAAAATAAGAGCTAAAACAGAAAGGCATTTCTATAAGAATATTATTTTTACGCTGCGTCGTTCGGTCTGCGCAACATTCAGAATGCGCATGCGTGATAAGAGATTTCCAGCCTTTTAATTTTTTTTCATAAAATTATACAATAAAATGTAGCGTGTATTTTTTTGGCAATAAAACCATAATTCGAATAAAGACAATAAATAACATATAAACAAAATATAAAATGAATATATAAATTCAAAAATCAAGGTTTTAGGGCGAGAAATTTATATAGTATAAACAAACACGAAATTCAAAATTATATTATATATAAACAAACACGAAATTCAAATCAATAAAATAAATGCAATTTGGAAAATATAAACACTACAGAAAATTTGAAAATAGGACAAACATATCATATAATATAATCAAAGTTTAATCCTGTGGAGAAAGTTATCGCAATTGGGGCATGAAACCACTTTTTTTTTACTATATTCTACGTACTAAACACGCAGGTGTTTGACAAATATTGCAGAATAGCCTGGTTTTTTTTCTCGAATGTTTTTAATAAAACCCACAACTTCCTCTTTTGAGGACCTCACGGGGTGCCAACAGGGTATTATTTACTAATGTTTCGGATATTGACTCGCCACAATATGTTAAAACTGTATTAAAAGCATCTTGTTGTTGCTATTTTTCCTTTTTAAGATATTGGGCATTGCCAATTCCAAACTTAACTCTCTTGTGAAATGTTTTCGGTGGTATTAATTATTTTGTTTCCACTCTGGATATTTGTCTATCCATAAGAGGTATGCATTCAATGCAGCCATATCTATAATTTCCATAAAAAGACGGAAAGGCCATCTTCTCGTTGACCTTGAGCAAGAGTACTCTCAAGTAATTTGGTCTCCCGTATCTACTCCAATTTTCGTATTATTATAATGATGTATAATTACTATAGTGGCTTTTGTTTTTCTGAATAATCAATTTCTGCATCATTGAATTGAGTGGATAATAATAATACTGCTTTATTTTTTGTGGTACACACGAAACAAGTATTTTATTTTCAGCTACTATGGATTGTTTTCTCTCTAGACGGTATAAATTCAAATGAGATTACTCTTTTATTTTTTCGAAGCGTGCCAGTTAGAGTTAAACCTTTTAATAAAAGATTATCGGCTAATTTGATGGAGGTAATAAAAATACCTGTGGTTATCCTCCTGTTCGTGCCATACTGCGGTTGAACCATTTCTATAACTACTCAGTTACCTTGATTTATCTCTCTCTACGATTATTTATCATACCAGAATAAGCCTGTAAATTTGTTATGCGTCATATGCCGCCGCAGTCGGCAGCAACCCAGATTTTGATGCCATATTTACCAAGTTTAGACTTCATGTACACGCGAAATGAACAATTCTCTCTAAAGTTTGGCAAACGTTCATCTACAGTTATATTCGAAGATGGAGAATAATTGCTTTTGCACATATCCATAAACATTTTTGAAATCCACTTAATTGGTTCTAATTTATCTGAAAAAACCCTGATATCTCTCTTCTCGGGTTTCTTTATCATCAAAACGAATATGACTGTAAATATAGATGAATCTATCTCGAGACAGAGCTGTTGTGAAAAATGACTGGCAAAAGGGACTTTCACTTATCCACAATTCACTCAAAGATAGCTTTCGTGTTCGATTTCTGCCAGGTGCGAGCAATATTCCAATGAATTCATATAACTCGTCTTTTGATATTGGTTGGTTCTTTTCTGAATGAATTCGATTTAAATGACGATTTGTTTCTTAAACATCACTTTTACCACCTCTTCATTTACAAACAGACAACACATATCTTTTATGGAATGTACATTTATACTTGAATTTCTCAGTCCAGAATCTTCGATGAGAATATTTTATACCCGACCGATGCCTCGAAGATTGAGGTGGTACTCGTAATGAACTCCATTCGAATCCATGTTTTGATGTAAATAATAGTTCTTCGTCTTCTTCACTCGTCTCCAAATCAGAATATACTTCACCTGTACCTCGACAAAATCTTCTGATTCTGATATATTGCCTGTCGCCTTAAATTCCAAATCGCTATCATCGCCGTCGATATTTCCCGCCATCTCAATTATTATATTTTTGAAAATGAAATAATAAATAAAATGTACATTTATTATAAAAAGAGTAATGGTACAATATAACATACCAGATAAAAAATGATAATAGAAAAAACATACCAGATAAAAATAAAAAATAACAATCAGGATTATAAAACTGGTGACGACCCCCTGGAACGGGCGCTATAAGAACTGTCAAAAAAGAATGAGTGTTTGACATTTCGTCAATTCGCGATTTAAAATCATTAATTTCTGTTGAATTAACTATGAATGTTTTGTTTCCTAATGACATCATTCAAATCATAGAGGTTTCGATGAGGAATACATAAAGTATGAAGACCCTGCAAGCAGTATATTTCGAGAAATTAAATAAAATATAAGTCATGATCACTCGCTATCCATCACCGTACGGCAAGTGTTAACAAAGCGTTAGATGAAAACCAGATGCGAAACAAGGGTGGGGCAACGGTAGCACTAGCCTCAGGCGTGATATCTGAAGGGCACCAAAATCGACCGGCAGAGAAAGGAAAATAGTATAAAATAATTAGAAATCATATCCCAGTATTTAATTTGGTGACTTCCTAAATCTTTAAAGGCATTGTGCTGTATACACCACATGTGTGTTTCCCATTTATCATCACTGTCTGTAGTACCATCACCTTCTATCGGTTCCACCGTTATCCTTTTCACGCTAGTAGAGAAGCCCCCCCTCTCCCCGGAAACAGATCTTTCATCAAGTTATGACTATCTATTTTTTACGAGTGTATGATCGCACTATAACGGAGCCTAATTTGTTGCTAGAGATAGTGTAAGCGGAGGAGGGACCAATGCATGTCCTTGCAAAAATCCTGATATTGATATTGCAGTTCATATATTTATGTCAATCCCCACGACTATAGATATCACCGTGTGTAAGAAGTTTTAGTAAATTCAAAAAAATCAAAACTAATTTGAGATTTAGCATTAGACAAGGGATATAGTCAGATGCAGTTATTCTCTCGAACAAAATCAATTTTAATAAAGTTATTGATGATTTTGACATATTGAAAGCTTGAAAAATGAAGTTAAAGAAGTTTGGCATTTTAATTTTCATCCGTTGATTTATATTGTGGGGTCAAATGACTGTACGTCTCCAAGATTTTCACTGCTTTTTAAGATTTGTGGGTACCTGTAAAATCACCCATTTTAAAATATAAGGAAAAAATATTACAACAATTTCACCCATTTCCAAAAGTGTTTTGGAACGGGAACGCGTTTTCGAAAGGGGCCAAAATATTTCGTCCCGGCTCTACATAAAACAATAGGTAGATATCAAAAATCAATTATTCTGCATATACTCGTAATATATTAGCGAATCGGTTTTTAAGAAACAAGGATGACACCACAAGGTACAATGCCATCAACACAACATTATAATAACTATTCATAAACATAAAAACAAGTAATGAACCTCACTAAATAAATTTACGTGGATCAAGGTTTGAAAGTAAGACGGAAACTAATATATCAATAATAGTTAAAAACACTACTATCATAAAGAGCATAGACACACGTAAGCAAAGCCTAGAAAAATCATTAATTCGAATGACAATCTTCAACATATCCGAATGTTCTATGTAGACATATTAAAGGGCGTGTTTGGGAGACAACACTGTCTTTGGACCCATTAATCGAACTTTTGGGTTAAGAACAACTGGAGTAGGTACGAAACTCACAGTTCGTCACCGCACGTATTGGCAATAATGTTGCACGTTAAAATGCAACAACACTCGCATATGTCTAGCATGTGTAATTATTGTTACTTGACGAGCTTTTTTTTTACCAGATTGGGACCTTTTTTTTCGGGTACCATCGGACATCGAACTTGAAACCGATCCAATCATACCCGAAGTAAATAAAAAAAATGGGCCTCAGTCTAGTAAATGAGTTCCATCAGATAACTAGACGTGTGTGTGTGTGTTGTTGCTTCTTCAAGTGCGGTAGAATTGTCAACACGCGCGATGACAAACTGCGAGATTTTTGCCTACTCTGATGGTTCCAAGTCCGAAGGCTCGATCAATGGAGCTGAAGACAATGTTGTCTCCCAGCCTCACTCTTCAATTCGGATAAGTCGAGGGGTACCAAACTAATGAAATGAAACGGATCATAAGATAGTTTGGAGTCCAAACTTTAGACATATTGAGAGAATTGTGAAAAACTTATAAATCTACATGCATGAAACAAATGAAGAGGGAGGACGTGGATAATCAAGAAAGAATGAAACAAGAAAGTTGGACAGAGTATAAAAAATAGAAGTACGCATGTAACGATAATTACGATGATAACTTACTTTACAAGCAAAACTTCCCTTTTGATAGTATAACACCTTTTTTATTTCTTCTTATCGTGTTAAAAGAACTAAAGTATATCAAGAATTCTGCCATCCGGAAATTACTGAGCGTTCCACGCATCAAGTTTTCTTCGGTGGAAAACATGGGCTCGTCGGGCACTGCAGCAAGTGTCCCACGGATTCCTCCTCACTGCAGATACAGAGTCGATCAATCACGTAATATTTATTACCCATTGCCATGCTGTGTTGTCCTTAATTCTCCCAATTTCTGTTCGAGGCATTTTAAGAGATTTCCAAATCCTCCAGGGCAGTCCGAGCTAAGACCATTGCAACTAATTAAAAATATTTTTTTGGAATCAAATATTTATATATTTTCATACCACAATTTTGTGCATACACTTGACCCATAAACACATTTATTTTTCCTTGAACCGGTGTACGTTATTATTGGTGTTTGCATTATTTATCATTTATGTTAGTTTAAATTTCAGGAGTTTCAAGTTAAGATGGATGGAAGATAAATCGGGAATTATTCCTTTGAATTTCAACCCTGCTAGAAGGCCTCGCCGCCAAGATTGGAAGGGAGAACTTGTAGAAAATGGAATGTTTTATTTTGCCCATTCGTATCTCATGATGAGTGGAAATTTTCAAGATTGCAGGTAAAAAAACTTACATATTATTCGAATTACAAACATTGGTGCAGGCAGCGAAGACGATATACTTACATCTCATTTTTATACTTTCAAAATCTCATTTATATAACATACTTGGTTTAACTACACTTTTTTCGGGTTTCTTCTGCTACAACTCCCATTAACATTCGAACTATATCTATCTGTAATGAAAAATATATGCCTAAAGCCCATTAAAATTTTTGTTTAATTTCCAAATCGGTCTCTAGTTTACATTCGTTCCTCCATATATTTTTCTCAGTGCACTCCTTTTCATCGCACATTTTTTAATTGATTTTCCACACCAACTTTTCTCTCATGTGTACATACATAACATATTGACAATCATGCGCCGTTGTAAACCACAATTTAGACATTTTTAGCATACGAGGGCGGTCCGATAAGTACTTAGCCTCACCGCCCGACGGCCCACTATCGCAAGAGCAATCGCGTAGTACATTATCGTTGACAGCTACTGTCAAAATTTCAGCCGAATCGGAGGCGTAGTTTTGTTTTGACCGCGTGTGGAAGCGAGCGTGTCCGCGGATTTGAGGAAAATGGAAAAAGAGCAATATCGGTCGGTGATTCGATTCTTGTTTTTGAAAGGGAAATCGCGCAGCGAAATCAAAGAGCGCTTGGCTTCTGTGTACGGTGACTCTTCTCCTTCGATGGCGACCATAAAAAATTGGTTTAACGAGTTTCAACGTGGTCGCACGTCGGATTTTGATGAGCCACGCCCAGGTGCCCCGAAAACGGCTACCACGGAGGATAACGTGACAAAAATCCACGATCTCGTATTGGCAGACCGCCGATTGAAGGTGCGCGAGATAGCTGAGACAGTAGGCATCTCAAAAGACTGCGTGGGTCATATCCTGCATGAAGTATTGGGCATGAGAAAGCTGTCGGCGCGATGGGTGCCGCGTTTGTTCACTCCGGACAACAAGCGTGAGACCACTTCAGAGCAGTGTTTGACGATGTTTAAGCGCAATCCGAGTTTCTGCGTCGTTTCGTGACCGTCGATGAAACATGGATACACTGGTACACACCCGAGACCAAGGAACAGTCGAAACAGTGGACTTCACCCGGCGAACGTGCTCCGAAGAAGGCGAAGACTGTCCTATCGGCCGGAAAGGTGATGGCCACCGTTTTCTGGGATTCAAAAGGTGTGATCTACATCGACTTCCTGGAGAAGGGCAAAACGGTCACAGGGCTCTACTATGCCGAATTATTGGGCCGATTCGACGCCGAATTGCAGAAAAAACGGCCCCATTTGGCGAAGAAAAAAGTGCTCTTCCATCATGACAACGCACCGGCTCACACCTTCGCCGTCGCCACGGCCAAATTGGTAGAATTATGCTACGAACTGCAGCTCCCTCCACCGTATTCTCCGGATTTGGCCCCGTGCGACTTCTTTTTGTTTCCAAATTTGAAAAAGTCACTCGCCGGGCAGAAATTTGAGTCAAATGAGGAGGTTATCGCCGCCACGGAGGCCTACTTTGCAGACCTCCAGAAAACGTATTTTTCAGACGGGTTAAAGAAGTTGGAGCATCGCTGGGTCAAGTGTATCGAACTCAAAGGAGATTATGTTGAGAAATAAATCGCCACTTTTCCAAAATTTTTGTTATTCTTTTGTAGGCTAAGTACTTATCGGACCACCCTCGTAAGTATATATAGTATTCGTCAGAATATCATAAAAATAATACTTAATATCAATAAAACATATAAGAATAATACTTTGCCTTTGGAGTTGAGTAACCCTGCATCAACATGTGGAATTTTTCAATTCTGCAAAGCAACTTGCAACTCGTACTGCAAGTGAGCCTAAGTGTTTTTTTCAATTTTAAGATCTATCCATAAAATTTTAGAAAAATCTAATTCTTCTTGTTCTATGTAAGCGTTGTTGTACTTATGATAAATCTAAGTACTTTACCACTATACATATGTGCTCCACAATTACGTAGCCTTCTTGGTTAAATATGTTTATATTTTGTAATATATGATACGTACATATATTGAAGTTAAATATACATATTATTATAAAATGATTGTAAACGATTACTTTGCAATTATAACTACATACTGTATTTATATTAACTTGTCTTCCGTGCATTAGTTTGTACAATACACTTGTGTCGTAAATAAAATAAACAAATAAATAATTTGTAATAATAATGCAGATCTGAAGATGACTTGGTTTGAGGATATCTTCTAGTATCCTATATTAACTTCGTTTCGTATTCAATTCATCCTTAAATACATCTTTCAACATTTCAATCAATTTTATATGAATTGATAACTCGTCTTTTATATTCGATGGTTGAATTAATAATGAATTAAAATATATTTTTTCCACAAAGTCAAAATTTTTGATTCATTGTTTATTGATAAAAAACTTTTTTTTACTACTTTATTATATTTTTCCTGTATACAGTACAACCTGGAGGGATAATTGTTTATTATCTTCCATCCAAAAAAACAAACTTAAACAGACCTTAATCTTAACTTGATCAAGGAGGTTCTGGAATAAATTATTTAAGTATGACATTAAATCATCCATTAAAAAAGAATGATGCAACTTATAAAATAAACCTATCATAAATTATAATTTATTATGATGTCCTCACGTTTATCGATTTCTAGGAAAATACTTTAATAATCCGTTAGTAAATTGTATCCTCTTATCGCTGTACTGAAAAATAAATAAAATAAATACTTCAAATAAAACGACATTTTTTAACACAATATTTCGTTTTTAAATTATGCTTTAAAAATAATTTTTTAAATATACATAAGTTTTATTCTTTTTTTATAATAAAATATTGATTATCGACAAGACTAATATTATATATTACCTTAAACAAAAAAATATAAAATTCGTGTATTAATTAAATGTTGGTCAATTTATTATAAATTAGGATGTGTATTTTCTTACAAAATAATTTTAAATAATTGTATATATCCACATAAAAATGAGTATATAAAATCATTTACATAATATCCTTCGTGATCCAGTTGGTAAGACATCTGTCTTTCAACCAGGGGGTTACAGGTTCGATTCGCATTGGTGACCGATTTTTTTTAATTTTAAAAAGGGCTTAAGTCTGGTTTTACGATGTCTTGGACATATTTCTGGTTAGTTTGCAAATATTGTCACGTAGTAATAAGCTCGCCAGGTTGTACTGTTTGCACACAACGAAAATGTAATACATACAATAAATACAATTTAATAAAAAATTATAGATTAATCTGAAGTTGCCCAAAAATTATACCAAATGACTACACCGGATAGCATTGTTCACGATCAAATATTGCTCATGCCCATTATAATACCCATCAAAATCGTTTATTTGTACAAAAAATGCTAGTTTATTTTACCACCCCATAAGTTGACAGCTTGTGTAAATTTTTATTGTTTTTTTAAATACGTTTTTGACATTGTCATTCATATCGCATCTTTGTATGACTTTTTACTCCAAATTTCTGAATTTAACTAGTGGTTTCATCTTTTATTTTATACAGCGCAGCCTTTGAAAATAAACTCGTCTTTTTGTGACGTAAAACAGTTGGCCAATTCCCTCTACTTTGAATTCTATTGAAAGTGTCCTCACGTCATTGCGCTAGTGTTGCTTGCCGTTCACGACCGTTTTACAGGGTTATCTACCAGTGCGGTTAACAGTGTAAACGAGTAGGGAGTTGAATCAAAAGTGAGAATACTATAATGTTATATATATAATATGATCTGAGTATATTTCCTTTTCATAATAAATAAAGTTATACTTTTGTAATACATTTGTGTGTTTCTAGTTGTGGTATTGTCGAGATCCCGCCGCGGTACAGTTTAGAAGTTGATGACAATTTTGATTTGCAACTTGCGAATATAATGTGTGACGTATTTTCTAATTCTACAGCGAATTATAATAAGTGTTAAAAACTTTCACAAGCAAACAATGAGTACGGATATGACAGTTGGTAAGTTTTAATTTCCTTTTTAAAATTGTGACAATTTGACAAGTTTTGCAGATTTTTGCCACCTGTTGATTTTGAGCAAACATTGTTTTTCTTTATTCTTGTTTCAATACCGCGCTGTTTGACGGTGTGACGTGAGATGTTTAATTTTTGTTTTGTTTATTTTTATCACAAAAGATATGCAAACAATACATCTCGACGATTTAACAGGAAAATATGCTTATTTTTTTCTTCTTCATGTTTTTACTTGCCAAAAATTGTTGAAGTATTCAACTGACTGAAAGTACGAGTATAAGATTATTCCCACCATATTTTTAAATCAATATCAAACATTTCAATTTTTCATGTTAACATTTATTTCCTGGTTTTTAGTATCCATCAATTTATAATTTTTAAAATACATTCAAAATAATAGTATATTTAAATAAATACTAAACTAAAATTACCATGTTGATTTATGTCATATTAAAGTCAAAATTCATAGTGCGACCTAAATTCTAAAGACTAATTTCTAACATTAACATTTCATGATTTTTATGAGTATACACTCGGAACATTAAAATAAGATAATGAAACCACATTACTATTATTTAAGGTGTCTACAACAAATTTGTATGAAATTTAACTAAAAATAAAATAGTTTAGATTTAGTTTGAAGTGTCAAGGTGGATTTTGGGCCTAAGTTTAATCATTTATATAGCAATATATAAACAACTTTTTTTTTGTTAAAATGCCCTCACAATCGATTTTTCTTATCTCATAAAAGAATTAAAAGTTATACTCATTATTTGATTCCACATAGATACATTGTGTGTTTAAAAATACTGCTGGTTTTTACCCGTAGCTTTATCTTACAATGTTTCTTCAAGGCATATTGGAATACTTTCTTTCTTAGCCTTTGATTTCTGGTCTTTATTATTCATTGAAAGGAATCCCTACATGGCAATAAGTCCGCCAGGTTGTTCTATATAGAACAGAAGTGTTGTGATACAATATTTCTGTTGTCTTTAGTCAATTAGAAGTGTATGGTTGTAAAGTAATAAGCTGTATTGATGGTTGTAATTTCGAAACCACACGCAGTGCTACTCTACAGGTATTGTTTCACTAAGTTATAGAGATTTCATCTCATTAAGAAACTAATGGGAGTTGTTTCACCTAAACAATTACTTCTTATTTAATTGTTTTGTACTGTATATATTTCTTTTTAAACTTTGTATGTCATTTGGTTTAACCTATATATGTAAGGTATATAAAATAAATAATTTTGATGTATGAAAAAATACAAATAATCTTTTTGAAATTATAAAATGACTAAATTGAGAGATATATTTAAAAAATTTTGTGTTCAAGGCTTGTAATAATTCCTGATGTTAGTTTTGTGACCCATTTTCTCATCTTGTTGTACCAATCTTTAATGGATTGAAAGACAATGCAATGCCAAATGAGAAGCCTTTTCATTTGTTATGATTAAGTAAACCATCTCATGGAAGAATGATTAACACCTTAAGGCCAATTGGCTTCCACTATTGTCTATTAGCTACATTGTTGCTATGCTCAGTTGGTTAAATGCTTGATTTTTACCAATAATAATATTAAAAAGGTGGTACCCAGGCGCTTTATCTCGGGACTCGAACCTACTATTATTGACAGATTTAAAATAAATGTATATAAGTTGAGTGTAAGGATAGGACGGTAGTGGCTGTGGCCATTAGATTAGGTACTTCCCCGTATTTGCATATATAGAAAAACATATTTGGTTAGAAAACTGCCCAAAAATTAGAGAATATAATTTAACAAAGGCGTTTCAGATTTGATTCCCAGTCGTACCCAATAACAATGGGTTCCAGTTTAGTTAAGTCTATAAATATTGTATCCTAACAATGTTCAGGAGTACTAACATATACAAATAAATGAATGTAAATTTGAAAAAGGTTTGCTTCTCCTTGCAAGCAATTACTTTGGAAGTATTTCCTTGACCTAATAGAATTTTAATGTTGAAAATCGTTCAATCTGTGTGTACCTTAGAGAGGCGGTTATCTTAAAAAGCTGTTTTTCCACCTGATGCATACATTTGAATTATTATAACAATTTTCCTCATTTTTTGTGGTTTGATCGAAGTAAAATACATTATGAGGAAAATATGTGGAGAAAATATGAAAAAATGGTTTAATGCAATGATAAGATCTATAAAAAAAACAACTGGGTTTGTAAAAATAACACTATCTGTATGATGGATATATTTATTGACCGATAAATGTTAACTTTTATTAATAATTAACAACAAATTCATTATGAACACAACATCATTACAATGAACACTATACTGTTTGTCGCTGAATTAGTCATTTGATGGATATAATCAGTGCTTTTTTTTTAAAAAAAAGAGGTGCCCGAGCTCACTTCTTGTCAAGCTTTTTGTAAACCGTAAAAAAGGTGGTGAGCGCCACTCCATTGCGCTCCACCGCAAAAAAAGCACTGGATATAATGACATCATAACTCCCATCAATCAATCACTGTGTATTTTTTAAATACTTTTTGGTTTCATGAAATGTTAAAAGAAAAAGATATTTAAAAAATAAATTTGATATTCGATACAAGCTCCATACCATTTCACATTTGCTATGTATTAAAAACTATACTATATACCTGTAAGCTGCAATTACCATATGGAGCCTTGGAGCAACCAATCCATGTCACCAAGAAATATAACAGCTGCATACCAAATTCTTTCATTCAATTTGATATTGTATTAGGTGATATTTGTTATTTGTTGAAACGAGTAAATGTAAACAATGTATATTTTCTGTTTCATTGCCATGCTAGTTCAACTTTATATCTGATGACCTCTATGGCCTTGTTGGTAAAACACTTCTTGTTTGATTGAAGATTTAAGGTATTTAAAAATATGAATCCAGTTTTTTTGACAACTATCCTTTTAATATGTTTCTGGTTGGTTGGAAGGAATTTGTATATAGCAATAATGTATATAACAGAAGTGTTACATACTTGATTTGATGCGTATTCGCTTAAATTAAAGGTATACCAATTAAGCTCGTACGATGCCAACGGTCTTGTTTGATACAATATTTCTATTGACTTTGGTCAACTAGAAAAGTATGGCCCGGGGTAACTTGCAGGACTTCTGTGCAGAAGGTTGTCATTTAGGAAACTCGCCGTGTGCTACTCTACTTGAATAACAGACATTTTTCCGCACAGTAACATATATTCCACCTCCTTTGTAATCAATCATGGAGTTGTCCCTCAAATTAATAGTATATAACTTTAACTGACAGTGATAAACACAACTCTTGTCCTACCTCTTTTAAGCATGTGTGATATAAGGAGTAAGGTCTACATAGAACTGACATTTTTTATATCTTTCCATTATACTTTTATACTTTTTTTCAAACATGGATTCATTATTTTGTACTTCTAAAAAAAATTTACATTCTCAAGGTATATTTTGGTATTACATTCAGAATAAGTCAAATCCTAATAATTGGCGCCTTCATATGACTCAAAATTCTTTGGTTTATCTCGAATCAAACGTTTTTTATGTTTTTTTCCCTTACAATAATCAAATTTAATTATTCTTTCCATATTACGAGTATATGAATTATTGTTGAGTTCTACTCATAATTTCGATTTCCTGCTTATTGATCAAATAATATATGTATATTTTGTGAGCAAAATCAAGTTGTAACTTAACAATTTTGTAGCACTTAAAAAACAATGATTTTACTTTAAAATCATGGACTTTGTTTATCATAAATTAAGTTTCCATGTAACTAATCGCACATAACATAAATCTGTGTTTCTAATTATGTCATCAACTACATTAGGTCGAGTTTAATTATCTTTTACCTAATTCAAATTATACCATATACTAACTTCATGAAGGGAAATGTGATTAAGACCAGATAGCAAATATATTTTTCAACTTCAATTCTGTAGTGTGCGAAATCATATTTACTATCACATTTGATTGTAATATATAAAACTGTTACTGTATATACTACTAGCTTGAAGAATGTGGAGGCCACCAATTCACCAGTCGTTTGCCATGTCTACTGTGTTGGGATTGGATATCTGAAGCTTTTATGGTGACTTGAGTAATCAAGCTATAAAAGTTTTTAGGAACAAAATGTGATCAATCATGCACTCCCAAGATGTTCAATATACATTGATTCGGATGAGACTCATCAACATATCTGAACTGGCGATGTGGACATCCTGAAAAGCATACCTTGGAGATAACATTGTTTTTCGCCTTCAATAATTGAACCAATACATGGAAATGAAACATGGAAATGAAAAAAGATTGAAAGGAGCCGAATAAATACTGAAAAAATGCATGCAGTGAAAAGAATGCAATAAAAAAGAAGGTCACAATATGTGATAGAATACAGAATGAATTGATAGGGGATAAATGTGAACTTAAGGCTGGTGTATTAAGTAAGATCAAGAAGAGCACTCAGAGATAGTGGGCATGTATGATGAATAAATGACAAAAGACTAACAAAACATATGTACAGTGCAAATTGAGTGGAAGTTGTGGTAGAGGAAGACCAAGGAAAGTGTGATTGGATCAAGTAAATGATATTATGAATGAAGGAAATATTAAATGTCAGAGAAATTGTAGAGGTTCTATGGATGTAAAAGAGGTGAAAGATGTGTGTCACGATAGGAAAGTCTGGTGCTCTCTCCTCCCTGCCTGTCCTGACAGAGAAATGGTGTGATGGTATGTATATATATGTATAATCGAGCCTTTGAGTTTAGAATCACTGAAATAGACATTTAACTCGCGTTTTGTCATCAGAAGTATTGGAAACACTATAATTAATTTTGGGTACCATTGAGAATCTTACTTGAGACCCTTCAATCTTCTGATCACGAGGGATTCGTGTTATGCTCCAGCAGAGGTTGTCTTTTTGCCTTTTCCGGTTCACTGTTCTTAATTTTTTTATGTCGTCTTTTACTGTCCATGTTATTAGACTCTGGAACCAGGTACCATTTAATCCTTCCTTCCGTGGTTGCAGTCCTAAGACTGGTTTGCAGCAATTTGAACTCTTCTCCTCCATTCCCCCCTGTCCTGTGCGGCTCTTTTTAAGTCTGTATATGTTGAGCAGCGCACGTCCACCAACAGGTCCTCCAGGTACTCTCGGCGTGGGCGTCCTCTAGAGTTTGTCCCCTCGGTCATACCCTCCATTATGACATGCAAGAGGCCCTCTTGTCGTATTATATGACCGATCCATCTTGCACGCCTTTCGGACAGGATCCTGAGCAGGTGCCTTCCTCCTTCGATTCGTTGGAGAACCTCTTCATTTGTGATGCGGTCTCTCCAGGAAATTCCTAATAGTCTTCTATAGGACCACATCTCAAAAGCCTCTAGTCTTCGTCTATCTCTTTCGGATAGGCACCATGTCTCGCAGCCGTACATCAAGATACTCCATACATAGGTCTTGATGAGGAGTATTCTCAGTTTTAGGTCTATATTATTTGATTCTATTATTTTCGACCTTTTATTAAATGCAAGTCTAGCCTGATGTATACGGCTGTCGACCTCGCTCTTGGACCGACCGTCCCATGTTATTTTGCTCCCGAGGTAGACAAACTCCTTGGTGTTCTTTAGTGGTTTACCCGACATCACTATTCTCATCTGGTGCTGCGCTCGGCCTACAGTCAGCAGCTTTGTTTTGTCTTTATTTATCTTCATACTGTAGTTATTTTGAAGAATGCTTTCCATAGTTGTTAAGGCCTCTTGTAGTTCCTCTTCACTTTCAGCAACCATAGCAATATCGTCAGCGAACCTTATCATGTCCACCTTTTGCCCGTGTATCTTTACACCTTCTCTGTAACTCATTCTCTCTCTCAAGTCGTCAATCGCGCTCTGTATATAGGCGTTAAAAAGAACAGGTGACAGAGAGCATCCCTGCCTTACCCCTTGTCTTATATTGGCTTCCTTTGTGTCTACCATTTAATATAAGACTCATTGTTCAAGTGCTTCAAAAAAAAATTTTTATTTTATATTTTTTAAATCTTATATTGTGACAGATGGGCATATGTAACTATAATTGACAAATATATATATAACAGTTAAACAATTTTAATTGTAACATTGTCTGATACAATTAAAATTTAACAAAAGCCATGGGGTTTTTGCAACAAACTAATGCGAAACCTGCTGTTGATCTTTGCTAATACGAGTATATTGGATATTCTTGGCTGCAGTGCTGTCTCTGACATACGAAGTGCTGCATTCACGTCCAGTATATTTCCTTTGTTTCGATTTTATTGAGGACATGGATGAAAATCTTATATTTAATACGTTTGCATGGCGAATTTCTTGAAATTTAGCATACTGTTTGCGGCCCGGCGGAAAGTCTCTGCGGCCCGGCACCGGGCCGCGGACCACTGGTTGGGGAACACTGATTTAGATATAGCAAAGTTTTTTCCTCTACATCAATAATGTAAATCCCCTCTGTCACTTAAAACTTTGTAAAACAATTGTATGGCTGGTTACGAATGATTGTCACTTGACAATTAACCTTCTATATTGAACACTAGAATGACATTTTAAATAAATAAATATTAAATATATTCCGGTGAAATATCTAAAAGTGAGACTTGGTGTGCCAATAACCGATATTACATACTGACTTGGATGGAGGTGCTTTGTGGCATCTCTGTGTTCCCGATGAAATAAAAAGGCTGTTAGAATAGATTAGACTACATCCTCTCCTCATTTATTTTTTTACAAACCTTAATATGAGAAATGCAATTCGTACACACTGCACATATACAAAAAATGATTTTATTGTTATATATACATTCATTATAAACTATGTAAGTTGTTCTTAATTATTCATAATAACAGGTTTGTTCTTTAGACTTGTTTGGAGTATGATGTCACATGTTTTGAGCTTCTCTCTGTATAGATTTAGTTCCTTAAATATTAAACATTATTTTGTTATGATTTGATTTAAAGCTTGAATTTGGTTTTTAATTTAAAACCATCCATTGTTACTCGTATTCAGGAATATGTGCTGTTTGAGTTTTGACTAAAGAAAACACATGGACCTATATTATGAGATAAGAAAAAAAGACTTAGACAATCTTAACACGGTTGATGTGCATTATTATTTATTTTAACACTTTCATTTAAATAATAGGTTTTTCGGAAAGCAATTTCGTATTGTTGGGTCAAATTCTTTTGACCAAACATCACTAAATGCTTGTGAATGATAGTTTTTGATATTTCGAGTATCTCAACAATCTCTCGTGTCATAGAATGCTCATTATTCTGGATCAAACCCTTGATTTGACAATCATCAGTGGTAATTGGCCCTTCCAGAGCGAACACCATCTTCGATATATCACCATTATGGTAATTTTTAAAACATTTAACACACATGATCCCTTTTTTTATGATCACCGTGTATTGTATATTTCTTTTTTTATGGTTTGTGTCACATTTTTTCATTTGTGTTAGTAAAAAAGCATTAAGCACCGAAAAGCAACTTATTTTGTACCATCTTCAAAATGACACCAAAAAAACGCTTAAGCCATTTGGGTAAACAAATATTTCATAATAATATACATTCAGCATGTTTGGATTGAAGTTCCCAATTAAAATTTTGTCTTAATTACATCTAACCGAGAGATACGAAACAAATTTCCGTCCAACCCAATATCTTTGGCGAATTTATTGCTAAAAACGCTATTTCTTTGAATCAGCCAACTTTTGTTTAGAAATTATTATAAAACATAACGGTGTGAATTGTATAGGAGTTAAGGAGGAAAGGTATTTTGAGATGAATAATATATTTTTTTAATTGATAAGAATTAAGCACATCTGATTGAGCTTGAAAAATTGTTCCAAATTCGATCCGAGTGAACCGCAAAAGATGATGTGTAGAATGATGTATAATGCATTGGAATCCAAAGGATGTTTGCCATCACCAGATCGGAGAAATAGTCCATAATAAGAAAGAAAATTGAATTTTTGATACAGATACTGAGGACAGATTGTGTTATTCAACATTCTTAAGAGGGTTGACAGTACATGGAGATCTCTTCCTTTTCTATTTATTATAATGTATTGCTACACTATGTTATAGCATTTTAAGTCAAGTATATATCTACATATTTTTTAATAAAGAATAAAATATTGCACTAAGTGTCCCATCTTGAAAACAAAAGCAAAAAGATACAAAAGCAGTAGTAATAATAGATTACAGTCATTGTTTAAAATTATTTAATAATTATATGTATATTTAAGTTCAATATATGTATGTATACTACAAAATATTACCAAACTTCACCAAGCAGACTTACGTAATTGTCGAAGACTTATTTTATAGAGTTAAATGACTCAGATTTTTTTTTAGTGGGATAACGCTTACATAGAACAAAAATTGAATTTTTTGAGAATTTTATGGGTAGATCTTGAGATATAGAAAACACATGGGCTCACTTGTAGAATCAGATGCAAGTTGCTTTGCAGAATCGAAACTTTCCACATGTTGATGCAGGGTTACTCAACTCCAGAGGCAAAGTATTGTCCTTAATGTTTAGTTTATACTAGGTTATTTATATTAATAAAGGAGAGCACAAAGTTAGTAGCTATTTTTAAATATTGTTGTGATATTCTGGCGAATACTATATATACTTATATTAAAAATATCTAAATTGTTGCAAAACTCGTTTCCGAGTCTTTGCATATGGATTATAGAGGAGTTGATTTTAAAATTAGCATAGCAATTTTCGGTACAAAAGGGATTGAGCTGTCTTGTGGATCTAGTGGGAATACGAAATGAAATGCTTGCAAGTAAGTGAGGTGCATCAATCACTGAGTGAATAAGTTTGTATAGCAGTACTATATCGGCTGTTTTTCTTCTGTAACACAGAGTTTAGACATATCAAACCAAAGTGATTTCCATGGAAAACCGGTACATACAAGTGCATGAATTTATTGAAATTTCCTGACATTAAACATTCAATAAACTTATGACAGCTTTAAATTATTACCTATCTGACGACCCATATTCAGGTAACATCTCTCTTATGAACAAGCTAACCTTACAAGAGACAGTCACAGCAAGTACCTATTATGACTATTACAATGAGAATGCAATATTTCAAAATTACATGGCTAAACCATGCACTAGTAACAGTTGCTACAGATATTTTTTAGGTCATCAGTCTAAGGAAAGCACTTGCTCAACGAAGATAGTGTCTGATTGATGCATTGAAACTAGTCGAGCATAAAAAAGGACTAATACGCGATAAAAACTAAGTTTTCAATGTGTTGATTGCCTAGCACAATTTTTCGATCTTTACATTCAGGAGACCATTCAAGACTGATTTGTCTATGATTGACCGATTCATTAAAACAGAATTTATAATTAACCTATAGATTGTTTTATTTATTTAAACAGTCAAATGACATTTTTGATTAAAAAAAAACTAAAATAATAATTAAAAATCTACAATAACATGTAAGCAGTGTTTTACAATAGAAAAAAGTCAAACTCAGAACAAGACACAATAAAAAGCTAACTCGTATAATTTATTTAATTAATTCTAGTAAGAACAACTCCTATACTTTATTTATGTAGATAGTCATAAGGAAGTCCACACAATGCCCATACTGATTGCAAAATCTGTGTTGTCCTGTTATACAGGTTTTATACAAATAACTTAGTTGTAAGTATATTATTGTGGAATAAAATATTTTGCCTGGTGTGCCTACAAGGAACATGTAGCCTGACAATCTTAATTAGTTCCGGACTGTTTAAATATGAGCAGATAATCTAACATAATGTTAAGATTTCGTGGGGTTTGCGATTAATCTGTATTTTTTTATTTCATTAATATTTGAGACTTACTATCAAAACAGATATATACTGCAAATGTGCGAGGACGACCATAGAAAGTATGGTTGGATCAAGTTAATGATATTCTGAAAGTCAGAGAAATCGTAGAAGTTGTGTGGATGAAGAAGAGACTAAGGATGTGTATCGAGATAGGAAAGTATGGTGCTCTGTCCACTCTGCTTATCATGACAGGAAAATGGCATGGTGGTTAATTTGGGATACAAATCCCAACCAATCAATAAAGAATTTAAATATCTTCATAAGTTTCTGTATATTAAATTCTAAATATTTTGAAAACCTTTTTTAAAGGGGGTTTACAAATATATAGCTCTTATCATATAACATATGTGGGAATCCCCTCATGGAATAATTTGATAAGTAAGGAATATGTTTTTTATTATTTATTTTATGTATTATATGAAAAAATATTTTTAATGTTATCTTATCAAATTATGTATGTATTATCTCGTGCTAAATAGAAACTTGATAGAGCAAATGGTAAAAGGGGGTTTTCTTTTAAGAATGTACTTTCTTTTTCTTTTGTGTACAAATAGAATTGTAAAATAAATTGAAATAAGAAAAGCGTGTTCATTGTTATTCTATTAAAATTTGTATGTATTATCTAATGCTAATTAAAAACTTGGTAGAGGAAATGGTGGAGTTTTTATTTTGGGTACAATAGAATTATATAAGAAATTGAAATAAAAATTTTGACATAATATATGTATAGTATGATAAATACTATAAAAGCTTGGTAAAAATTTAATTTTCTGTTGGGTATAATAGTAATTCTATGAGTATAAGATAAATTAAAGTATGAAAAATGTTGTGTTGAAGTCTTTCTTTGCTTATTTCACGCTTCATACCTCATTTCAAACTCACATTACCTCTAATAACTCGTGAAATCCTTGAGATGTCTGCATATCATTTTTGATAACTTTGATTTTTTTAGTAATATTTTTTTGTATTAACAACATACTAGAAAACATACTATATTTAGCCATTAGATTTTTTTTTGTTAATGTTATTTAACAATTTAGAATTAAGCCTATACATCTCCCTCCTTAAGTGGTATTGAAGGTTAGGTATCACAGAGAGAATTATTTAAAAATTAATAAAAAAACAATTCTTATTTACTGTTTTATATAAGTATATAGGAAGAAAATAATGTTAATTTACTGTATACTTTTTTATAATATTGCTTTTCTTTTAAACTAAAGTTTTGAGTCAAATATATTTTTTATTCATTACAGGTTCTGTTCCGCCTTCTTATCGTGAAATATTCGATATATGCTCACCCTCTGGTGCCCCCGTTGCCCGCAATGTGTTTCAAACCCTCTTGAGGCTTACGGGCCTAGAGTCCTTTCACTTGGAAAGGATTTGGGAGCTGTCAGGCTCCAGCAGGGATCCTGTAAGCAGGACTACCATGTACAAGTGTCTGGCGCTTGTAGCCTGGGCCCAACAGGGAAAGGAACCTTCAGGGAAACTACTGGATAATTTTGCTGGTCAAGGTAAAAATCAATGTTTATTATTTATATATATTATTTCTATCATCATTGACCTTATTATTACGAGTCAGGTAAGTGCGCAATTTCAGATTGCTTCCTATTTTCACTGTATTAGAAGTTTGGCACAAATGTATGATTAAGCTTCAAACTGATTAAGTTTGTGGATGTTCCATGTCCCATGGATTTTAAGGTGCACCAACATCTCTATCATCCGAGAATTGTAGATAACCTAAAGACTCTTGACAACATGCAGAAAAAGAATCTTAATGTACTTTGGGCATGTTGCATGAGATCATTATGAAAGTCTGGAGAAGCTGGTGATCACAGGGACAGTTGAGAAAAGGCAAGCGGGAAGGTGTTTTATGAGATAGATAGATCAAATAAAGGAGCTAACATGGTCCAGGACCCGGAGGGATAGCGACAGGTGGCGACAGCAGAGGACCATGATACTCAACATTGAGCATGTGATGAACAAGAAGAAGAAGATCTCACATTGAACATATCGTGACAAAGTTTATAAGCTGTCTCATACAATTGTCTTAAAATCTCATAGATTAACATGAATAGTTCGTCTATGATCTACATCAGTTATGGGTAACCTTTTTAGCTCGGTGTGTTAAAATTCTGAAAAAACCTGACTTGACCCGAGTGCCGTGTCACATCTAGGATAGGTACACATCTACTTATTGACACTGATTCTAATTTTATTAACTCTTCTCTCATAGTGGAACCATCAGAATATCTCGCAATAATGGCCAACCCAGAATTTGATGTGACATCAGTGGTTTCATCCAGTGAAATTGAAAAATATTTACAGTTATTTAAGTCTCCTATTAATTGATGCTGTATGTTTGTGTTCAGTCTCATTATTCTATCTTTGATAACGCTTCTACTGAGTGGTAACTCGGAAATTCGCTTAGTAATAGCATCTTTATTTTGCATATCGTGAAATAGAACTGGTGCACATCTTAAAAAAATTTCTTTAATAAATTCTCCTTCACTCTCCTTCATTCTTCTTATCTATGTAACAGTGATGTTATTAAACAGTGCTGCTGTTAAACAGTGTTGTTATTAAACACTTCGTACAAACAACAGATACATGGGAATTATGGTGGTGTATTGTAAAACAAACGTTAGACTCGAAACACGTCAGAAATTCAGGTTGGGCACTGTTGCAACAATAACGCCGCAATGTTGCAACGTTGCAAACCGCTACCGCTCGAACTCTCACTACCCCGTCCAGTGCAGTCGTAAATATACGAGCGAAGAAAGCGCATCGCTCGTTCTTGGGCAAAGATCGTTTGTAAACGATGCGTGTCCCCAAAATGTCTTGGCGTGTCACTTCTGACACGCGTGTCATAGGTTATCCATCACTGATCTACATAGACAGTGTAGTTTATTTACAAACCTCTTCGTCATCAGATGTCCATTCATCCTTGAAGCTTTTATATCACATAATCATTTTGATTTGGTTTATAGCATTATCTCAATATGCTTCGTTAAGCATGCAGTGAAGTTTATTTATTGAGCTCTAGCAAATTTTTTATTTGGATATTAGAAAAAGTTTTTTAAGGCAATGCATCCTATATAAGGAGATTTGTAAGAATAGGAGTTGATCATTTTTAAACAAAATACATTATTTTTACATCGTTTATTCTATTCTCACGGTTGTGTATTTCAAATAAAACAATAGGATAATGTGGGAACTATTTTTGATTACACTTGCAAAAAAATCATAACTTTTCTCACTTTAACCATTCATTTCTTCAATTGAATTTTGATAAGGCATTGAACAATATGCTTAATAGAATGACAATTAATAGGCAATCGAAAATTGTTTGAATGCTAGAATTTTAGAAAAAATCAACAAAACAATAATGTGTTCTGAAAAGAAGATACCTTACAAATATACTTAAGAAGGTTTAGAATTTAAATAAGGTTGATAACTCATTTATGGTACATAACTGATATTTTGCGGATAATTGGTGTTTTTCTCAATATTTCAAATAATCTAAAAAAAATTGGTTTTAGATGTTGTGTCATTTTTGCAAACATACATCCGATTCTTTTAGGATATTCGGCCTAGAAATTTCTTTTTAGAAAATATCTTTTATGAAATTTATTGAGCTAGAATGGAACTTGTAATTTAATTTCTCTTATTGAGAATAAAAAAATACTCAAATAAATTGGACTAAAAGGTCTTACTGATGTTCCAGTCAGCTCAGGCAGTACAGGCAGAAAATTATTTCTGGACAAGGCATGTTTTATGACTAATCTAAGTGTTGTTAGTTTAAAAAAACTAGAATTATTACCTCTGTTGGGCATTCAATTGTTCATAACACTAATTTCCTTATGATTCGCCAGACATTTTTTACCATATGTGTTCTTTCAAGGATTTTCACTACTGTTGTCAATTAGTTGAAAATTGTTTTCAAACGTTTTGTTGTGTTTGATTTGCTTAGTAGATGCCCAACATTTTGAAGACATTGTGGCCTTCATTTTCAATTAAGAAAACGTTATTAAATATTGTACATTCATAAAGTACGTTAATTCGCCTACAGTGAGTTTGTCATCGTCGTCGTTGCCGGGCCTCGTAGTCGAGGATCCCCTCGCCACTCCAACGTCAATCTTGAACCGTTCTTCAACGTCGATCAAGTGATCTGTGCGAAAACAACCCGATCCTAGATGCGCGCACTCCCTCCCGCAAATGTCACAGACATTTAGACCCTGCTGAGCGGCCTGGCCATGCTGACGCATGTTCGCAGCGCGCTGACTGTTTCTCACGTGTCTAGCCGCTGAGACGATTCATAAAGTATGTTAATTCGCCAACAGTGAGTCAGTATAATAAGATAAAAATATGTCTATGTTTATCACCTAACAAGGTTTGAAAATCAGTAAGGCCCTTAATAAATTCCTATAATTCTTTTTCCAAACTTTGATAAAAGGTCATTTTTGAAATAATTAATGTTCAGTTTCTTTATTGTTTTTCAATTTTAACTTTATTTCGTGATACCTTTATGTTATCGTTTGAATGTCAAGAGATTATGGTCAACATTTCCTTTTTTTTAGTTTGTTAGTGACATTTGACCTTAATTCAATCCTGGTAATTTGAATTTTTCCTTATCAATGTCAGTTGATTAGGAAATTGTTATTTACAGCTTTTTCATCTGCAATATTTTTAACGCATGTTTTTGCATTTTATCTGTTCATATTTAATTTATTATTTTGATTAAAACATATGTAATGTTGTATGATCTCAGTGGCTTTCAAATGGAGTTGTAATACAGGGTATAATTTCTTCTTTCATCTGCTTATTCTACGTCCTTCTTGGTCTTTCCACTAGATGTCGTCCCCAGGATGCTGCTTTGAACACTATTTTGAGATACGGTTATTAGACTTCTTGCTAGATCAATAATTGTATTTTAAAATTATACATATGATCCATCATGGATTTTTCTACTCCATCAAAATGAAATGGGAAAAAAATCTGGTGTTGTTGTCTCGGTAACATTTAATCCACTTTAATAATCTTGCACTTTCTGTATTCAGTCCACCTATATTATTTGTGGATACGTAAGAACATTGTCTAGAAGTCATTTATCATATTGTACCCTTCAACATATCCAAATTGGTTATGCAAACATATTGATGATTGTGAGCGGGAGACAACATTGTCTTTACACTCCGTTTTAGAACCACTGGAGTAGGCACGGAACTCGCAGTCTTTCATGGCAAGGCAATTTATAATATGTATAGTACTTGCCTGACTAAATAAGGTTTTAATTAAAAAAACCGACATGAAAATTTGTAATTATCTTTGTGTCAAGTAATTATAAAATGTGCTTTTTTTTTTTCAAAATATGGTATATTAAAAAAATGGCTCTCATCTTATAATCGGTAAGTTTATTTTCCAAAAATATGCAAAAATGGGAGTCTTCTTATTATCAGATCTATAGTCAGGCCAATACATATTGATTCTATAGTTTATGATACTCATATTTCTATATAATATTTTATAATCACAGTTTATACAACACTGTTGAAATACAATATTGCGTTACTGCCCACTCATTATCAGTGATATCATAGAACTGTGGAATTTTTTGTTATTTCCAACTCATGCAAATTGCCGAGGACTGGGGAGTGCTCAAGAATAACTGTTATTAAATTTATTCTTTTATATTCACAATTTACCTTTCATGTGTGTAAAATACAGGTGCAATTATTTTTAGTGTTCAAATTGGCTAGTGTTAACAAATTTGTCCACATGTGTTAATATTTTTTTTCTGATTTCTTTTGCGTTTGTTTTAGTGTATCATTTTAATTCAAGGTATGAAATGTCAGTATACAAATATTGACTTTTGTGCAGTTTCCATTTGATACAAAGTTTTGTTTCTTGTCTTTGATTTTTATCATTAGTGTTATATTATATTTTTCTTATATACAGTGCAACTTGGCAGACATATTGCTATGTGTTAATTTTCCAACCAATCAGAAAGATGTTAAAATGGTCTTAAGTGAAAACCATACAGGAATACTTTTAAAAAAAATCGGGGTTCCAATGGGAATCAAACCCGTAATCCCAACTAAGCCACGGTGGTTGTCAGTATATTAATGTATGACAATAAAAAATGTAGTTTTTAAGGATAAATGTGAACTGAATAAAGACTAATGTGTGAAGTTGGGTGAAAAAGAGCATACTGAGATTGTTTGGATATGTTGAACCAAAGAGTAATAAAAGAATGACTAAACAAATCAATATACAATGCTAATATGAGGGATTTGTGGTAGAGGAAGATCAAGAAAAATGTCAGACCAAGAGAATAAAATTTTAAAATAAGTAATGCTAGGAAGTAAGAGAAACCGAAGGAACTATATCATGTTTATTGTTCGCTGACGACTTGAAAACTTTCAAAATGTTCATGTTCAAAAGATCTTGAAAGAGAAAACCAGACAGAAGGACCCTTTTGTAATAAAATTAGGTATCAACGTGAATCAAAATCGTTACCCAGGTCGAAAGATAGGCGTTAATTAAATTAATTCGCTTTACAACTGTGCACAATTACAACAGGACATAGACTATCTAGTTTCCTGGACTGGGCAAAATCATCTCCTATTCAATATAAATAAATGTGTCTGTGCATCCTATAGTCGATCGTTTTCACCAATCCACCATCAGTATACTATACAGGGAGTAACATTAAACAGAGTTTCTGAATTAAAAGATTTGGGCGTAACCTTTGATGTCAGACTCACGTTCGTTAACCATGTCTCGCGTTTGATTCTAGAAGTACTAAGTTTATATGTACCTAATAGATATAGCTGTGCAAGGAATCATCTTCTGTTCTACATACCAACTTACAGAACGAATATCTTGGCTAAACACTCAGTTGCGCGTGGTATAGAGATATTGAACTAACTGAATGACACTGTGGATCTATTCTCGGCACCGCCTAGCAGTATGAGAAGAATCCTGTCTGATATTCTTCCTAATGAATAAGCTAACTCTAGAAGCAGACCCTTTCTGTGTAACAGGAGAAATCTGTGCAAAGTGGATAAAAATAAAATTTAAAACACGTATAGATTTATAGGAGGCGAATGAAATACATCATGATTAGAAGTTTAGTCTCAAAAAAATTATGTGTATGATCATTTCTAAACCTTCCTTACTTCATTCTGATGGCCATGTATTATAGCTCTTGAAGAACTTAATACTCCAAGCTGTTCCATTCTTGTCAATTCTGTTCTTTTTGTCCCCTGACTTTCTGAGTCCACCATCTCAGTGTTCTACGCCTATTTTTCCTGAACTGACCAAGAAGTTAAGCTTCTTAGGTTACAAAATATTATATCTCTTGTAAGTTTATTCATTCGTATGGTATCCTCAACATATATGAATTCATCATACAGACATGTTGAAGAGTGTGGCCAGGAAACAATATTGTCTTCGGCTCCAGTAATCGAGTCTTCGGGTTAAGAACCATCATAGATGTTTGAAATACTCATGAATACACTTACCCTCGTCTAGTGCGTGCGAGTATTGATACCAGACAAACTCTCACTAGACTGGGACCCTTTTTTTATATTATTGGGAATCAAACCTAAAACACTGGGTGGGAGACCATGAACAACCAGGCCATGGACGTCATAAGTGCCTTTGATATATTCTTTATATGGTCTGGAAGTTTTATTAACTTATTTTTTAGTACAAACAGGTATTCTAATGGAACATCGTCTTCTCTGTATTTCAAAAATTCTTAAAAAACAAATTTTTCAAAGCTCAATCAGAAATATCACTTCTCTAAATACATGGATTCATTTTTTTTGAGAAATAAAAAACTAACTATAAATCTTGCCCTCTATTAATCTGGAATGATTTAGAAATAAATGCCGCTTGAATAACATTTTTCCTTCTTTTTCTTCCAGTCGATTGATCTGTTTTTTCTGCATTATCCAGCCAATAGTATCTCTTCCTTTCCCATCTTACGATGTCTTCTGTTTTACACATTCTTTTTGTTTCAGTATTTCTTATTCTGTTTCGGAGTGTTTTAACAGTGACACATCGCAAGATCTTCATTTTTTAAATTCTAAGAAGTACCTTAGTTTGTATAGTGTGGTATTGCAGGTTTTATAGATCCTCACTTTAAGTTCTGTTGCCATGTACAATACTTATTTTTCCATATGCTATATTGTAGGCATTAAGATATTGCAGAGGCTCCGTTCATCTGTCCTATAATTTCATGATGTGTTTATTAGCTTGCATCTCATAGGTTCTTTAGATTTCGTTCGAGACATTATTTTTCCACTTTTTGTACAGCTTTAAAAATAGAACTTTATCTAAATGTGTTTTCGTTTTAATATGCCTATTTGTATCTTTCATCTATTCATCTTCTTTAATTAGAAATATGATAGTTTATTTTTTAATGTGTTTGCCTGAAAAACTGTTATTTCTTATATTTTTAAATTCTCGGTGACAAACTATCATGCTCCAGTGATTTTGCTTCGCTATGATAATCATTGCATTTATTACACTCAAAAAGATTGTATCTGACACATTTGAAAGTGTTTGAATTAGTAATGGCACACAAAGTTGTTTAATTGACACTGTTGCACTTTTTCTTCAATATATAAATAATAAACAATTTAGAAAAGACTATGCCATCAGGATTAAAGAAATTCATTGTTAGTTTTTTAAATGATTTTAACAATTCTTTTTGTCTAAAATTTGATAAGAACTATTTGGTTATTGTGAAGTTTAAATATATGTTGGTTAGGTTGAGTTGATGATGAATTGGAATATATTTTGAATTTACGGTAAAATTATTGTACTTCCAATGCTAATCCAATCTTGTTAAAAATTATCTAGATTTTTTTACTCGATGCTCTCCATTTGTACCTGTTACATATTATTATATCTATAGCCCTGGACCTTCTGAGTCACGGCCTGTTATGTACAGAAGTGCATATGTACTTCTTTGTGACATAAAATTATAATATTGTTTATTATTAGCATTAATGTTTCCATATTTAAATCTCATAACATCTTGTATTTCTCTATTCACCTGCATTCGGAATTATAGTTGTATTTTGTAAAAATTGTTAATGAGCAAAATCTGTAAATAAATATATGACTTGATACCCTCTGTTTGTACCTCTTACATACACCCGTGATCAATTATTTATATTTTGGTAGTCACTGGTCATGCTCTAAAGGTTAGCATTCACTTTGGGCATTCTAGGTTAGATAATTGGTGGATTAACTTCTGGATTGGTTTTACTATTTTACATATCACATCTGACTTTTTCTGTAACTCATAAGCTATGTATCATAAATTCTCATACTGCTTTTAAGTAACAAAAAATATTGCTTTATAAATTTGCCAAAATGAAAGACTGCAACAGATTACACCTGGCGATCGTCTTAGAAACTTCATTTCATTTCTTACCATAAGAACTTTTGGTTTAATCTGTCGAAACTATGTGCTTGCTGAAGTGTAACAGCTTGAACTCATTAAATCAATATTGCACAGCTATCTTCTATCCACAGAATAACACAATCATACTCAATTATGAATATCATTCATCATAAGTCAGACTTATTTAAACTGCCTCAAACGGAAAGCGGTATTTTTAGCCTCAAAATAATATTAGAAAAGTAAGATTAATCTATTGTTGAAAGATTATATGGAAAAATATGTTCAGTGACATATTTGATCACTATTAGGAATCGAGTTTGATAATTTTGTATATAAGAAAAGCTTTTTGTCAGTGGGCATTCGAAAGTATTGTCATATTGTAACAACTAATAATATATATTTTTGTTTCTTTTTCAGAGTTACCCATTCCATCAATATCAAACTTATCAGTAATTAAAGAAATGATGAAAAATCAGGCGAACTCAGATCCATCCAAATTGAACTTAACATATTCAGAGATGAAACAGCTGGATACAATATCGATAGACTTGGTACCCGAAAGAATTGGGATCATTCTCAAGCACTCTGAGTATCTCGTCACATCGCAGAGGTTCAAGACAACAGTTAGGAGAAGATATAATGATTTTGTTGCCCTACATGAACTTTTACTTGCCAGATTTCCTTATAGGTATATTTTTAAGATTTACTATATTTTACATTGTTTTATCACTGTTTGATCTGGGACAAAGCCAGTTTTTAAGTGGTCTGTATTAAATTTTTTATCCCTTTTGAATATTTCAAAAATGAATATTGAATATTTATTGCAAACATCAAGAGAATACAAATAAATCTACCATTTGATTAAAACCCAACGTTCACACTTGTATTTTAGAAAAAAAAATACTGTACAAAATTTCCATTACTGATGTTTGTTCTTATTACTGAAATTTTATATTTAAAAGGTTGTGCATCACTGATGTATAGTATGCCTGTAGTAAAATTATTTAGGTAATTCACCCTGCTGAGTGTTTTGTTAAAATCATAATAAAATTGCATAATGTTATAATATTACTCGTATTAATAGGAAAAACAGTTGTAAATTGTTTTTTAGTTCATACTGACTAATATGAAAATTTTGTCCTGGCCGTGATCTAATGGTTATTATCATGTTAAGCACTGTGTTATATCTGGTTGATTGGAGGAAATTGCTTTAAAGCAATAAATCCACTAGATGTATCGGCAGAAGGTGTTAAATAAATAATAAATATATCTGAATTTATGTCTTTTCTATAGCTTATATGACGCAGCATATTAAAAACCTGCTGAAGGTCTTGAAACTTTGACCTCCTTACTATTGAAACTGTGCAAACCACAAACACTCACAGGCGTCTTCCATCCATAAGATGGCTGACAATCATACTCTATCACGAGGGGTGGCCTATCTTATCGTATCCCATATTAAATTTATTGTAAGAAAATGTTATATATTGATATTTACTGGCATAATGTTTTCAGGTTAATACCTCGACTTCCTCCTAAGAAAATTATAGTATCAGAAGATGCCCATTTTTTGGAGACCCGGAGAAAAGGTTTACTGCGTTGGATGTCTCTCATAGCCCGGCATCCAGTTGTGTCTCGGGATGTTCTCGTTTCGTACTTCTTGAGAGATCAGGGGCACGACTTGCAGCATAAAATTAGAGAACTTTTCCGAAGAGCACCTGATGAATTTACTACGAGTGAACTGGCATCTAGAGCCAAGGTTGGTTTTTTTTTAAATTATGAAGTTTGATCAGTTACTAATGGGAAAACAAAATTAAAAACAGTACCTCGCTTATGTGGAAATTTTCAATTCAACCTTTCGATGTTCGATACAGTGCTTGATTTGTTCATTTGATGCTTTTTGACATGATATGTTGTTGTTTAGTTAAAGTTCAACCCTCACCTTCAGACTTCATCAAGTAAATATTGGGTCCTTACATGTGAAATTGGCGTTTTGTTTGGGAGGAACATAAAGTTGATTTTTTTTTAATATAATATATTTATTTAATCAAAGTATGTACCATTGCTATCTATGCACTTTTGCCATCTCATAGGTAGTTCATCGATCCCTTTACTAAAAAAACCATTCGGACGGGAATCAATAAAATCTTTGAAGTCGGTTTGGACTGCCCCATCGGAGTTGAATTTTTTCCCTTGCAAGAAGTTATCCAAATTTCGAAAAAAATAGTAATCTGTTGGGGCAAGGTCCGGAGAGTACGGTGGATGTCTTAGACATTCCAATTGAAGCTCTTCTAATTTGGTAGCCGTCTGTTGTGCAGTGTGTGGTCTAGCGTTATCATGAAGCAGCAGTGGCCTAGAGCGATTAACCAGCCTCGGTTGTTTAGCAGCTAGCTTTTCCATCATGGTTTGCAGTTGCTGACAATAGACATCTGCCGTAATCGTCTGGCCAGATTTAAGAAAGCTGTAGTGAACGACACCAGCACTAGTCCACCAAACGCTCACAAGTAACTTTTTTGGAGTCAATTTTCGCTTGGGGCATGGTTTGGCTGGTTCGGCAGGGTTCAGCCATTGCGATGAGCGCTTCCGATTATCATACAGGATCCACTTTTCATCACAGGTAATGATTCGATTCAAAATCCCTTCATTATTGTGCCGGTTGAGTAATGCAACGCAGCAGTCAACGCGCGTTTGTTGATTTGCTTCACTCAATTCGTGAGGTACCCACCTTTCAAGCTTTTTCACCTTCCCAATTTGCTTCAAGTGGATTAAAACAGTTTTATCACTAACACCGCAGCCTGCAGCTAACTCGGACGTGGTTTGCGATGGATCCGCTTCCACAATAGCCTTCAATTCTTCATTATCAACTTTGGTCTTCGGCCGTCCACGGGGCTTGTTCTGCAGGTCGAAATTTCCAGAACGAAAACGTTGGAACCAAAAACGCACTGTGTTTTCTTTTGCGGCACCGTCGCCATACACATCATTAATCCTTCGAGCCGTTTCTGCAGCACTGGTGCCACGGTGGAACTCGTACTCGTAAATAACGCGATATTTCAAGTTTTCCATTTTGTAAACTGAGTGACGCAAAGAAAAAAAACAATTGAGGAAAAAACAAATGAATTATAATTTTCGAAACACAAATACTTGAGTAAATAGCTGTATAAATTTGAATTTGAAATTCCTAACCAAAGAGAAGATATTTGAGATCAAAGTTGCCAGTACGGCAAAACGCCGGTTTCGTATGTGGGGACCTAATATACAATTTTTACAATAAGTTAGCATCGGTTAGTCACCATAAGCAAAATATGAGAATGTTTTAATGTCCTTCACTGAGTATTTGGCCACTTTGAGTAAATATTTGCTTTTTGCTAAGCCAAGAGAAAAACCTTCTTGGATAAAGTAATCAAATTTGCATTATTTCCAACATGAGGAATTCCAAAGAGTATTATTTAAATAGAGAGTTCAGTTTTCACTGGTATGATAAAAAAATTAACATTCTTGACCTATGGTTAGATTATAAGTATTGTATCAAATAAATAATATGTTGTCCGCAAAGGAGTTGCGTATTTCTCAAATAGATGCCATTAGGACAAACTTTTCGTGGCTAACTTAATTTCAAACATGCTGAATGTATATAATTATGAAAGGTACATTTCGGCCATTGTTTACTTAAATTGCTTGAACTGGTTTTAATTGGTGTAATTTTGAAACTAGAACAAAATTAGTTGTTATTTTAGTGCTTGATGCTTTTTACTACTGCAAATAAAAATGGAGACAAATCAAAACATATAATATAGTGCAAATATAGCAACAATGCAGTGAGCGATCATATGTCAAATGGGTTTAAAAAATCCATAATGATGATAAGACGCTCGATGATGGTGTCCGCTCTATAAGGCTAATTATTAGCGATGACGGCAAAATCAAGGCTTCGATCGAGAATAACCAGTGTTCTACAACACGAGGGACTACTGAGATACTGAAAATATCGAAAATCACAGTCCACGAAACATTTGGAGCAATTTTGCATTTGTATTTGAACCAAATATGCAAAATAATTTTCCAGACAACCTAATACACAATTAAATTATTTTTTTTACCTTTCACTCTACTTAAACTTAGATTAGAAGTCATCCAAAATATTTTTCATTTAATTTTTTGTTACAGGATCTAGTACCTCCAGAGACAAGTACAGAATTTTCTTCAAGTCGAGAGCAAATCAGAGTTATTTGTCTTGGTGTATCCAAGTTAAAACAAATTTTCGATCTAGGTAAGATAATGACTGTTTTCCACTTGAATATTATGCTCTTAATTATTTTTCTGTTCTTGTTTCGTTCTACTGTTGGTCAATAAACAAAACAGGGCTTCAAAAGGTTTCATACTTTTGCACTCGTCGAAAAATGTTAAATAATACTTTAGACACCTTTAGAGAGACACCTTTGGTTACTAAATGATGCTAAAGAAATAAATAAATGTAAATCAAAATTAACTGTTATATAGTTCAAATCTCATAATGAATATACAGGGTGTCCCGTGCCTCAACTTCAATCCGGTATCGACGAAGAGGCCAGCTTATGGTGGTTCAGAATTTAAAAAAATTCTTGAAAAAGCCTTATACTTTTCGAGTTATAGGCATTTCTTCGAAAATTTTGAAAGTAGCTACCCTGCATCAAATGTTTATATGCTGTGACTACAAATTTCCATATTTTATGATTTCAATGGTTGTATCGCAATCCTAGATAATCCTGCTATTAGTCGGAGCCCGATATAAAACAAAAAAGAACCTGCACGTTAAAAAAAAAATTGTTTTTGTCCGATTATAAAAATTAATATTATTTATCAGCTAACCTTAACTCATCATACTGTAACAATAATGTACTATGCTAACCTGGCAAGTTACATAAAAAATGGCATATTTAGTCAGGATTTCAAAATGGTACAATACAAACCTACTGCTCCTTTAAAAATAATTTTTAAAAAATTATTTCCGTATTTAATGATGATACTTTACGTATGTGAGTGATTAATGAAATATTGGAGATAGTTGAGGATTTCTGCTATTTGGGTAGTATTTTCTCAGATGAAGAGTTGTGAGGGATATTGAATGACGTGTAGCGATAGGAAACAAATTCAATGGGGCACTAAAACATATATATTTGAATCGGACAGTATCAAAATATGCTAAGATGATAGTCCACAAGAGTATTTTCGTGCCAACTATATGTTGTATGGGAGTGAAACGTGGACCTGGAAAAAGACAAGAGACAGTTTCTCTTTTCCAATGTGTAGTCCTCCATTTTGTAATGCAATAATTCACTATAAGTAGTATTAGTCACCACTTTCAGGGTATTGGTGTTTGCCATTTATACTTGCATATTTGCAATTAAAATTCTCATTGTGATGTGAATACATAGGTGCGGCTCGCAACGAGGCGTACGCAGCTGACATGCAGGACTTGGGAGTGCAGCTTTCTGCCCTGGGACATGAGCCCCTGCCTCACTCCGAGTGGGCCACTGGAGGCAATATGGTGTGGCAAAGGATCAAAAGGGGCTTTTCCAACATATCGAAGTAAGTTCGATTTGAAAATTAATATATATTACAAAGGCTTCAACATTATTTACCAAATTTATAAAAATATTGAAGAGTCCTAGAGTATTAAGCTCTTTCTGGAATAAAGCCTGAGGATTAAATACTAATATGTATATATAAAAAGATTTGTTTACATTATGTTTCTAGTAGTTATGTTCATTCATTCGTATGACACCACTCAATATATCCGAATTGATGATGCAGACATGTTGAAGAGTCTGGCCGGGTCACAATATTGTGTTCGACCCCCAATAATCGAGTTTTCTGGTTAAGAATCACTGGAGTAAGCAGGGAACTTTCAGTTCACCATTTCATGAGTTGGAAATATTAGCACACATGGACAGATAACAGCACTCACACAGATCTAGTACGTGCAGTATTGTTACTGGACAAACTCTTTAACCAGATATGAATCCTTCTTTTATTATTTTTTTGGGATAGAAAAGTGTGAAAAAAAGACGAGAGGTATTTAACAGCGTGTAGTGAGATGAAAGAAAATTATGGAGGCACTAAAACATATATATTCAAACAAAACGGTATCTAAAATTCTTAGGAAAAGCGTATTATTTTGTAAGAAGAGAGAAATTGTTGGTATTAAAAGAGTATGGCGTGAATGATAGATTATTAAGTGCAATTGCATAGCTGTATGAAGACAGTACCTTATGTGTTTGAGTAAATGGAGAACTTACTGAGTGGCAAAGGGTTGAAAATATGTATATATAGCAGAATCAAAGGTTATAGAAAGAGGTGTGGTAAAAAGTGTATGCGATGTATGGGTTAACTCAGAGAAACTGCAGTAGGTTAATAAGTTCTGTTATTTAGGCAGAATGTTTATGTGTGATAGTTGAGTTGAAAGGGACATTGAAAGAAGGGTAGCGACATGGAACAAGGTAAACAAAGCAATATGTACAGTATCCCAATTTTCTAGTATAATATTCCACAACAGTAGTCTAGTATCAAGTTTGATGTATGCAAGTGAAACGTGGACATGGAGAAATATGGAAAAAATGGAGATGGCGCGATGGTATATATGTATTTTTGAGTACTATCAGGAATCGAACTTTAAATCCCTGGGTGGAAAACCAGAATATTACAACTAGGTTATGGAGGTCATCGAATGAATGATTGAGACTAGTTATGTAATTCTTATATTACCTAAATAAAATGAAATTAAAAACTCTTTGATTTAATCTTTTAAATTTAATTCATGTCAAAAGTAAATTTTCAAAAAAATTCAGAATTTGTTCATAAAAATATAAAGAAGTGCTATTAAAAACATTCAAATTTGTTTTGTATTGTTTTACTTTTAAAGTTAGATATTAAATTGTTACAGTAACTAAAACTATAATTTATAAAGAAATATGGACATATATTTTTTACAGTGAATTTTCATTACTCTCATCTCGTGCGGCTCGCCATTCCGCCTTGTTCGAGGAAAAGGTTTCTTCTGTACTCTCCAGGATCCTGGATATTCTGACTGCACACCAAGACATGTGTGACCGTCTGGAGAGGGGAGTAGTAAATGATCATCACACTGCACTTAACAAGATGTTGGCTCTCAAAAAAAGAAGGATCAAGGGGGTTATCAGAGGACAAGATGTATGTTTAAAATATAATACCATGTTAAAATTTGTATTTATAATTTTGTTATCCTAAGATAAACACATGGAACACTGTTAGGCTTTGTTCCCACTTGATAATGGCCGTACGGTGAACCTATTTGTGCAAACTTCACAATTATGAACTAATCTAAAAAAACATACTGGCAGGCAACCTAATAATCTGATTTGACACACTTTAGGGAAAAAATGTATGCATGCCTTGTCATTCCTTGTGCATGCTATAGTCAGCTCACAATATATTCAAAGGTGAGTAGCTCACACTATGACCGCATCAAGTAGGAATTCAGCCTTATTGGATAAAATAATTATGACAGTTAATATTACATACCCTTAAAAATTAAAAAAATATTTAATAATTTTTCTTTAATGTTTTTTGTAATGGCTGTCTTTTCTCTCTATTTTATTGTTGGATGAAAAAAATATATTCTCTTTATAAGGTAAATTTTAATGATAAATTAACTTAACATGTCATATAATTTAGATTTAAAAAAATCCTTAGAAAATTTCTTTTTCTTCTCAAATAGTAGCTGTGAACTCCTTCCTATATATGAAGGAGTATACACCAGTGTTAAGTGATGTCCTCTTCAAAGAATCTTATTAGTTCTGTTCACATGGGTGACTTTTCTGCACACTTGAGTTGCTGTGCCTGTAGTTGGTATTGATGAATATACTAAAAGCAACTAGGTCCGAGATTACTGTTATTTAAGCTTCATCCATTCCTCCTTCTTAATGTAAATTGCCACCAAAATATTTTTTCACAAATTTATCTTTCATAGATTTTTTTGTTCAGTAACACTTCTAATTTTGCATGTCACACTCTCAAATGTTAATGTGAACAGCTATGAAATCAGTGTTTTATTGTATTATGTTATTAGATAGGTCTTGGGATCTTCTGTTTTGAAGAAAATATATCTTTTTACCATTTATAACTTCAAAAGGCGCTTGATAAGTCAGTACACCAAATATATTTGATTGTATTAAACAGTATCACCTATTAATATTGATTCTAAGTTATTTATATGTTAATATCCATAAATGAGCAGTACATTTGAATCAGTATTGACAGAAGAAAATGTAAACTAACAGAAAATACTAAGCAATAAAAAATGAATGCTGACATCAGTGGACTAGTAAGTAAAATGCCTGCCTTCCACAATTATCATTGACACCCATTTTTTCAAAAAAGAGCTTTAGTCTGGTTTTCACATATGACTTCGTTAAAAAAATTCTGGACTGTTAGAAGAGTTCGTTACGTGACAATAAACTTGTTAGGTTGAACTACAAACGTGTAATTTCCATGTGGTAGTCTCTACCACCCAACTAGAAGTGAGGCCTGTAATAAAATTTAGACTAAAGGACCCTTTTTAAAAAAAATTGGATACAAACAGAAATCTAACCTTAAACCTTCGAGTTGGAATACAGGTGTCATACTAACTAGATCACGGAGGTTGTCAAAAAAAATATCTATCTATGGCTTGAAAATGTATACACCACTGACACATTTTTCTAGAAGTTTCTTATGCCATTTTAAGTACTTAATAAAAAATAAGTATTTATTTCTATACTTATTTGGTTTAGTTGGAGTCAGTGGAAAGCCTAGAGCAGAGAATGCTGGAGCAGGAGGCCGCAATATCATCGCTGGAGGCCCGCCATGCCTTCAGCCTGTATTGTGCCCAGCTGGAAACACAGTTGGTACACCTGCACCTCACTGATCTTGCTGCAGTCTTTAATGCACTGGCTGCCGTTAATCTTCAGGCACATATGGAGGTAAAGTGTTATTTTTATTAAAATTTCAAGTGGTGAAGTAGGCATAAATCTTTTGAAAAGAGCACTCAAACTTCCCAGGTTTATTTCCCAGTAGACTTTTAAATTATTTTTCATCCGACTTTATTGTATACTGGCGCTTAGTAACTAGCTACCTAATATAAATTTTAAGAACATTAAAGTGATGTGTATATATACATATACACATATATGATTCGAGAGTTTCAATCTGGGAATTGCCAATACTTATCGAAGAAATATTATAAATGAATTTTTAGTAAAAATTGTTTTTTTATTTTAATTCAGAATTTTTATTTACTCAACAGATGGCTGACATTTGGAGGCAGATTCAACCAACTGTCAATAAATTTTTACCCGAGGAGGTAGATGCATTTAACGGGAACTCATAGTGTAATATAGCTGTTTCAAATCAATCCTTTTTCAAGGATACTATTTCTTTGCGGTTATAAATTTAGTATTTTTTTTATTTACGTGTGTAAAAAAAATGTTTGAATTGAAAAAAAAATTGTTTCGTGTTAATTTTTTGAACTCGAAAGCAATACTATATTTTTTAAGAAATTAACATTCCAATTTTGTATGCAATATATTTTTTGTCTTAATTAGTAGGTATTTTTATTAACTAAGATTTGTTATTTTTTAAGTCTGCAAAATGTTTTTTTTCTATCAAAGGATCTAAATTATTTTTTTTTCAAGTTTTGTCTGGTATTGAGGTATTTCTGTCTTTTTTGAACTATTTTGCTCCTGAACTTTTGATTAATGACTTTTTTAACAATCTATAATTTTTCTTAAAACTGAAATAAGTTTTAGTTTTTCTATATTTTTTATTATCATGTAACATGCAGACTCAGTGATATTACCAAAATTAGCCTAGTGATTTTGCCAAATTTTCAAAATTGCTATCAAAAATTTTAATATTTAATATAATAATAATTATTATTATGATTAATTAAAATAATAGTATTTTTCAATTACAACCTCCAATAAAATAATTTTAATTTTATAATCTTTGTATTACTGATATTTTTCAAGTATTTTGCTAAATTAAATTTAATAATGAAACCCTTTTTAGATGTTTTCCAGGGGACCAGCCGATTAAACCTTCTTAAGAGGTATAATATGGGGATTTTGCTAAGGTAAAAAAAATAATATGTAAAGTGGGAAAAGATGCTGAACACCATATGTTATGAGGGTTTCTTTATATATAGGTAATAATATATACAGGCGTTGCTAAAACATGTTGGTTCCCCAAATATATCTATTTCTTTCATTCTGTAAGTATTGATATTTTTTTGTAAACCATATTATAAATTAATGAATCTCCCTTTGAGTCAAGTTCTACATATAAAATATTTTTTATTGCACAATTGGTGATGTTTTTGCTTTATGTAATATTTTACAACCAACTAGATAAGAATTTTGCAGATTAGTAAAATCAAATATGTACTACATATTTAACAATGAACGGGCAAATGAAAAAAGAAAGACGAACTTTTTATAATGTCATCCATGACTATCCAAGGGGAAGGGAGATAGTAAAAAAGGAAATATATTATTGAAGAGAGATACAATGTTTTTTAAGTCACTGTTTGAAATAAGCCAATGAGGGTTAAAAATGTATAAATTTACTTATAAAGATATGTAAAGACAAGTAGTTTTATAATATATTTCCGGGTTTTATATGCAAAGTGAAAACAAAACGGACAAAGTGAAATAAAATAATTATTTGAAATATTCAACAAATTTTCTGTGTAAGTAAAATATTGGAAAGCAATGAACCATTTGTAAAATCTTTCAGTCATTCAAATCAGAAAAAAAGGATGTGCAGTTTTGTTAACAAATACGGTGCTGAATTTATTTATTTAATTTATGGGTCAATGTTTAGTTCAAGTATGTATTTGCAATATGAAGCAAACAAAACAAATGTATAGATTCTGAATACTACACACTTTGAATAATTAAAATCAAAAGATAGTCAATTCACTAATTGAATTATGCCAATAAAAAATTCCATCGATGCATATTTATGGTATTGCATTTATACTCCGGTTAAATTTTTCTTAGATTTTTTTTAAATATGTATTTTAGTTTTTTATCCAAATAATTTTCATATATAAATCATTGGTAAATTATTTAATGAAAAATACAATGTAATTTTTAATTCTTCATTTAGAAGTTAACACAAATTTTATTCGCACAATATTAATCCTTTTATTTTTCAATTGATAAAATAAACTGCTGAATTTGTATCCAAGTGTGTTTAGAAAGATTTGGAAAAACATATTTGATAAGTTATAAAATTAGTTCAAAATGGTCTTGATAGTGTGATATGTACAGTTTAGATATAAAACAAATAAATTTTAAACCCTTTGTAAATTAAATAGTTTCAAATATGTCTTCCAATGCTCTAGGTAAAGAGATCTATAAATGTACTTTAAGTAATAATTTTAATAAGTGCCTTGCAAAAAAAAGAAATCTAATACCTCGTTTAACAATAGGGATACCTTCTTCAAATTTATCTTAACGGAGGTAAAAATAATACACTAAGTATAGGGATATGCTCCTAAAATAAAAATATGTAATTCTTAAATATTCAGGAGATTCTCTTGCTGTTTCTATGTCAGCACTAGCTGCCTCACCTGTAATACGAATGCTATATTTTAGCTCATTTTTTGAGCCATCCATGAGAATCCAACATTTTCGTCGGTATTTTTTTCTTCTGTATTTAAAAAAATTAAATCTATTGCTTTATTTTGAATTGTCCTTTGACTGCCTGACATGTGGCATTGGCCCATACCATCAATCTAAACATTTAACGTTTAGTAGACTTTTTGTATAGTGCTACTTCATGTTGCTATTGTTTTCAACCATGGGTTTTATCTTCTTTGATACAATTGTGATAGTTGCGTACGATAATTCCGTTTTGAATAAGATGCTACATTCTGTTCACCACTTTCAACTAGATTTATTATGGGATCTTACTAATTATTTAAAGGAAGATGCTATCCATGTGACCTGTTACAGTAGAATTGACAAATCCAGGAATTACTTAGGCGTGCAAACATGCTTGCAGTGTATATATACATAAACTTAGGGGAATTTCTCGTTCGTTCATCATCGCCACTAACTAAAAAAATATTGTTTTTGTCAATTAGCGAAGTATTGTTTACAGAGGTAACGTAAAGCGAGGTATTACTGTATTTAAGAACTAAAATGGAGATTTGATATATTTTCATCAATAGGTTTTTTAACTTTTAATGTTTCACTATTTAATGAATAAATTAATGTGCCTTATTTAAAGAGCTATCTGTATTTTATAATGTCTATGAAAAATACTAATATTATCCGTACTCATTGTTTTTAATGTATTTTGTAGCATTTATATTTTAATAGACATGTCAAATTGTTTTATTTTGGCATGTCTTAAAACATTACATGTATCAGTATTTTAATACAATTTTATTTAAGAATTTGAAAATGATGTATATTATCTTAAAAAATAAATCTTAATCATGTTTTGATGCCTTTCATTTATTTCACTGACAATTGTATAATGACTAAAATAAGTTGGAATCTGCTCAATATATCTTGATGGTGTTTTCCATTCATATGCTTGGTTGTGTAGTTAATTTGCTGGTATTCTGTGCAAAAGGCCAAAAAATTTGTTGAAATTGATACTTCTCATATATAATATATATATTTTTAACTAAGGTTATGGGACTTGAAGTCAAACAGCTTGAAATTAGAGTCTGAAGTTCTTCAAAATGTTACATACATAAAAATATTTTGTAAAAAAAATTGGTTCACGTTCAAATAAAATAATTATAGTATTGAAAAAAAAAGTAGCTCGTATTAAAAATTATTAATTTTAATTAAACAATGATAATTAGACACACAGCTCAGTACAAAATCTCACACAGGCACAGCTTACGACATGACATTATCACGGATTCAAACTGATTGATTTTTTCGGACGGACATTATTTATTTTAGAGCATCTTATGGAAAATATTTATATTAGCCTATGTCAAAAGGCTAGTTATATTTTAAATTTTTTTTGTCACATAAGTGGGCTGTTTCTTTTTGTCACATAAGTGGGCTGTTTCTTTTTGTCACATAAGTGGGCTGTTTCTTTTGCCGACCTGTTTAAATGAACTAAAGAAAAGCACAAATGATTGGCTTCGCACCTGTCAAGACATTTTAACCCACATTTATGGGCAATTCACTGAATTGGTTAAGGGTTGATTTTTTTATTTTGAATAAACAAAATGATAAAATTGATTCCCACAATTCAAAAAGGAAATGAAAACTGGAGATACAGAGAAGACACCACTCATTAGTTATATTTACGAGTAAGTCCTATCAGAAAATCAATTTTTGTGAACAAAGACACTAAAGTTCACATGTAGCATGCGTTTTTAAGTCTTATACATAAAATCTAATAAATCTTGAATATTATTTTCACTGACCAAAAAAAGGTTTCCCAACAAAACTCAACTTTCAGCAGTGTTGAAAGCCTTCTCACCTGAATCTGAAGGTTCTTATAATCTGAAGAGCTCCCTATAAAAACTAAAATAATTCTTTGAAAAAGTAGGAGCAGCGATTCCTGCCACCATAACAATATAAATTGTGTTTGGAGACTTGTAAAGGCAAATACAGACCATTTTGAATATTCTTTTTAAGTGGAAGTTATCTGTATTCAATTTAAATAACATGAATATGAACAAGTGCTAGTGATTCTTAGCTTTTGTTACAAACACAATTTTCATTGTTTAGTTTTCACATAAATTTTGAATTTTCTTGCTTAAAATAAAGTATATTGGCTCACATTCAGTGTTAGCCTTAAGCGGTAATACAAACAGATTTTCCTATCGCGATACGCATCTTTCGCTTATTCAACATCCATACTTTTTCTCATACAATTCCTACGATTTCTTTGATTTTTACATTTTTTTCTATCAAAATGTACACTTGATCCAACCACACTTTCCTTGATCTTCCTCTACCACATCTTTCACTCACATTTGTACTGTATTTGTTATGTTAGTCGTTCTTCATCCATTCATTCTACGTGTTCAAACCATCACAGAGTTCTCTTCTTGAACTTATTTAAACTCACATTCATTCCTACTCACTTCATTCCGTCATACCTTATCACTCCATGTATTCTTCTCAGTGCATGCATTTCTACAAGTTCCATTAGACAGCTTTCAGTCTTTTTCCATATTTACATTTCATTCCCATACATCAAAGTTGGTACTAGAATACCGTTGTAGACTATCATTTTAGCAGATTTAGATCTTAAGTGGTAATACATGCATAGAAAGATCTTAGCAACATTTCACAGCATCTGCAAAATAAAAATTCATAAAAAAAGGAAAAGCATGGTTTGGTGTTATTTAGACAATGTTAGACTATATCAAGTTACAACTTATCATTTTGATCTACAAATCAGTTTGTTTTTAGCTTTGAATTTTTTTAGTTTACATTTGTAAAATTTTCCACTCTGGGTGCGATTTTACGTTTTTTGAGATATTTCAGGCATTACATAATATTTTTTAAATAATTAAAACTTTTATCTTCCTTTAAACCAGTAACATGTTGAAAAGCTAGAATTTATTGAACTCCATTTTTTTTTCAGGTCCTTTGCACATTACAGGTTTCCCCAATTCCTACAAGGACCAAACATAACAAGTACAAAAAAAACATGTATAAAACAGTTTAACATTTTGATATAAAAACTATTGTAAAAATGTACATGTTACACTAAAACACTAGACAAAACGTAGCCTGTAAGATAATATAACAAGATTAAATTATTTCAAGTACTTCACTAAATTCAAGAGATTTTTCCTAAAGGAGCTGAGCGACATAATACTGTACCATGTCAGAGGTCAAGCGTAGTATATTAAAAAATAATTGTCCAATTCTATCTGATATACAAATTCATGTACAATGAGGGCAAGAGATAAAAAAGTATATTTGAATTATTACAATATTTTTTATTAATAAATTGAAATAAACTACTTATTTTACAAACTAAATTAAAGAATTATGATCACCATGGTCGTATCTTATGTTGTGTTGCATGAGTTAAAATATATTCGTTGTGTGGTTTCGTTTTCATCTGAACTTGTTTATGTCTTGGTTTCGCTTTGCACATTACATATAGAGTTTCCTGTCTCCATACAAAGAAACAGTGACGACATCTTCTTTTTAAGACACCTCTGATTTTAAGACCACAAGTTTGAGTAAAAAGTGTAGAAACAGGCTTCAGCAATTCATTTCCCTGGGTAAACGAATTTGAGACATTTGATAGTATTCCAAACGATCTGCTAGCAGGTATGAATGAAGTAGGAAGATTGCCGGAGGCAATAGCGGCTGGCGAAATGCATTTGTTTAGCACTTTCGAGTAATTCGGTATTTTTGATAATTGTGTGATTCCATACGTGATTCCTTTGAACATTGCTTGCATTTTTACCTAAAAAAATTCAAATGAAAATTCGTAAATTTATTTAAAAAAAATTAATATGATTAGAGGGACTATTTGATAAAAATGAAGTTAGCCCATAAAACTTACACAATAAATAAAATAACGGTTCTAAATGCGAAGTATTCGAATTCTTTAAATAAACAAGAAATACAATGAACTAACCTCAAATTTCGACCAGAACCATGAAAAATTATTTAGTCTATGATAATCGTACTGTCAATTTAAGATAAAATTGCCATGAGAAACATTTCAAAAGTAGGCGTTTGAACCATTCCTAAATTGTACGCACTGGCAACAAAAGCGAAGAACGTCAAATTGGTTTGAAACCTCTGAAATGTCAAAATGAGTATCGGGGGGTGTGAGTTGTATCAAATATATTGTTAAAATAAATAGTGGTTGATTAAAATCGTGACTTTAACTGTCGGCGCTATGGATCTTTTAAAAGCCCCTTCAAACCAGTCTCTTGTAGACTCGGATATTGGCTCCATCGATAGTTTTCCGCTTCTGGATATTGAGGAAGTAAGTGACGACTAGTCGGCCTTTTTTGATTGAAGAGATAAAAGTACCTATTCATGTGCATTTATTTGAGTTTTTTATTAGCCTTTAAGTTGATCAACTCCCTTTTGTGCATGTTTAATGTTTTGCAATCACATAACTCTAAGATTTTTATATTTAAACAGATGGGGCGAATCAAAATATCTTCTATTAAAATATGTGATGAAAATAAGATCTAGTCTCTTGTGTTACTTAGATATTCTATCTATAATGCCTTGTGCTGTGGTAATTATGTGAAAAACACTAAAATTCTATCAACTCCCCCTTACTCTTGCACTTGCAGATCCAACCCGCTCATACTTTGGCCTTTTGTTATCAATATGGACCACTTTTGACATTTTTTTAGATTAGATTAATTGATTGAAAGGTTTTTAATTATAATAATTTTAATTTACCTAAAGATTTTATATTATAATTTTTAACCTAAAGATTTTATATATTAATTGATCTTTATTACTTTACCCTTAAAAAATCTGCCTCAAATAATTTTATTTTCAAAAATTCATTTTCTTTATTTTCTTTTAAATGATAAGGAAATATATAATAATAAAGCAACAGTTTAAAGTATACTTCAATAATCATATAAAAAACATCCCCTTTCCTAAATTGTAATTATTACATGTGTCAATTAAACACTCTCATCACTGAAAATACGAGTAACATAAAAAAAACATACTCTAGAGATATATGAGATTTACACTTTTTTAGTGAAATAAATAAAAGAGAAAAAAACCGGAGTAACAACATGTCACAAACAAAAATAACCACTCAATTTTAGTATAATATATGATACATAAATAATAAAACATCCATATTTAAATGTAACCACCCAAAGACAATAAGATCTCCACCACTATCCCCAATGTGCAATAATACTTTCTCAGACTCAGGAATGCATTCAAACTGTTGACTCTTTTCTTTAAAATTGAAATTCTTTTATTGAACCATAGTTCAAAACGGTTATGAATTTAATCTTGTTTTTTTTCTTAGAGGGTATATTACATTTATTGTCCGATTGGTTTTGATAACTTAACCATTTTCATGGACACCAATTGGTATACAACATTACAGTTTCCAACATGAAACCTCACAGCATTTCTGCCGAAATATTTGAATAATAAACAATTTTATTCATTAAAAGACAGAAAAAAATTAGAAATCACTCAAAATTTAGACCATACTGATTTCATATAATTGTTAACAATATTACATTTGTCATATTGACACAGTTTTCATGTTTTAGAATCGGAATCTAACTAAATTCTTCATTTTTTTTTTAAATCCTGAAGAAATTATTAGGAGTCAATTTTACAGATTTTCAAATAATTTTTTTAGAGTGGAAAAAATACTCAAGCAACGGTGGGTTCTGTTTATCTAAAATAGTATATTTCAGTTCTATTTATCTAAAATTTAGCCATAGGATTAAATATTGTCCGTGGTTCGTATACTCCATATAAAGGAGTTCACGGCCATTATTTAAAAGATGGTCCGTGGTTTATAGTTTAATGATAAGTGATTTGCAGATGATAAAGAAAAATAGTGAAGATGCTTTTTGAAATCAGTAGATCATTGAACTTACGTTTGTTTTAAGAATATTATACTTAAGATTAACATTCAATATTTGGCTAACTTGATCTGGCCACATTTTCTTAGTGGGTTTTTTATACCATGCACACTATGTATTATTGATGCGAATATATGAGGTATGATCTATATAAAACTGGACTGACTTTAAAAACATCTTTATTATTCAATAATTTACATTTGATAGTTTTTCTCCTACATTAATACAGCAAATTCATTGTTTCTGCCTTGCTGCAAAAGCCCCCACAGTCGTCTTTGTAAAGCTGGTCAAGCACTGCCTGTGAATCAGTTTCAATCTCTTCTATTGTCTCAAAACGTCGCCCCTTGAGCTTCAACTTCATTTTTGGTAATAAAAAGCAGACACCGGTGAATAGGGAGGGTGTGAATGACAGACATGGACTTTTCCACTGTGATGACAATTGCTTTGTTTCAGGGTCATTCCATCCTGGCGGCATAACTTCTGTCCGGTTTTATATTGATCATACCTCGTATTTCTTTTGAAAAAAAATTCTTTCCATATAATCAAATAATTTTGATGTATCTTTCTTAATATAAATAATGATGTTGTAACTTTTCATAAAAAAAAATATTGAAATGATCACTAGCTTTATTTTATTGTAATAGTTATATCGGTGTATTTTATAAGTACGTACATACAAGCATCCATGTTTCTGATGTTTACTTAAATACAAGTCTTATCAATGTTTACAAGTTCATTTTAGTTTTATGGTTGTAACTTTAAACCTAGGATGTATCACCTATGGCCCATAAGTCAATTCCAGCCCAGAAAGGTTGAAACGGTTTTCTTACATTTATTTGCTGTTAATTTTTTAAGCACATAGTGTTAGTTTTACCCTGTGTAAGGAATAGAATCATACATAATTGAACTATTAATGTGTTGACTTTTGGATGATGTGAATACCATTCAGCTGACATTATACTATTGGTTTTATGATTTTTCAGTACGATAATACAGTACAATAGGGTGTTGTGTGTTAAATTAAATATTCGAAACAGTGAATGCTATATTTATTATGAGCGAGTTTTCAGACTATACTCGTATATGCTAAAAGTTATATATTTTTTTATTTCTCTTAAAAGTTTTGCCTTAAGATGGTAAGACATGAAAGTGCCCAACACCAACCTCCATAGAGGCATTTTGTATAATCTGTATGTTCCTGACGTAACAATGGGGATGTTAGATTAGAATAGAATTTAAAAAAAACATTGATATTAGCAATGTTTAAATTGGCTTGCAACTGAGAAGCTTTCTCTCTCACCAGACTTTTGAATATTTTTCAGTCTAAGTTAACATTTATTTGTATCAAGATATACATAATACATTGAAAATATAATTATTATTTGATTTCAGTTAAACGATGAAGAATATGGAATACCACCCGTGAGCGAACTTCCATCTTTGGAAAGTGTGTTAGCATCTGAAGATGGTACTTTAGAAGAATGGGAAGGAGGTGGTCTGGTAGATGAAAATCGATCGACTATCATCACACCCTCTCCTTCTCCCACTCCAAAAAAGAGCAATCTAGAAAATTCATCTGAAGTGGGCTCTCTCCTCAAATATATTTTTCTTCAAGGAGTTTCACAACAAATTACTACAGCTGCCGTAAGTAATATTAATTTGTTTTCATTAGTCTTAAAGTGCATAAAATCTAACAAAAGTGTCCTCATGAGCTTCAGTTGTTATTTCACTGATTAGAAAAGTCAACATTCAAAAGTCAATTTCACAGTCATTAGACCAACCTCAACGGAAATGTTTACATATTGGGATACTTCCTTCAGATATCTGCCACAATATTTGCAAGAGGGAGAAACACAAACAATTTAATGATCCCAAATACCTTATGTATGGCCAAATATCAACACAGGTATGACTAGGTCAGACAGGAGTTTTATAACTACCCACAACTTGCTTGAATGGTCACACAAAAGTTTTATGCCCACCCACATCTCCCTTGGAATGTGAGTGTGTGATTCCTAGAGAGTTAGAACTGAAAGCTTGAGAACATGGATACTGCCATTGGAGTGCCTGCCAGTGGGACACCATCTACCATCGACCATATGGAAGTCTTTTAATTGCCTATTCTCACCCACATGGGTAAATCAAAAAAGAATCTACTCAGATGGAGAATTTGTGCAGAGAACCCACTACTGATTATGCCTCGTTATCTATTTGGAATAAAACCTGCAGAATGGAATCCCCAATGCCATCACAGTTGCATCTTTCAGCAGGATATAATATGTTGTCTGGAAAGTAGTTTAGTATTTGTTGAATTATTTCAAATGTGTTGAATGTATATTATTATGAATAGTTAAGCACATTTTTTCGGTCATTGTTTACCCAAATTCCTTGAGCACTTTTTTCTACATAATTTTGAAGATGGAACAAAATTAGTTGTTATTTTGTGCTTTTTTACTACTGCAAAGAAAAAAATGTGGCACAAACAAAAAAAAACATGTGTAGTGTATGGCGATGATGCAATAAATGATCGTGTGTGTCAAATCTGGTTTGAAAATTGTCATAATGGTGATTTGACACTTGAAGATGATGTCCACCTAGTAAGCCGATCACCACTTATATCCATCAAATCATGGCTCTGATCAAGAATAACCAGCGTTCTACTATACAAGAGATTTCTAAAATACTGAATATATCGAAAACCATCACGATTACGATCTACAAGCATTTGGTACAATTTTGCATTTGAATTTGACTTAAAAATATGAAATTACCTCCTGGACAACCTAATAGATCTTAGACTAGATTCGAGGTAGTGTAGACGAGATTTGAGTGGAATAAGTTTTAAAAAAATATATCAATCACTGTGTATAGTATTTATAGTTAAAGTTAAAGTGGCCTCCAAATGTTTAGTTGTGTTGTATTTATAGTTGATTATCCAATGTTTCAGACTGATCACATAGTCCGTCTTCATGATTTATTAGTCTAAAGGTGTTACCTACATTCAAGGACAATCTATGGTTAGTTATCAAAAGAACACTAACATGAAATTAGTAACTTCTAATCTCAGGATCAGTCTGAAGAGTTACGTAATCAAACTATAAATACAATACGACTTTGGAGGCCACAAATTTTTTCATCCCAACTGGATCAGTTGCTTTGCTGTATCTATTTTATGAGGGGTTCGGGCTTCGAAAGATTTTTGTGGTACAAGTCTCCCCAATCTGCAAATTAATATAAGTTTTATTTTTTAAATATATGCACTATGAATTAAAAATTTATAACACTCCAACGCATGACAAGCACAGTACATGCATAACTCAAAGATGGCCAAAACATAATTACATTTGATTTGAAGAGAGTGGCCGGGTGATAAAATTTTCTTCGACTTCAATAATCAAGCCTTCAGGTTAAAAACTACTGGAGTAGGCATTTTACTCACACAGTTCATCATTGTACGTGATGGAAACATTACCAAATTTTGCCATCCAGAGGTAGAACTGAGCAGGTTACATTGCCAAAGTACCGAAGATAGGTTGACCCAGAAAGTGCTACAGTGGCAACTAAGGGAATGGAAAAGAAGTACACTAGCACGATGGTCAGATGACATTAGGAAAGTTCTCAGGAGCTACTGAAAGTAATGTGCCTGTAATAAGAACGAGTGGCAACAACATGACTTTTGGGAACCATTGGATACCAAATCCCAAACCTTCTGCTGGAAGGCAAGCGTCTTACTAAGAGGTTGCCACACAAATATAATATATAGGTAGTAAATAATTCCGAAAAATGTTTTTAAAAGTCATTTAGTCTGGTTTTTTTTCAGATGCTTAAAGCATTCTTCTGGTTGTTGTAAAGTAATGCTATATGGTTATATAACCTTTTTATATTGAATCGTATATCATAAAATGTACCACATACGATATTTAGATAATTTAGTGAAAATGACCACAATTTTATCTGCATGTTCTCGATATATGTTATTGAAAGTTTATTTTAGAATTATATTTTTAATTTTTTTATAACCAGGAACGTATTGGAGCAGGCACTGGCAGTGCAGTGGCAGCATGGGAGGAGCGTATTGCAGTGGGAACCTCTCATGGGCTGGTCATGGCCTTTGTCTCTCAGGTGCTACGCTGGTGTTGTCAGCAACACAAAGACCAAGCTGCTGTCACTTCCTTGGATTATAATGATGATGGTACCAGATTGTTAGTGGGTATGCTAATATTTTATATTATAAATACAAGACTTGTATAGCTTGTAAGATGTGAGTATAATATTTGATCTGGGGAATCATATAAAATAAGTCCTGACATTTAATAACATCTGTTGTACACTGTATCTTTTATGAATCCTATTTAACCTACATCTGTGTCCTTTTTTATTTAGAATTATCTCTGTTTTTCTGGTTTATTTCCTATATCATCAATAAACATTTATCATTGTAGTGTTGCTTGGTATCGAAATATCACTTCAAGAGTACTATTTTTTTAATTTTTAAAACTCTCTTCATCATCATCATCTTTCCGCTGCATCCATCTCGGCACTTCATTCTGGGTCACCCTATACTAAGGCATTTGCAACAAATTTAATATTTTATTCATTTTCAGGTTTTGCTCGAGGTATAGTTGTTATGTACGAGTCCAACGAAGGGACCATTCTCCGCACAGTAGAGGCCTGTGGGGGAGGGCCCTGGGGAGTGTTGCGAGTGTGCTGGGGCCCCACTGTCGGTGCCACTTCTGCTGTGGTGGCTGATACAGGAGGCTCCGTCTGGCTGCTCAGGTTTACGAGGATCCTGGGTGTGCGTGGCACAAAGGTCTCCTGTCTTTTCTCTGGAGCTAGGGGAGAGGTAAATATTATCTCAATAATGCAGTTGATTTTGATTTTTTTTAGATGTGTTTAAAAAATGCTGTAGATATATTTTCTATTTCAGAAAATATATTTTCTTGATAATAATAATTAGGTGAATTGTACGAGGGTTGCTACTTAAGTTTTGAGACAGACAAGTAAAAACAAATATTTATCATCGAAAATGGCTTTATTGTTTTTCAAAATACTCTCCATGAAGATCAATACACTTTTGCATGTGTTTGAACCAATTTTCGAAGCACTTTTTCCACTCCGAATGAGGTAACTTCAAAACATGCGTTTTGAACACATCAACCACTTCTTCAGGCGTCGAAAAACGTTGACCTCGCAATTTATTTTTGATGTTCGGGAATAAAAAGAAGTCATTGGGTGCCAAATCAGGGCTGTACAGCAGATGACCCATCAATTCGATGTTTTGAGTGCTCAAAAAGTCACTTGTTTGAACTGATGTGTGAGAGCTCGCATTGTCGGGGTGGAGAATGATCCATCTTCGGAGGTTGGTTTTCCTCATTTCTTCGAACACTTCTGGCAAACAAATGGTGGTGTACCATTCAGAATTGACCGTACGACGTTCCACTAAAGGCACTGTTGCGACATGACCATTTATACCGAAGAAACAAGCCACCATTTGCTTTGAAGTCTTAAAAGACCCATACAGTCGACTGCTGTTTAGTTTCTGGCTCATATGCATAGATCGATGATTCGTCGCCTGTCACGATCTTATAGACGTCTTTTGAAGCACTGCGATCGAATTTTTTCAACATTTCTTTGGACCAATCGACACAAACCTTTTAAGAGTGATTGTCAAATTATGCGGTATCCAACGGGAACAAATCTTTCTGACGGCCAAATGTTCATGCAATATTGAATGTATGCGAGTGGAACTAATACCCAAACATGCCTCAATCTCACGGTAAGTCACATGACGATCTTGCAATATCAGTTCACGCACAGCATCGATGTTTTCTGGCACAAAAACCGATTTTAGACGACCTTCACGAAATTCGTCTTGGAGCGAACTACGATCACGATTGAATTCGAAAAACCAGCGAAACACAGTGGCCTGGGATGGTGCTTCATCATCAAAAGTCGAAGCGAGTTGATCGGCACACTGTTGTTGAGTTAGTCCATGTTGAAATCATCGCACGAAAATGTTCACGATTTAATTCCATTTTTGGCCGAGATGAATTTTTCAAGTCACTGTAAACAACACAAATAGCACTCGTATGACAAAACTTTCTGAGCATGTATACCATTACAAATGGCAAACTTTACGATGTTGATGTCAGATTTGACGTTTCTACACTGGTGTTGCCATATCTCAAAACTTAAGTAGCAACCCTCTTATAGTAGTTTTTTTTTTACAAAATATCAACTTAAGACTTTTATTAATATTGATTGATTCGTAAAAGCATTACTAAATAAATTTAGATCAAATGAGATTTGAAAGTAGAATTAATACCAGTAAGTCAAGATTGAAAAACTATTATATACCAAATTATTGACAACTCTGATACTGTCTTTGATGTTTGGGTATGTATCAATATTATTTTAATCAAGTAATAACATCAGTCAAATAGTTAGAAAAGTAGTTTTAAGAGCCATTGCATCTGATTTGTATCTTTAAAAACTACCTCAGGGTTTTTTTCATATAAAATAAAATAAAATTGATAACAGTTTGTCTTTTTGTATGTATTATATATATATACTAGGTTAGTCAAAAAGTTTTGAAAGCGGAAATGAAAATACATTTTTTTTGGGGGAAATCACTTTTATTGCTCAGTATAGTCTCCCATAAGATCAATACACTTGGTCCAACGATCTTCCAACTTTGTTGTCCCATCACGGAAGTGACTTTCTGGAAGGCCTGCAAAATGCTCCTCTACGACGGCTATAACCTCTTCGTTTGATGAAAAATGCTTTCCACGAAGGAATTTTTTGAGGTGTGAGAACAGCCAGAAGTCAGAGGGAGCTAAATCTGGCGAATAGGGTGGATGCTGCAACAATTCGTACCCCAATTCACTGATTTTCGCGATGGTTTTTTGAGCTGTGTGAGCAGGTGCATTGTCTTGATGAAAAATGATTTTTTTTCTTCTGCAAACCGGGTCTTTTTTCACAAATTTTTTCATCCAACTGGTCCAAAAGGTCACAATAATATTCAGAGTTGATTGTCTTACCAGTTTGGAGATAATCTATAAATAAAATTCCTTTTGCATCCCAAAAAACTGACGCTAATACCTTCTTGGCCGATTTCTGGACACGAACTCGCTTCGGAGCCAAAGTGCCTGGTTCACACCACTCCTTAGCCTCTTGTTTTGATTCAGGATCATGGTGGTAGACCCAAGTCTCATCCATAGTGATGAATCTACGCAGAAAATCCTTTTTATCCTTTCGAAATTGCTCCAAATGTTGCTCAGAAAGTCGCATTCGAACGTGTTTTTGTTGCATTGTTAGCAAATGCGGCACCCATTGTGCACACAGTTTTTTGAGACCCAAAACTTCAGCCAAAATATGCCATGTTGTTCCATGTGAGATGCCTATGGTGTCAGCTATCACATCCACAGTCGATCGATGATCTTCCAAAACCATATCCTGTATTTTCGCTATGATTTCTGGTGTTGATGCACTTTTTGGACGTCCTGAGCGTGGATCGTCTTCAACGCTTGTACGCCCACGCTTAAACTCCAAAACCCATCGGTGAACGATTGGAAATGAAGGAGAAGACTCCTTTAATACTTTCACCATCTTTGCATGGATCTCAGTAGCCGATAAACCTTCCAAAACAAAGAATTTAATCACTGCACGATATTCGGATTTTTCCATTGTTAAAAAATACACTGACACGTCAACTTCAAATGGCTTGTAAACAAAGAATGAATTGACAGATCGAAATGAAATTTTGAGTACGTTCTTATGAAAGATGAAATATTAAAATGGCGTAGAAATTTTGGTTTTTCTACTGCTCCATAGATGTCGCTTTCAAAACTTTTTGACTAACCTATTATATATAAAAACTGAAATACGTACTTTTGATATGTATTTGAGTTTTTTTGTAGTCCTATCACGTGTGTATTTTCAAAACAGGAGATTTTTCGTAAGCTGTGAGTTATTCATACATATATTGTTACAAATATATAAAATTACTGACTCCCAAGTATGAAAGCTACCTATTGTGTTTAAACTTTCCAAACGCTGTCACTTATGGAGCTGATGAATTTTTCTCCCAGCCACTCCCTCACATTGAACATATCAAATAATGCAAATAAATGTTGAATGTCTCTTCGTGGCGATGACAAAGTATTTCGCGAGGGTTGCGAAAGATTATAATATAGATAATCTCCTCATACAGGAAATACATGTGATTCTTTCACTTGAGCATCAACAGTCTCACTGCTGTTGAAGTGTTGCCCATTCTTAAAACATGATTGCTTCATGTGTCCGCCTATAATTAACCAGCAACACAATAATTGAACAGATCACCTAATAAGCGAGTACTGTGTCATTAAACCAGTTAAAAAACTGTCTAGACAAATTTATGTATACAAACTCATAAGAATTTTTCATTTTTTTTTCATGGGCATTTGATAGTTTAACTTGACATAAATATAGTCAGTATTGCCTGCCTGTAAAAAAATAAATAGTAATTCACTTCAGGACTGGTTTTATTTTCTGAGTATATTGTACTGGTGCTCAATAGTTATTTAACATAAATTTTAGGAGCACTCTTAGAGTGACATATGATACAAAACACCAATTTTTAAGTCAGAGTTGAATTAATCAGTTGATTGAATTTTATGTTACCGTTTATTGGTGCCTCCATTCCATTGTAGTATCTCTTTTTAGATTTCTTTTTCAATGTTCTCTGCCTTCATTTTGTCTTGAACTTTTAGGTATGCGCCCTAGAGCCTCTGCCCGCGCCCCCTCCTGGCTGGGGTTGCGTGCTGGCACTTGCCACCCTGTCCCGGATAGCCGTGGTGTGTGTGGGAGGCCCGGGCGGAGGGGGTGGAGCTTCTCTGACAGGTCCACCTAACACCCTCCCCCTGCTAGCATGGCAGCCTGCGCACCGCCCTGATCCTGTGCTCTGTTCTGCTAGGGGGGCCATCATACAGTTCCACCAGGTGATATATTTTGAAATAAAACAATTTCGTTGCAAAATATTATATTTAACCATATCTATGGCATGTAGCCTTCACAAAAATCACGTAAAAAACATATTTATTACAAATAAAATGTTTGCAAAAAATATTGTTAAGTTTATTTTACCAACCGTTACAAGGAAAGTTGACAAAAAACATTGAACCATATTCAGTCATACCGCAAAATAGACAGGATGCAGCTGCCAAATAGCTGATATTTAATTTTTAGAGTAAAAGAGTGAAGGTGACAAGCCACAAAAAGGTTATGGCAATTTTTTTTGGGATTGTTTTAGATTTCTACTAACTGACTTCAAAGAGAGAAACACTATGGCTACTGGCAAGAATTATGCATCATTGATTTACAAATCAAATTATGCCATGAAAACAAAATGCTGAGGAAAGCTGTCAGGCATGAGATTATTGCATAACACTGCACCAGTTTATGGTACACTTCTGTTACTGTAAAGGTAGCCTAGTGGGTGGGTGATTTAATATTTCCAAACATTAAATCACCCACCCACTATAGTTCCGACCTGGCCCCTAATGATAAGTTTTTATTTTCAAAACTGTAATCTGATTTGCGTGGAAAAAGTCAAAAGGGACGAAGAAGTGATCTCCCCAATGTTATATCATTTTGAGAACAAAACTTCTGAATATTTTTTTAGTGGTATTTAAAAATTTATTTATTCTTCTAAAAAATATATTGAACTACAGAGTGACTATAATGAAAAATATTTTTTTTGTTTCATTCATTTCATTACCTTTTTTATATCTTTGGGCTGGAAATTTTGGACCTTATTATATATATATCTAAAACAGCTAAAATATTTTAAAAATCTTGACATTAAACTTCAATGCAATCTGAAATTTTGATTTGTCACAACCTATTAAACACAACACTGAAATATGTATTGTTCATTTCAGATTCGCTGGGGTCCCGGTGGACTGGAGGCTCTGCCCCTCAAGCGTACAGTGCTATCCTGCACTCTGTCTGCCTTGCGCTGGCTGGGAGCCCGCCGCCTCGCTCTTATAGATTCCCGCGAATCTCTGCACCTCTGGGATGTCTCTTCAGCAACTACACTCGAGTTATTAGACCTTTCTGATGCACAGCTTGTGTACGCTAATGCACATTTTAAGGTAAGATATATTAAAAAATCATTTTACTAAAACTCTATAAAAAATAGAGGTTATATTGTATCATAAATTTTGAATACAAAAAATATTTGTTATAGAGTGTGATTTTCACAATAAACAGTTAATTTTAAGTTAATAAAGAGTCCAAAAAACCTATTCATTTCACAACAGTATTTTTTATTGTTAAATTATTCACTTTTAATAAATCATATTGAAAGTCTAAAAATGGCCAAAAATTAATAAATAAGATTAAAAAAAAAATCAAAACAAGGGATAAGAATATAAAATAGTACGTCTTATTTTGAAATTTAGTATAAGATTCTTTCCTTTGTTTATAAAAACCTATTTCGTCCTAAATTTCATCCCATCTGCTCTTACTGGTGAGGATATTTCTGGAGTAGTTAAATGATACGCAGAACGATACGTAAGTATCGTTCTGCGTATCATTTAACTACTCCAGAAATATCCTCTATTAGGTACTCTTGGAGCACCAGTAATTTTAGGGTCATTATTTTGTTGCTTGTTGTGTACTGTTTTAAAATACCTAAAACATTTCCCCTTTATTATATTTTGATATGCGACGTTATTTAATTTAAAAAAATGTTACAACAAAAAAGGAGTGTAAATAATATGGAATTATTGTTTAACTTGTTCCATGAAATTTTATCTCACATGCAGTGTGCAAAATAAAAATCTAGACAAAATGCAAACCCTTTAAAAATAATTAATCAAATGCTTCACAAAAATTTGTTTTCTTCAGCTTACAAAAGGCAGATAACATTTAAAACTGTATTGTATAACATATAACTAATTATATGGGATGAAATTTGTGACTTAGTTGCTAAGGTGTTTTGGGTTTGATTTCCGATGGTACCTGAAGAAAAAATGAGTTTTTCTGGTAACAATACTTACATGTTATAGACTTCTGTAAATGTTTTTGCCTCTGGGGTATTATTGCTAAAACATGTAATAACCAACTACAAGTTCCGTGCCTACTCCAGTGGTTCTCATCCCAAAGGCGAATGGGGGCTGAAGGCAATGTTGTGTTCCGATTATGCTCTTTAATATGTCCGAATTACCAGTTTGGATATTTTGAAAAGCACTATACGTATGAAAAAAAAACTATCTTACAATCAAGTTGGTCATTACAATTTATTTTTGCTGGTACTAAATATGTTATTATATATTTCACCTATTTGTAAATCTTAATTCTTCTTTTAGGGTGTAGCGACAGGTGGAAAGGTGTCTGAGGCACTTGCAATAGCAGGGGGTAGTGCCTTGGGGGGCGCCTGCGTTGGTGGGGGTTCTAGTGGGGCACTGCTACTGTTGGGCCGAGCAGGCCTCAGGAGAGTGGCTGCGAGAGCCGCTCATGCTGCCGCACATCACCATGCTGATATGGGCCGCTGGACCCAGGCTATACAGACGTTGGCTAATGAATACAAAGTAAGTTGTGTCTTGTATCTGAATATCCGTTATGCAGCAGTGATGGTTTATCCTATATAATAGAGATGCCACCTCGCTCTGACATTCATCTTAGAGCAATCCTCCAAATTATGATGAGAATAGAGCAATAATTGAAAGAAACAGTATTTTTATATACAGCCCTTGCCCTGACCCATTTATGTGTTAACATGTGTGAAGGAAACATAAAGAGTCAGAGAAATAGTACAAGTTCTTTGAGGTGTGTGGATGTAGAAGAGGCTAAGGATGTGTCTCAAGAAAGGAAAGTCTGGTACTTTGTCCTCTGTCTATCCCGACAGGGAAATGGCTCGATGGCAAGTATCTATGCATGTGAAGTAAAGGACGTAACCTTAATAAAAATCAATTTGGGTGACCACTCCGTGGTTGATTTCAAAGGGAGGTATCATCTCTGTTACTCCGTGTTCACAGTTATGTGCTAAAAATCTAGACATCTATGTCCAAGAAGAGAAAAAGACAACTATGCCTTTCCTAAAGAATATTTGCACTAAAGATCCTTGTATTTTACCTGTTTCAAGATGTTGGAGGAAACGTAACAGCAATTAGTGTGGGGTTGTATGGAACGATTTTATTTTAAATTGAATTTAAGCAGGAAATACAATACATAGTTTATCAGCTTGATATTTTTAGTATATTCACATAAATGAAATATGGTCATTCAATATTTGAATTAAAAAAATTAAGGGCTAGATTTTTATTCGATGTGATATTGAATTATAAATATACAATAAGAACCCAACCCACATTTTTTTATCAGTTTTGAGATATTTAGGGAGTCTTCATTGTTTGGGCTTATATGGAATAATTTTTTTTTCAAGGAATTTGATCACGAAATATAAATATTATTGGCTTGATAATTTTGCACACAAAGGATACAGGTATATTTCATTATTTTGTGTACATGCTTATGCATGGAACATCTATCTGGTGGGCTTATTGCTATACAGCAATTCCTTCTAACCAACTTCTAATCTTGGATACATTAAATTATTTAATGTATACAAGACAAATTTTACAAAACAAATATTCATTTAACTTCAAGTAAAAAAAAAAACAAGTAAATAAATAACCAATTTCTAAACAATAATAATAGAAGTATAGGTAAAAGAGTTCAAGGATAAGAAGGAAAATAAAGGAATTTCTTGTAAAACAATTTTGTAGGTTGGATCATTTTAAACATGTCCATATACGAGGGCGGTCCGATAAGTACTTAGCCTCACCGCCCGATGGCACCACTATCGCAAGAGCAATTTTTATCGCGTAGTACATTCTCGTGGACAGCTACTGTCAAAATTTCAGCCGAATCGGACGCGTAGTTTTGTTTTGACCGCGTGTGGAAGCGAGCGTGTCTGCGGATTTGAGAAAAATGGAAAAAGAGCAATATCGGTCGGTGATTCGATTCTTGTTTTTGAAAGGGAAATCGCGCAGCGAAATCAAAGAGCGCTTGGATGCTGTGTACGGTGACTCTTCTCCTTCGATGGCGACCGTCAAAAATTGGTTTAACGAGTTTCAACGTGGTCGCACGTCGGTTTTTGATGAGCCACGCCCAGGTGCCCCGAAAACGGCTACCACGGAGGATAACGTGACAAAAATCCACGATTTCGTATTGGCAGACCGCCGATTGAAGGTGCGCGAGATAGCTGAGACAGTAGGCATCTCAAAAGACCGAGTGGGTCATATCGTGCATGAAGTATTGGGCATGAGAAAGCTGTCGGCGCGATGGGTGCCGCGTTTGCTCACTCCGGACAACAAGCGCAACCGTGAGACCACTTCAGAGCAGTGTTTGACGATGTTTAAGCGCAATCCGAGTTTCTGCGTCGTTTCGTGACTGTCGACGAAACATGGATACACTGGTACACACCCGAAACCAAGGAACAGTCGAAACAGTGGACTTCACCCGGTGAACGTGCTCCGAAGAAGGCGAAGACTGTCCTATCGGCCGGAAAGGTGATGGCCACCGTTTTCTGGGATTCAAAAGGTGTGATCTACATCGACTTCCTGGAGAAGGGCAAAACGGTCACAGGGCTCTACTATGCCGAATTATTGGGCCGATTCGACGCCGAATTGCAGAAAAAACGGCCCCATTTGGCGAAGAAAAAAGTGTTCTTCCATCATGACAACGCACCGGCTCACACCTCCGCCGTCGCCACGGCCAAATTGGTAGAATTAGGCTACGAACTGCTGCCCCATCCACCGTATTTTCCGGATTTGGCCCCGTGCGACTTCTTTTTGTTTCCAAATTTGAAAAAGTCACTTGCCGGGCAGAAATTTGAGTCGAATGAGGAGGTTATCGCCGCCACGGAGGTCTACTTTGCAGACCTCCAGAAAACGTATTTTTCAGACGGGTTAAAGAAGTTGGAGCATCGCTGGGTCAAGTGTATCGAACTCAAAGGAGATTATGTTGAGAAATAAATCGCCACTTCCAAAATTTTTGTTATTCTTTTGTAGGCTAAGTACTTATCGGACCACCCTCGTAGGTTGATTTTAATTTATGTATCAAGAGGAAGAAAATATGAGTTTTTAATTACTCCGAATCTGCATTAATTTTTGGACAGAGAAGATGTATTTATCTGACTTTTAAACTATTTCAAGTCCTTCATACTACCTTGATCAAAAAGTTTTAGGACCGGCCACCGTGTGGCGCTGTCAGTCACCCGATTGGAATTCTTTTTTTTTTGTTAGGTTACCACATCTATCATTGACACTTCACTCCAAATTTCAGCGTCATAGCTTGACTTTTGTAAAAGTTACGCTGTACTGAGACCATCTACCTTTGTGCGTGTTTTCGATTTTTTACAAGTTTGAAAATGGCATCAACTGTGCATCAACGAGTTTGCATTAAATTTTGTGTGAAAAACGGATTTAACGGTCCGCAGACCTTGGAAATGTTGGAGAAGTGTTTTTCTGTGGCACGAACGCTTCAGAAGTGGTCGTGAGTCGGTCGAGGATGACGAACGCCGTGGCAGTCGAAAACCGATGAAAAAATCGATAAAATCAAAGAAATGTTAGCCGAAAACTGCAAATTGACCATTAGAGAGCTGGTAGAGGACTTGAACATCGCTTATGGATCCGCTCAAGACATTTTGGTTAGTGATTTGGGCCTCAGACGTGTCGCTGCAAAACTGGTGCCGAAACACCTCAATTTCATGCAAAAAAAGGACCGCTTTAAAATCGCGAAAGACATGATTTCCATGAGTTTTTGACCAAAAACAACACGATTACTATCCAGCAGCCTTCGAATTCACCTGATCTGGCTCCCTGCGACTTTTTCCTGTTCAACCGACTTAAAAAACCGCTTCGCGGAACGCGTTACAGCACCCGAGGGGATGTCATGGAAAAATCGAACACGGCTCTGATGGACATACCGAAAATTGAGTACCAGCGGTGTTTCGAGGATTGGATAAAGCGCTGGTTCAGGTGCGTTGTAGTCGATGGGGAGTACTTTGAAGTGGACCATATCGATTTTGATGAATAAACTTGTATTTTCGATTTTATGAATAAAGTCCTAAAACTTTTTGATCAATGTAGTATCTACGAGTATTTTTTTTTTTTTTTTTTTTTTTTTTTTTTTTTTTTTTTTTTTTTTTATTACACATGACAAGAAATATACACAATTTGAGAAAAAAACAACAGGTAATTTGATTTGGACATATAATTTTAATGGATCTGGGTTTGTTGCCTTTCATTTGTCGTATCCCCAGTAAACTAGGCTTTTGCCTGTATCTCACTGAGGATATTTAGCATGAAAAAATAAATCGATACTTCTTTCCGATTTTTGATAACACAAAAAACCCCGTTGCACGCTCTCATCAACCTGACAAACAGTGACACTCAACTACAACTGGAAACATCTTACGAAACTCAACTCCTCACACATTATCGCTCCAGAAAGACCAAAAATATTCATCCCACAATATACTGCACACAATCATAAGAACAAAAATCAAAACAAACTCAAAAACAAAAAAAAAAAAAAACAAAGTATTAAGAATATAAAATCCAAATGAAGCCTGTAAACAAAGTTTCCTTAAAAATAAAATAAATCTTTCAATTGAATATTCTCATATGTGTAATTATTTTGTGTTTTTGGTTATATATCTTTTTGACTTGTGTTTTTTCATACTTTTACAAAATTATTTTATGCAGGTATACTCCATGCTTTCGTTCAACATGTTAGGTTCTAAACCACTGTCAAGTAATGTCTTTTTTAAATTAATTTTATGCATTAACTATAAAGCAATTGTCAAACATTTTCAAAATTTACATAAAAATGTATACCATATATGTAAAACGAAAATAATAACTGTAGACCTCCTTTTGATCGGTACTAACACTAGTATAACTGTTAACTAGTTGAAATGAGTATAAAGTGAGCAGTAACAACATGTTGGTATTTCCTTGTGAGCAGTAACAACATGTTGGTATTTTAACTGCAAAGGAAATACCCTTTATCGAGGTATGGTGGCAAATTTAATTACATTCTGTTCTAACAAGTACACAAGTATTATACTGGATAAAACAGCTCTCTGTCAAACTTGATTAAATCCTTCAACAATTTTCTGAGTTAAATAAAAAGTTTCTACAACCATACATAGGTGTCACTGTACATTACAGTACCAATAAATTACAATTTGTTTTTTCAACATTTGCAGTCACTGGATGGAAGGTCTAGTAGACAGGCAGCCGCCCGGCAGAGAGCTGAGGTATTGCTGAGTCGCCTGGCAGCAGATCCCGTGCACCTGGGGGACCACGCCACAGCTCAGGCTGCTGTAGACCTCTGTATTCAGATGCATCTCTTGTAAGTGCTTTCTTTCATATTCTTATAAATTATTCATTTCATATGTAGGAATATAGTAGTAACTATTTATGTGACCTAGTGATAGAATGTGTGATTTCGATCTAGATGACTTAGGTTCAATACATGATGTTAGCCAAAATGTCCGTTTTTTTTAAATTTCACCTCTGGTTAGTTTAAGGAAATTTCTAGCATGAAAATAAGTCCATTAGTTTTTATTGTACCGATATAATGAAAAAAAACAATTCACTAAATAGCATGGAAATTCATTTGAGTATGAAACGAATATATAATTATTCTATTTTAAATCATATGTGTAGGTGTGAAATATTGTTTCTTGTGTCTAATTTGTTTGTTTATTTTGATATATTGGGTGTACAAATTAGTTCGGTCCGTTTTTTTGTGTTCAAAAATGCATTTAATTCTAAACAAAATGAATGAACAGATCAATTAAAGTATTGCCCATCGCTGGCTACTACTTTTTCCCATCTCTCAGGCAATTTTCGAATTCCATCTCGAAAAAATGACTCGTCTTTTGAAGCGATCCAAGTTTGGAGCCAATTTTCGGTTTCTACGAAAGAAGTGAACCGGCGACCTGCCAAATCGTGCTGCATCCTTCGGAACAACCAGTAATCAGAAGGAGCAATGTCCGGGGAATACGGCGGGTGCGGTAAAACATCCCATTTGAGCGTTTTCAAATATTTTTTTACGACTTTTACGACATGAGGCTGAGCGTTGTCATGAAGAAGAATAACTTTATCATGTCTTTGCTCGTATTTCGGCTGTTTTTCTCGCAATGCACGGTTCAAATCAATTAATTGTAGCCGATACCGATCGCCCGTAATGGAATCACCAGGTTTCAGCACCTCATAGTAAACAACACCCCTTTGGTCCCACCAGATACAGAGCATGATCTTCGAACCATGTATGTTCGGTTTTGGTGTTGATGTTGAGGTCGATGGCAACGATTGACCGGGCTTAGCGTAGTATTTTTTCTTCTTGGGGTTGTCGTAGAATATCCACTTCTCATCTCCAGTTACAATCCGATGCAAAAAACCTTTTCTTTGTTGCCTTTGAATCAGCTGCTCACAAGTGAAAAATCGCCTTTCAACGTCTCTCGGTTTCAGTTCATAAGGCACCTTGTTTTTGAATCATTCCCACAAATTTCCTTGTTTTTGAATCATTCCCATGGCTCTCAATTGTATGGAAACGGCTTGTTGAGTCACTCCCAATGATTCTGCAAGCTCCTCTTGCATTTGACTCTGATCTTCTTCGAGTAATGCCTCTAATTCTTTGTCCTCGAATTTTTTTGGCTGTCCAGAGCGAGGCTTGTCTTCAACGCTGAAATCTCCATCCTTGAAACCATTCCCTACATGATTTATCAGTTGGAGCAGCGTCACCATAAACTTCGACGGGCTTCAGCTGCACTTTTCTTCCAATTAAAGCAGAAAATTAAAACCTCCCGCAAATGCTGCTTGGTTAACACAAAATTTGACATTTTCAACACTACAAAACAAGGTTTTTGCATGAAACTCAAAGCGATATAAACTGAATATTATTGGCAGATGTCTAACCTCTCTGAAACCGCCAAAATCGGCTGTCACTATGAACCATTCAGCCAAAGCCATCTTTTGGAAACGGACCGAATTAATTTGTACTCTAAATACATTTTTGAGACCTTTTTCAAAAACGAAAGATAAGGTTTATTTATTTATTTATTTAACACTTTTATTGCAATACAATCTGGCGGGCTTATTGCCAGGCGGCAATCTCTTCCAACCAACCAGACAAAAGTAAATGAAGCAAGTTACGTGGTCGCACAAATCATTCAAATGACTATCCATCCCCACGAAATCCATAAACATATACGTGAGAACATGCCCACAAACCCCACAAAGACGGACAATCACCCGAACACTATTTTTCATATAAAGTGAGATATCATCAATCAAAAGGAAAGGAAAGGATGGTGGAGAGGAAAGGAAAAGAAAAATCAGGAATGAAACACGTTATTTTACTGACTAGAAATTAAGAGTTTTTTCAGTCGCTTCTTAAAGCATGCCAAGGACGGAGCGAGTCTTATATTGGTTTGTAACTGATTCCAGAGTCTCACTGCATGGACAGTAAAGGACGACGTGAAAAAAGAAGAGCGGTGAACTGGAAAGGCCAATAAACAATCTCTGTTTGAGCGTAGCGCTAATCCATGATTGGAAAGACGCTGAAAATTTTCGGCGAGATAAGAGGGTGCGGCGGGACAGTTAAGGATATTATACAATAGAGACAGTATGTGAATTTGGCGTCTATTTCTAACATTCAACCAGTTCAATGCCTTCTGGTATGAAGTTATATGATCGTACTTTCGTAGGTTGAAAATAAATCTTAGGCACACATTTTGAAGACGCTGTAATTTGTCCAGCTGTTCCTCTGTAACATCCAAGTAACATACGTCCGCATAGTCCAGAATCGGAAGGTTGTGTATAAATGAATTAGAAAACTATAATATTATGAACATTAAACTAAACAAAAAACAACTAAAGCACATTTGCGGAAAAATTGGAGTTTTATGTGATTAATGGGGCCGAGGAATATGTTATTTCCCAATTTTGTCTCCAGGCCACATTCATTAAATGTATTTAAATTTTCAGCAAGGGTAGAATCTTGGGATGAGGTTTATAGTTAATTCTTGGGATGAGGTCTTTCCGGAATTACTGCATCATCTGGCTCAGAACCTCTCAGTTGGGTTTTTAAAGGTTTCCTCCTGGATTTTTGTATGATATGTCATATTTGTGATGAAGAGTACCAACTGAAGGAATAAAACTTTATTTCCTCCTCTTTGCTATGAATAAATTTGCATTCAGAATCATATTTTCGGAAGCCTGGACATTAAGGTTAAATATGAGAAAACAGGAGGATGTATTCGAGATGTGGTGCTGGAGACGCATGCTGAGAATACCTTGGGTAGTGCGGTGCACAAATTTATCCATCATCAACAATTTGGGATTCAGGACAGGCTGTTCACAATTATGTCTGCAACGAGTAATCCAGTTCTTTGACCATATAGCACACAGAGAAGATGAGAATTTGGAAAGACTCATGCTAATGGGTAGTGTGGAAGGATGACAAAACAGAGGTAGACCACCATTTTGATGGAATGCAACAAGGGTGTAACAACAGCACTTCGAGAGGCCCAAAATAGAGAAAGATGGAAAATTGTCATGGGCAGAGTTTGCCGGAAAAACCAGAGAGATCACGACCCTCAGTCATAAGGGATCAACTAAGAAGAAATCATATTTTCACTTCATGAGCGGAGATGTCAGGCATGGCAAGGGTTGTGTTTATATCTTTTATTTATTTATAGCTCTATATTAATTTTAGGGACTGTTCCGTGATGTATTTCAAATCGAGATAGTATCTTTTTTATTCTGTGATTCTTCGAAAATAATCACTTTCAATAATTATTCAATCTTTTAATTTCAGCGATAATTTATGGAATGTCTTATGGGAAGCAGCGTGTGCCCTGGGTTTGGAATCTACAGGGCTGGTGCCAGCCTTGGCACATAGAGCGTCACAAGGTCGGCTGTCTCGTGTGCCTCCGGCTGCAGCACAGATGCTGGTAGCAGCTTTATCTCAGTCTGACCCCACAGAACTCCAGAGGGCTCTTATGCACATGTCTATTGACTGTCTTGATCTACATCAAGTAAGCTATAATCAAGTAAAATCAAGTAAATATTTTGTTGGCAAATGAATGTATCATCTCATCCATTGATTGAGTTCATAAACCATGAAACTATTTTATGCGTTGTCTGTGTCTCTTCACTGGATGTTCTTGTTCTTAAAGCAGGAAGAAGTTGTTTGGTGTGATGGGCAAGGATTTTTAAAGTTGTCGTGGGGAGGTTGTTTTTCCCATAGGACAGGAGGTCTCGTCGCCATTCCACAGAAAAAAGTAATTTAATGTTTTGTTTCTTTTGCTTATTCTTTTAATAAATTTTTTCTATTTTTCTTTATTAACATTTGACAGTTAAATTTGATACGCATATCAACAGCATTCATGCTGCCTGTCTGTAATGATGATAATAATAATAAGATACATTGAATGACGAAATGTTTCATTCGAAATTTGAAGAATTCACACAGAAAAGTCAAATCAGGCATCCTGAGAGAGTCTTCTTTGGTAAATCGTCGAACAGAAATTATACAACATACCAAATTGAAATTTTATATTTGCTGGTTTGAAGTATGGAAGGATATATTAACAAAAATGAACTATTCAGAAAAAATAGTTATAATGCCTTGTAAGAATGAAAATACTCAATATACAAAAACACTTTTCAGGTGTTGAGTGAATGTCGGCGGCTCTGGCTGTGGCAAGCTTGGATCCGTATAACATCGGGAGCACTGAAGGATCCTCCCTTGCCCCTGAAAGAGCTCCTGCCTCTGGTGGGGGCTCCTTGTCGAGGGGAGAATGCTCTCACGCACCACCACACTGAGGAAGGGCGTACTCCTTGCCCTGGAGATGCTCTACTTGTCTATATATCTGATTGTCTTGCTGGGAGAGATTACCCGAGGGGACTTTTACCACCGCAAGATCGACCCAGCATCAGACATGTGGTAGGGTTATTATCTTTTTTGTTGACAACGCAAATACTATTAAGATTTGCTTTTTTATTTAATTTATTCATCTATTTTATTTGCGAAATGTATTCACTCCTCCTATACTGGTACTCTTCAACCATTTAATGCTTAGTGCCTACTTTTGTTACTTTCCTGAAGGTGAAATTTCTTTACCACCCACTTTAAATTTAAAAAAAGTACATATCCTAAATAAAACAATAAAATTACCTTTAATTTAATGAGATCCTTAAGCCTGATGCTGAAAAATTAAATGTTGGATATCCGGTTTGATTCTCTTTCAGTGATTTCCAGACAGTTTCTCTGTTTGATGACAATATGATTCACAGCTCTAAATCCTAATTCCACTAGATATGAAGTAGGGAAACGTAACAGTAAATTAAATACCATTTTCCACATATTTTAATATAAGGTAGGCATTTTTTTTATTTTGTTCGAGTTTTTTATGTTCACCACTATTGAAATTTGATTTTCTCTTTTCATCATATTTAAGCTCTTCTTGACATGTTATATCAGCCTCAGCACCATTTGCAGTAAAAGGTTTCATCATCCAGTCATACACCTTCAAGTTCAAAATATCACTAAATAGTTTTTTCCATATCCAATTTAAGTTCATTGAGGGGACTACTGAATCTTTAAATCCCCTCTGGCGTTACATTGTCTTTTATTGATGACAATTCCGGAAACTGGTGAAATTCCCTCCTCAAAAGATTATGACAGAAGATAAAGTTTTTCAATAAATATTGATAACATTTTTGCAACTGATAAGTGTTATGTTGACTCTTTGAAGCTACAAATTAATTTCATTGAATTTCTTAAAAATGCCTACCAAATTAAATGCATCACGCTTTACTGTTTTTAATTGTTGACAGATACCAGTCTCATTTTTAGTTGTATGACACTCTCATACAATTTGATAAAACGTATGCACCTTTTGAAAGCCAATGAACTTCTGTGTGTAACGTAATAAATTGTTCATTATTGTCTTGGCACAGCTTTTGGCTTTCGATTTGATCTTATTTATAGCCCTAATTATTTTGCTTAATGATGAATGAAGGCCTATACTAAAATGTTTTCCTATAAGATGTTGCCACACAATGAATACACATAACGTTTGGCACTTCAACTTAGCAAGACAACCACGATAGCGACCTATCATTGATGGTGTTCCATAAGTAGCGCATGTAACAATATTGTGCATATGATGTGTAAACATTAAGAAATCTGTTTTACAACTCAATAACCTATGAATAATAAGATCCCATCACCATTTCTCACTGTGCAACAACACTCAGATTCAGCAATGTTCAATGTCAATTAATATAATTCCAATAATTAATGTTTAAATATTACACTGCCTATCTTATTCTTTTTTTTAATATTTTTTCATATTTTAATAATGTACTTGTAATATTCAAATTATTTACCATATAATTTTTAAAATATAAACTTACCCCTTTCAATAAAATACATTAAATTCAGTTTTATATTTTTTGTTATTGACTCAGAGATATTGTTGCTGGCTCACGAGAGGAAAAAAGCTGATAACCCTTGTATTAAACTGTCAAATTACTTATTTCCAAAGCAAAAAGTTGTGTTATACCATCTAATTATTTATTTCTAAAGCAAAAAGTATTAAGCGATATTAAATCATCAAATTCCTTATTTTGAAAGCACTTTATAAGAGTATTTATTTTGGATGTATGGAAGTGAAACTTGGACTTGGCAGAAGAAGAATAAGAGTAAGATTAATGATATGGAGACGCGTGCGCTAAGGGAAATTTGTGGTTTGTCAATGTTGAAAGAAGGCGGCATGAAAACATCCATTTTATCCATAACGCATGGATAAAATGGATGTTTTAAGTAAAATGAAGAAAGGGGATTTAAGATGGTTTGGACATGTGGAGAGAATGATTGATGAAAGAATGACTAAGCGAGTATTCAAGTCAGAAGTGCATGGTGTGCCTGGAAGAAGTAGACTAAAGAAAATGTGGCTAGACCAAATGGACCAGATTTTGAAAGAAGGTAAAGTGAGAAGTGTGAATAATAGAAGATTGTGCATGACGAGATGTATAAATGTGGAGGAGGCGGAGTGCATGGATAGAAGAGTTTGGAGATCTTTTCTCTCTGCCTACTCCACAAGGGACACAGCGTGATGATATGTATGCATGAATGTATTTATTTTCGAGTTATCTGATGTCACGCCTTTCTGCTGTATTTAGGAAACAATAATTATATGTACACAATTGATTATTTAAATCTATTCACCAAATATCAATCTTACCAAATAGCGACAGGCCCGCACAGGTCAGTCGGCCTCTTAACGAGACAGGAACTCTTTAGATCTCTGGGATTCGTTGGGTTCTCTTAACTCTGAATAAGTCTCTCTCAAATCTCGCTGGGACAGGCGACACAATTAAACAAGAACAATTTGTAATGAAACAGTTTATTATATTGTAAAAAAAAAGAAAAAAAAAGAAAAAAGAATATATAAAAAAAACTCGACGAATTTCGAAAAAAAAAGTTTAAAACTGGCAAGAAGAAATGTGTTGTATTAGGCAAGGAAGATTTGAATAACAATTTGAAATTATTTTTTTTTACTCGGTGGGTATTTAGCGTGGCGATGAAATCCACATTCAAAATAGGAGAAATAATATTCACCCGTAATCAAGATGGCGTCCTGGAGTTCTGTGATATATGAGGAAAGCGGTGTCGGACCAACGTCTGTATCTCAGCACGGTCAGCACGGAATAGGAGGGGAGCCAGCGAGCCAGCTTCCCCTTGGCAAAGAAGTACAAAGAGACAGTGCTGCCAATCTCGACCTAAGTCGCCCGAGACAATGTTGTCATAGAATAAAAATGTACCTGACTGCAAGGGTAGTTACCCTTATTTTATTGTCTTTTTAGTATTTTAAAATATTCAAGTATTTCATAATATTTTAATCTTCCTGTTTTCAAGGCAAGCACATGGTCTCGACACCACAAGTTTCATAAATTATTATATGTCGCGAATTAACAATTTCGAGGACGCGAAGTATGCAATTTAACAAATATAGTCGTAACACCCCACCCGAAGTTATTGAAAGAACAAAAAAAAACAAACAAAAAAAAAATTATCCTCCGTATATCACAGACGCATCAGTCCGAGAGATGATTCTAAGGAGCGAGGGGTGTATGTACCCCTCACCGGATACGGTTTCGTGGCCGATTTATCTCTAGTCAGCATTTGCCATAGGTGTAGTCTTAATTGGTGTAAGACCGACCACGAGGAAGGAAACCACGTAAAACCTTTCCTTAACTAGGCTCCTAAACAATTTAACTTCAACACATAGCCGGTTACACAGGAGCGGGAAACAATCCTTCCCAACTCCTTACACAAAAAAAAAATACACAATGGTACAAGATTACAAGAAATTGATACAAAACAAAACAACGCACAATGGTACAAGTTACAGGAATTGATACAAAACAAAACAATGCACAATGGTACAAGATTACAGGAAATCGATACAGTATTAATAAAATCAAATCACACAACAAGGAAATTAAAATAATTCTATACAATCGGGTAATATAATTAATAAAATATTAAACTGCAAGGTCAACTAACAATCAAATGTTGACCAAGAGGGAAACAAATCAGTTAAGCCATTCTCTCATTACAATATTCTGAGAAATGGACACAGCTTAACCAAAATAATAAAACAAATCTGCAGTCTTCTCCCAAAGGCTGACTTTAGTGGGTTCACTGTAGGTCACGGGCCAACCTATGAACCAGCTGCTCTTCAAAGGTGATTCCTGAAATTCTCCCCTTTCCATGTGGATTATCTTCAAAGGTGATTCCTGAAATGCTCCCCTTTCAATGTGGATTATCTTCAAGGTGATTCCTGAAATTCTCCCCTTTCAATGTGGATTCCGTCCAACCAACCACCCACATGGCTCAACACAAAATTAGAATCCCACTTCCCTTGATACACCAAAGACAACACTTTACAACACATTCCTTTCCTCGCCCTTCCCTATACTGCACAGTCGGAACCGATAAATTTTAAAGCGGCCCCATATCACGGGCGCTTTCCACAATACGACCGCCCCTGGCACACAGCACAAGACGGTCCAAACTTCCGGCCACTACCGGGCGTAGTGATAACAACAATGATAACAATAAATTTCGCAATTGCCAATATTTATCATTTAAAAATTTCAAGAGGTTCACACAGAACCTTATACGTCAAATTACAAATATCCTATGGTTCACACAGAGCCACTTTCGAGGACTTGTAACTCCTTAAGTTCAGACAGAACTTTATACATTGAATAACAAATATCCTATGGTTCATACCGAACCATTTTCGAGGACTTATATCTCCTTAAGTTCACACAGAACTTTACACATAACTTGGGTTTCCTCAGACTCCAAGGTCTGGACAACCGTTGCAGTAACAATTCACCACCACACAGAATGGTAACTGTATAAATGGAGCCTTCGTTCCCTTTAAAAAGAAAAATACAAAACATAATACAAAATTGGCGAGTAGCCCCGGTTGAAAGCAGGACGCGTCTACGGACCCCCAGAACAGAGCCAAGAATCACGTGATACCACATACACAACTTTGGTCATCTAGGATCCGAGCGACAGACACGCGACCCTCACGAACCGAAGCTACCTTGGCCCGAAACGTGTACATGACAGAACATATCTGTATTCGCAATTGCTAATATGGGTTCATGAGGCCCGTGATGGAGACACACAGCAATCCATCCCAGATGTATTCTCAGGCCATCTTCAAAACCTTTATCGGTTGGGAGGCTAGCTTCCCCCAACCCGGACTCTTAAGGCTGCCCAAGGCCTCTCGGTGATTCACACCGAGCCAAAGTAAGGAGACAATGATAAACAACAAAAACTGGGAATTCAATTTACCGAGCGAGACCCACCATACGTCCGACCACAAGGGCACGGGTTCGTTTCGAGATTTAACTATCCAAGAAACGCAGCCCCCAGTCATGACGCATGCTGCCAACACTACAGTAACCAGAGCTCTTATCCCAAAACTCAAAACAGAGCAAACAATACAACGGTAATCACCGTAACAGTTACATAAAATCGGTACAAGTTCAAAACAAAACAAAAATAGACGGCAATTACCGTAACAGTTACATAAATTTGGTACAAGTTCAAAACAAAACAAAAATAGAACGGCAATTACCGTAACAGTTACATAAATTCTGTCAAAGTTCATTCGAGAACGCACTATACTCTTATCCTTATTCCTCCCAGCAGCACCACTACAACCTCCACATTTCCCATAAACCTTTCATCGCGCTGCCTAACAGACTACCTTGCGACCCCGTACTCGGTGAGTGCTTTGACAGAACAAAATATATTATAATATTTTACACAACAACAAAAAAAATTAATCATTTTTATTTCAAATTATATACTCCACACTCAACAGGAGCCAATTCGTCAACAAGATGACTTACTTCAATACTATAGCCCTTCAACACCGTGGAATGCTACACTTCCCCAACAAGAAATTCCGAACACATCAACGGTTATTATCATCATGGAACCCCGTCCAATAACTAACACTTGCTACGTGCAACTATCCGAAACGGATACTCCACTGTACCATCTGTACAATCTTTTCCAGAATTCTACTCGGTGGAAAGCAACACCTACTCCATAGCACTACTGAACAATTCTACTGCTATTAAACTTACGGACCACCGTCCAGCGATAGCATTAGCGCAAAGCAATTATCCACGATGGATACTCTACTGAATCCTCAGTACGATCTTCGGAACGCTACTCCCGGGGGAAGGGTACACCTCTCCGTCAAGAAGTTCGGAATACATCACGAATTCTTATCAGATAAGACAACAATTAGGAAGACAATCCTTCCCTAATACGAAATTCTGAAGACTTCCAAGAATTTCTTCACTTAATGCCCTAACTTCTGCAGTCAATAATTCCGATAGGGAATCTAATGAGAAGGTAGCAATTACCACTAAATAAACCACAACAGCTGTTAGGTAACCCAATACCTAAGCTACACAAGAGCAATTTGATCCTGAATGTAATACGTGTACCTTCTACAAACGGTACTAATCATCTATGTATTACATGAATTCTTACTTCAGAAGGACCTAGGTCCTTCGTTGAGATACATATAATCCTACTCTAGGCTCTCAGCATTCCGCCACTCGTGGTCCAGGCTTAGGTTCATTGAACGCCAGGTATTCTTTGGTTAAGTCACCGGGTTGAATACCAGCCCATACATAAAACATATGGAAATGAATCCATACGAGATTGCCCACGGCCAGCCCACTTATTCATTCACCCTTGTGCAATAATAAATCCGCACCGGTGACGTCACTTGACATACTAAACTGACATTCACCAAGGAATCGACAGTGTATACCTTCAAGGTATTATAACAAAATATTTAATTTAATTATTTTAAGAACCATTTTCCTAACCATGAATGACTCCCAATTAGGCGCTGACGAACCCATCACTGCACTGTCAACTATCAGCTTATCTATAATCCACCCGGGCACAGAAGCTGTGCTCAGGACCGGACCCATATCATATGTTTGCGTCCTTATCGCGTGACGACGGACTCACCGCATAAGGTCTATTCTAAGCTATACTGTATTCAATAGTCAATTTATATAATATTTATGCAGCTACTAAACTTCAGCCGTATTCTTATAAGAGAATAACCCCTGTATTCCTTCCTTCTTACAAGACAAGAATGATATATTTAATAATTTGACTCCAGGTCACGCTTTCTAGTTCCAACCGAGTTCCAACCGCGTCCTAACCGTGTTCCCAATTCCGTTTCTGGTAAAACGACCAGAATTTTATAATCTCCAGCTATCACCTGGCCACGCTTTCCAGTCTACAATGAGAGAATACACTATTAACTCTCCTGTTACTACAACGACAAAGAGGCTATACTCGCACTCTGGTTAACTAGCCACGCTCTTTGGTTCTACGGAGCGAGTAGTCATCTAACGCTCCGTTTATTAACACAATCGAGGGTTCTATGCACAACTATTGGCCACTCGACCACGATCTTTAGTTTGGAGAGTGAATACTCCCCTAACGCTCTCTTCATTAAGACAGAGTTCTCTAATTTCAAAAGAGAAAATACACAATTAACTCTACCGTTATTGTAACAACAAAGAGGCTATACTCTATTTATTACTTGGCCATGCTCCCTTTATGTGCTTTGACTACGAGAATCCGGACTAATTCTCTCCTGTCTTTATGACGTGGAGTGCTATACTCCTCTGTCGGTCACCCGATCGCGAGACTATCATTGGTCAACCTTTGCAATGTCCTTCACGTGATATCTCCCTACCACTTTTCCACTAAGCTCCGACAGCTCGTAAACCGAATTGGAGATTTTCTTGCTAACTACACTCTTTATAAATCTCGGTGCCAGCTTGGCGCTGAAGTAACGACCTGCATTTGACTGTTTAAAGGACTTCCTCCATACCACCTGTCCAACGGACAGACGTCTCTCTCTACGGCGTAGGTTATACCTAGCTGCGCTACGCTTAAACCCAGTCAATAGTTTAGCAGTGACGGTCTCGTACAATTTTTCCATTCTATTTAACCCTTGGAGATAATTAGGAGATCTCGAGGAAGAGACAATCTGATTCGAATCCAGTTGGTCGTGGAACGAAGCATGGGGAACCGGATGGAATCCGTGAAACAGATAAAAAGGGGTGCTACCGGTGGCTATGCTCACAGTATTGTTTAAACAGGAACAGATCTTTCCTAAGAATTCGCACCAATCTCGTTGATTGTCCTGTACCAAAATGGATAGACACGTCAGAATAGAAGAATTATATCTCTCGCTGGTATTGTTTTGCGGGTGATAATACGCGTTGTAAAAGAGGTCTCGTATCCCATAGGATTCCAGGAATCCTCTGAATTCCTTCGATATGAACTGCTTACCATTATCCATTACGATGGTACGTGGCACCGAACACGGGAGAAATATTGACGCTTCCAAACACCGAATTATAGCCTTAGACGTGGCCACTCTCAAGGGAAAAGCCCATACATACTTACTAAAGTTATCAACTACCGTTAAAATATGAGAGTTCCGCTTCCTAGACAAAGGCAAGGGGCCTACGAGGTCCATACTCAATGACTGCATGGGCCGGGATGCTTGCTTGGGCTCACTCATAAGGCCACATGGGCCCTGTGTGTTATGTTTATAGGCCTTGCACGTTTCGCACCGCGATATAAAATGAGTTACTGCCTCAGATAATTTGTTAGCAAAATACGTCCGAGTAATAATTTCCATAGTCTTCCTAACACCCGGGTGACACAGGTTCGAATGTATATCATCGATCAAGGGGACCAACGCATCCTGGGGTACCACGACCCTCCAATCTCGTTCTCCCTGGTTGCGGACAGGGTCGTGAGAGGAACGACACAACCGCAATAGATGTCCCTTTGCTACTTTAAAGTTTGGCCGCGACCGTGGATCCTTCTCACACTCTCTTAGGATCCGTAAATACCATTCGTCGGTTACGTGCTCGAACGGAGGGGAAAAGCTCATCGCGGATACCTCGATTCGACTGAGGGCGTCAGCCAAGCGATTCTCGCAACCCTTTTTATAAAGGAAATCAAAATTATATTGTGAGAGTCTACAAGCCCAACGGGCTAATCGGCCGCTCGGTGAAGACAGATGGTCCAGATATTTTAAGCATCCATGATCGCTCTGAATCGTAAACCTGGTTCCGTCTAGATAACTACGGAAATGATGGACTGAGTCCACGATGGCCAGGAGTTCGCGCTCGGTGGTACTATAAAGCCTTTCCGCCGGGGAAAGCTTTCGTGAAAAATAAGCTATGGCATGTTCAACACCACCCGGCATGGATTGTGAAAGAAAGCTACCGATGCTTATTCCGCTCGCGTCGCAGGTGAGTATATATGGCACCGTATAATCCGGTGGCTTCAGAACGGGAGACGTAATCATGGCACGCTTGAGGAGGACGAATGATTCTTCAGCGGTCGAATCCCACTGGAACTTCGAGCCCTTAAGTTTGATACTAGTCAAGCGACAGAGGGGCGCAGCGATCTTAGAAAAATCTTTTATAAATCGGCGGTAATATGAACACAAACCGAGGAAGCTTTTCACTTCCTTTACACTCCGTGGCCTAGGGAATTCCTTCATCACCTTAATCTTTTCAGGGTCCGTTCTCAACCCTTCGCGGTCCACTATATGTCCCAAGTACCTAAGGCTTGACTTGCAAAATTCCGACTTGGCCAATTTTATAGTAAGATTGGACTCCTTCAACCGGCGCAACACCAAACGTAAGGTGGCGATGTGTGAATCGAAATCTGCGCTGCAGATTAAGATGTCATCTAGGTAGCAAAATACATGATCGCCCTGATCGGCAAACAGTTTATCCATTAGCCTCTGCATTTCGGCAGGAATATTTTTTAGACCAAATGGGGTGACCACAAATTGGTACTGACCCCGGCCTTCTACGAAAAACGCGGTCTTGCACTTAGAGTCTGGGTTCAACGGCATCTGCCAGAATCCGTGACTTAAATCCAACGCGGAGAGATATCGGGTATCCCGTAAATTGTCTAAAATTCTATTAATATTTGGCAAACGGTACGAATCTGAATTCGTAATGGAGTTCAATTTACGCGGGTCCAACACGAATCGAGCTGAACCGTCCTTTTTCGGAACGATAAACGCATTATTTAGCCAGGCGCTGCGCGACGGCTCAACCACTCCTAATTCGAGCATTTCGTCTAGCTCGGAAACCATCTGTCGTCGGCGGATATGCGACAGAGGGTAAGTTCTCTGTTTTACGGGTGAATGACTGCCTGTATCGATTACGTGATTGACTAACGTGGTACGACCCAGTCCCACCCTTTCAAATGCGACACTATTGAAGTCCGCAATCAAAAGGTTCAACTGCAGATTCTGTTCAATAGACAAATCTGCAGCCGATGTCAAGCATGAAGGCTTAAAAGACTTAATTCCTATTTCGGACACAACGGGTCTCAAAGATAATTTTTCTATACTAGAAGAAGGAAAGAGATTCGGGGTAAGGCCCGAGTGCTTTAAGAAAGGGGTACCCAAAATCAGGCACTCCTCCAAAGAAGGAACTATTAGGAAATCCGCCCAAACGGTCTGGTCATCGTAACATAAAGGTAACTGTACAGAACCCAGCACACGGTGCTCCTGGCCACCCGCCGTATGCACGATTCCCTCGCGAAGTAGAGACGGACAATACTGACTTTCAAATTTTTTAAAAAGTTCTCCACCAATTACGTTAACCGACGCGCCTGAGTCAAGCAAAGCCCTAAATGGCAATTCTTGAATATAACAGTGAAGGTAGGGTCGCTCGTCCCTAGCATTAGTAATCTCTACAAAATTTACGAAAGGGAACGATTCTTTTGAAGCTGACTGACGCGACCAACCCGGGAAATCCGACGTAACTGAATCGGGTTGGTGCCCTACCGGTTTTTTGGAGCGTTAATAGACGGGGGCGGTCTTGACAAATCCGGTAACAAAGCCAACTGTCGAGAGGGTACGGCTCTGGCCTTCCAAAGGTTGGTAGCCGTCCGTACAGGTCCCTTCCTAAAACGTGGCCGGCTGGGGCAATTACGCGCGATGTGATTAGGAAGCCGACACGAATAACACCTCTTTGGTAATGGTTCCTCAGCATTTGAGGTGTAAGATACCGGTGACAACCGAGCACCCATTCTTGAGAAAAGGGGGGCGGAACGAGGGGACCTTCCCTCGTCCCTGTTCATTAGGTCGAAGGCCAGGCACAATTTTTCCAACTGGTCAACCGAAGACGGTTGCGAGCTGACAAGGACTGAACAGTACCTATGATGTAGGCCGCGTCTAAATACTTGTAATAAATCCTTGTCAGTGAGAGGCGGTTCCAAAGACTGATTCAAGTTCTGGATTCTCGAAACAAAATCCGTAGATGATTCGCCCGGTTTTTGTATGGAGGCCCAAATATCCATCCTGCGCTGAGTCATAAAGTCTTCCGACTCATACTTTTCTAAGAAAAGTTTCGTTACTGTGTTCCAATCTTTAAATATCTTAACCTTGCTCCTAAAGAAGGTTAATGCTCCCTTACGTAAAAACTCTGGTAAGACCGCCGGAAGCGCGTTTAGGTGAACACCTCTGGCACAAGCTAATTCTTCCATTCGTGACAAAAATTCCCTTATACAACCCGTTCCGGTATATGGATCAATTGGCCAACACGAGAAGTTTATATTCCATTGTGGCGACGGAAGTGGAACATGAGAACGGGAAATCCCAACCTCAGTATACGGAGATGAATTTGTCAAAGGCATCGGTGCCAGAGCTCCCGAAGCGTTATCCCCATTATCCGCCCTCTCAAATAACTCCGGAGCTTTAGAAAGGTTTAAATATGGTCGAGTTCTAGGGGGTAAGGCCACCTCCCTCGATGATGATGGAGCGAGACCTTTATTGTATAGACTGGCCTGACGACGCAATTCGTAAAAATTATTACTGGGGGAGAGTCCGCGCTCAAGTAATTCCCCTATCAATCTAGCCTTGGTCGACTTCATTACGTCCCTAATTGGATCCATTGCCAACAACAACAAACAACAGAAAAAAAAAATTAAAACAATAAACAAGGCCCAAAAGAAGAAAAGAAAAAACGCGATATCAGACCCCACTAACAAAAACACACTTCTAATTCAAACGATATGTTAAACAAACAAAGACTTCTCTCTGAAGCGTGGTACAAATTTCTGAACACCCTAACTTTTAAATCGAGTTTAATAAGGAACACACGATTCTTAACAAGAAAATATTTGGAAAAGTTAGCTAGAAATCTATTCCAAAAAGACTCGAAAAACGGCCCTTCCAACTCGGAGCCCGTAGCACATGGGCACAAAGATGAACACGCGGGAACAAAGATGAACACGCGGGAACAAGGATGAACACGCGGGAACAAAATGAACACGTGGGAACAAAGATGAACACGCGGGAGAACAACAAAAAAAAACAATGGCAGTAAAAACAAATGATGCAAACACGTGGGAACAAAAAATAGAGAAAACAAACGGTCGTACACAAAAAATTACATATAAAAACACTTTTCTGAAAATAAATTATTATTTAAAACACACAAAACAAATTATAAATAAAAAACCTTGTCCCACGAGAGATCAGAGATACAAAGTATGCCCCACGTTGGGCGCCAATTATGTCACGCCTTTCTGCTGTATTTAGGAAACAATAATTATATGTACACAATTGATTATTTAAATCTATTCACCAAATATCAATCTTACCAAATAGCGACAGGCCCGCACAGGTCAGTCGGCCTCTTAACGAGACAGGAACTCTTTAGATCTCTGGGATTCGTTGGGTTCTCTTAACTCTGAATAAGTCTCTCTCAAATCTCGCTGGGACAGGCGACACAATTAAACAAGAACAATTTGTAATGAAACAGTTTATTATATTGTAAAAAAAAAGAAAAAAAAAGAAAAAAGAATATATAAAAAAAACTCGACGAATTTCGAAAAAAAAAGTTTAAAACTGGCAAGAAGAAATGTGTTGTATTAGGCAAGGAAGATTTGAATAACAATTTGAAATTATTTTTTTTTACTCGGTGGGTATTTAGCGTGGCGATGAAATCCACATTCAAAATAGGAGAAATAATATTCACCCGTAATCAAGATGGCGTCCTGGAGTTCTGTGATATATGAGGAAAGCGGTGTCGGACCAACGTCTGTATCTCAGCACGGTCAGCACGGAATAGGAGGGGAGCCAGCGAGCCAGCTTCCCCTTGGCAAAGAAGTACAAAGAGACAGTGCTGCCAATCTCGACCTAAGTCGCCCGAGACAATGTTGTCATAGAATAAAAATGTACCTGACTGCAAGGGTAGTTACCCTTATTTTATTGTCTTTTTAGTATTTTAAAATATTCAAGTATTTCATAATATTTTAATCTTCCTGTTTTCAAGGCAAGCACATGGTCTCGACACCACAAGTTTCATAAATTATTATATGTCGCGAATTAACAATTTCGAGGACGCGAAGTATGCAATTTAACAAATATAGTCGTAACACCGATTATATTTTTAATTAAAAAATTTGCATATTTTTAAATTTATTTCTGAAAATCATTGGCACAAAATTTTTCTCAATTTTGAAAATTTCTTTTAAACATGCGTTTTTTTTCTATCGATAAACACATAATGTGACAGTGGATATTATCACAAATATCATGTTACAACTCTGATATCCAAAGCTGATTATTGACACACAAAATAAACTTCTTAAAGTTATGTAAAATATAAATGAATCATTCACCCATTCATTCATTTTCATCATCCCATTCCTGATCGGGTCGGGGTTTGAACACCTCCACCTTCTCGTCATTCAGCGGCAATTTCAGGTATGTCATCCCAGAGAACATTCAGGATTTTCTTCCTAAATCATTTTCATTAATTTCCTTTTTTATATATTTTTATATTTTTAAATCTTGTATCTTTAGTTTTTTTATCTTTGAGTAATCATTTAGTCTATTTCCAGAGGGTCAAATGTATTACATATATTGAATAAATTAATCAAAAGCTGAGGAATGTTATTGGGGGAATATGTTTTCGAGAGATGTTATGATAAACATATTGGCAGGCAACATGTTTCAGTTGACAACGTCAATAGCACACTTACTATTGTTTTTGCTAATAAATTAATCGTAAAATCTTCAAAAATGATTTTGAAGCCAGGGCATTGAAAGGGAGTAATGCGAGCAGGATAAATATGGTAGAGATGCATGCCACCTTGCATAGAATATTTTGTAGTTTGATAGAGTAAGAAATTATTATATAAAGGTAACTGTATGTTAGAGATGGATGTTATAAGAAGAATTAAAAAAGGAATCTTGATATAGTTTGATTACATTGAGAGAATGAGTTGTAGAAGAAAACTTATGAAATAAATATATATATACTCAGTAAAAGTCCGTTAATTAGAACAAAGATTTTTCGCCATTTTCAAGGTCTCGAAATCAACTTTTCGTTATAAATTCTACTGATAATTCGAAAAACCACGTATTTCGTAATTCTTAATGTTTTTCGCCAAAAAGCATTTATGAATTCTAATAATTTGAATTTTTTTCGGGCCGCCCCTTATATCCAAAGATTCAATATCAAAATATTTCAAGATTTTTTATTGTTATTGTAAGTTTGGGGAAGTTCACCAATAAAATAAGGAAACCATGTAAAAAACATATGATTAATTTATAATTTCTGCATTTTTTGTGTAACTTATTTTTAACCTTTTTATAAATTAGCGATCTCGCAATTTTTTTAATCCTTAATGAAATTTAAGTAGCGCAAACTTCGATTATTATCGTAAGTATGGGCTTTTGATATGTGTAAAAAGTAACCCTGTAAAATTCAAATAAGTGACAATTATACTTTTTTTTTAAATTTGTACGCTTTGGCTGCCCATGAAAAATAGTATGCATTGTTTTTATTTATTTTACTGCATGGTGATAAGCCCGCCAGGCTGTACTGTGTACAGTAAAAATGCAATTCAAGACAATACAATGGTACTAAGAATTTATTAGGATAATCAGAAATGTATGAAATTTTTGATTAAGAAATGAGACCACTTCTTTACTGACATTCCCTAGTGAAACGGTTCTCTAAATTCATGAAATGGAAGGTTTTTAGTAATATTAAGTATTTGTACTCTATGCTTCACTTTATCATTAAAACTATGTACAATTTAAACGTACTGTGGATAGTAAAAATAAAAAATCTGATTAAGAAACATTTCGAGGTACGGAATCATGTGTCATAACACTGTCATTAGATCCTGGGATGTCTATTGCTGGAGGGTGAGGACTCTGCATGGCCTCTGCCCCACCTACGTGCCTTTTTGCTGCATGACACGGGCTCCACCTTACGTATGCTGGGCATGGCCTACTCCGAGCCTCCTTTCATGGGGCCTATGGGCAAGCTGAACCGACTGAAGATGACCCAAGCTCTGCACAATGTCATTCAAACTGCTACTGAACCTAACCAATTCACTGTAAGTATTAGTTTTATTTTTAGATTAACTGTTTTATAATCACAAACCAAAGTTTTTTTAAATACTTGAATTTACACTAAGAAGTGTTATCAAAGTGAAGTTAGCATGATAAGATATAATTTTATATATTTTACATGACAAGTATATAGTATGTATATATATGAAATAAACTTGAAATACATATTACAAATAGAGAGGAACAGCAGGGATTCAGAAAGAACCGCTCTACTACCGACGCTATATTCACTCTTAGACAAATTAAAGAAAAAACATTAGAATACAACAAACCGGCCTACCTCTGTTTAGTTGATCTTACGAAAGCTTTCGACAGGATTCGATTGAAGGACCTTCTGAACACGTTATCAACAAAAATGATACCTCCATCACTCATTAATGTCATAAGAGAGATCAACTTGGATAGTATCACAAAAATCAGAGCAAATGGGAAATATACTAAAGCCATAAAACATCGGTTGGAATCAGACAAGGCGATAGCCTTAGCCCATTTCTCTTTAACTGAATAATGGATAATATCATTGCAGAGGCTGCATCTCTCAAGTTAGGGTACTCTTGGTAAGGAAGCGGTGGGAATTCTCTGTTATGCTGACGACGCTACACTCATAGCTGAAAATAAAAATGACTTACAGAGAATGAATGCTCACAAAGTTCGATGAATTCTGGTCAAAGTACAATATGATTATCTCCGTAGCAAAAACTAAGTGTATGACATTCTCCAAAGACCCATTAGAGTGCAGAATTTCAGTACGTGACGAGCCAATTGAACAAGCAAACCAGTTCAGATATCTTGGCAGTGAACTGTTCAGCTCTCATGACCTCCCCAGAGAAGTAAGGCCTCAGGTAGATAAAGCTGCAGTTGTGGCGGGCTGCCTGAGATATGTCATATGGAAGAATAAAGATATGAGAACAGATAGCAAGGTACGCATTTATAAGACCTGTGTGCGACCTATCCTCACATATGGCATCGAAGCGAGGGCAGACACTGTCAGGACAAAAAGTATGCTAAGGACAACGGAAATGAGAACTCTGCGTGCTATTGCTGGGAAGACTTTGCGTGATCGTGTAAGGAACACCACAATCCGAGAGGTCTGTGAGGTCCAATATGTGGTCAGATGGGGACAACAGCATCAACGATTCTGGTACCAACATGTACAGAGAATGAATTCCACAAGAATTCCATACATAGCTCTGCATGGGGTGCCGGATAGACGGCGTCCACCAGGAAGACCCCGAAACGATAGAGAGATAGCTGGAGCTCAGCATCATAGGAGGACAATCCTGCAGTAACGGACTCTTGAGTCTATGAAAAGCTTAGAAGAAGAAGAAGATATATGAAACACAAGATATACAAAAACAAGCAATTACAAAATGAAATGGACATTATCAAACTATATGGATATGGGTTTATTGCCTGCCATTTGTAGTGACCTCAGTAAAGTAGGATTTTGCCTGTATCTTACTGAGAACATATGAACAGGAAAATAATTGCTTGATACATTTTATCGATTGTTGATTATTATTTAATTTTTTTGTCTAAAATTCTCGTTAACTTAATAAGTTGTGAGACCCAATTATGGGTTAACATGAGTTAACCCTTTGGCATACAGCATCAATTCAAAGAAATTATTATTTAATTAGTTTTTTCGTAAGTGTGTCAGCAAAATGTGTATAATATCACCGTCTAATAAAAAAAAGGTAAAACCGTTTTTTTTGCTATATAAGTAGAATTACCTATATAAATATCCTCAATCCTGGCCCGTCGAGCCTAAAATTTTTACGATCTGGCCCTTAGCGAAAAAAATTTGGCGACCCCATGTCTAGATTATAGCGCCAAAGAATGGATTTGAGGTGTAAGTTAGTTATGTTAGGATCTGATACTCTTAAATAGTTCTGCTGTGGGATACGAGATAGGGAGCTTATTTTTATGATTAATTTTTGGGAAATCTGAAGTGTGTACTTTTGTGTTTTCTCCCCAAACTGCTATTCTGTAAAAATGAGCTGATTATTAACATATAGCGAAATATACACCTTTTAGAGTATTTTTATCAAGCACATGTCCAATAACACGAAAAATATACCTAAGTATTCTGAATTTTGCGTTCAAAGCATTAATATGGACAACACAGCGAATAAATCGATAACAATACTTCAAGATATTTGATATTATCAACCCCTTTCAGAAAAACACAACTGCAGCCAGCTGAAAGCAAACAGGTATAGATAACTACTTCTGATGTGTGTACAATTTCTTCAGAGCTTTAGAATGATTCATCTCGGATGGGTACTTTAGTCCCATCGTTCTATTTCCTACAATTTATCTAGGTCAGCTAACATATTGTCCATATAGTGCAGTATAGATCTATTCAAGAATTGTTTTCCCACTTGATTTTGGCTTATGTATAATTGTGATGGCTTGGTTACTGCCTGCCTGGTATACATGACCAAACTTTGCTAGTTGACTATCTCTTATGGTGTTTTTAAGGTAGGATTAACATGACAAAGCTCATATTTCTGTGTGGCTTTTGTCTCCAGGTTCCTAATGCAACATAATGTTTTGTACCCAGAATTGTTCTTAAATCTCCATTCTCAAACCCAAATATTTAGCACTGTTATTTTAGTTGTTATCCATGATTCCACGTGGATAACAACTAACAGAGTTGTTATCCATGTAGAATAAATTTTAATAATTCAAGCTACAAATTGATTTGATTAAAATGCTGCATATCCTCAGCTTTGTATTCTTAAGGAGAAGTGTAGATGTTGGAAATTTTGATTAGATATAATTGTGATTTTTAACCCTGATTTCAGTTCAAGATTGTAACAAATTGTTTCCATATTGATTGGATTGTGTAAAAAAAAGTTACTTTTCTATGTGATTTACATTAATATTTTTTTTTCAGGAAGAAGAGATCGCTGAAGTAGTCCTGTTCACTGCAAACCATCTAGCTGGTGGTATCTTGCCTCCAGATGTGCATCTTATAAGTTATCTGAAGAGTCATTTTGCAAAAACTTCTACATCTGCAGAAGCCAAAAAATTAATTGAAAAGGCTTTGTTAAGTCTTCTCACTTGTATGAATAATGTTGTTAACCATTTGCCACTAAATGAAATGATGGAAATGGCTCAGAAAACAGGAAGGTTAAAAGTTAAAAGATTTTTAATGGAGAAAGCTGGAAAATTTGATGGAGTTTTAGAAACTTTTCTAAATGATCCTGGTTCAGAAAATGATATGTTCATTTATTTAGAAAAATTTGCTTTACACGAAGACCGACTCATATCCAAACAAGTTATAGACAACGGAGAAAAATTAGCTAGTCAATGGCCAGAGAATACTGCCAAGTTTTTAATAGGACAATTGCCAGATCTCATCCCAACTATTCTGTCCTTAATAAAAGAGGAGTCTGCGGCATTGTCATTTACAGATGTATTGTATACTTTAGGAGCCTTAGATGCTGAGACATCTGTGATACATTTAGATTTATTGTGCAAACTCCGTTCTGAAGCAATTTTAGACTTTTTAGCAAATGCTCCCACAACATTATTGCCTGATTCAGCTTTGAAAATGATAAGGAAACACGGAATCACAAAAGCAGAACCTATTTGTTTGGAGTCTTGTGGAGATTTAGCTGGAGCTCTTAAAGCATCGATCCAACTGTTGTTGAGTTCTAAAGATAAAGAAGAAATTGGAAAATTAGCTGGAGAAGCTTGTGCATTGTGTAGCAGAGCTGCTAAAGTATCAGGCCATGAGGAAGCTGAGGCTCTCTGGAGACAACTAATAGAAGGAGTGGCCAGTTTGCCTGAACCACCAGGTGCGCCTTTACCTGCACTTTTATTAGAAGGAGCCGCAAACTATTTGCCACTTCCTTGGCTGGTGGCTAAGTTATGTGGAGGCGGGGGTCATGCAGGTGCCTTAAGAGGTGCTTTGACAGGATTGTTAGAAGCTGCGAGGGGAGGTGCAGAAGCTGCCAGTGCTGCTGCGAGATTAACCGGAAGTGAATTACATTCAGCTTTAGCAACTGCCTTAAGAGGCAAACGGATTTTGCCTGTACCTTCAGCTATTTGTAGTACTTGTCACAAACCTTTATATTTGCAGCCGTTAGTAAGAGCATATTGCTGCGGTCACGCTTTTCACTTGGAATGTGATCCTGTTGCGGGAAGTTGTAGCAGATGTGGACAGACTGCAGTTGAAGTGAGATTAGCACGTAACAACCAGAACTCTAAAGCTTCTAAACCAGAGCCCCCTCAGCAGTTCCCTTTGTGTATAGTGGCTCCACCGAGACCAGATTTAGAAGGAATTATCTAATTTAATTCAATATTTTTTTAAAGACCAAAGTGAAAATGTGCTGAATTTAGTTGACATATTTATTTATTTGGAATATAAATAAAATATTTATTAGTTGAAAATTTCGATTTCATTGAGATTTCAAATTTAATTGAGATTAATTTTGAAGAATTCTGATTAAGAAATGTCTATAGTTAGTAATATTATACATATTTTTTTATGTATTATCAAAATTTCAAAGCTTCTCATTTATGTATGTATGTTGTTTTTTTAGAAATACATATTGTTTCATAAGTTTTTTCATATTTTTTATGACATAAATATGCAACAATTCACAACTCTCTAGAAAGTAGAAAAAATAATAAAAAATATTTTTTTTTAAATAAAATAAAATAAATTATTTATTTTCATAATAAAATAAATATTTTATTCTGAAACTCAATTAGAAAGGAAAAGTCCAATAATTCAAATACATATTTTTTTGAGAATTTTAAAATTCTTGAATTACATACTATACGTTAAAATAATTTTTTGTGAAATAAATAATGGCCATTTCATTTTTTGTCTCTATAATTTGTGAAGAAAGATCTGCAGTTTTGGCCTAACGGAGCAATATAGCAGTGCCGGGCTGTAGACCAGCCTGGATCGAGGCTGTTTACACTATTCCTTTCATCTTGATGAAACATGTATAGTAGGGTGCTGATAATTTGCTAAAATATGAATACTAAATTAGTTTCCATTACAAAAAAGATCTCCAAACATAACATGTTTCGTCCTTTTCAAATTTTTCTTTATTTTTTTATAGTGTATTTTAGATTTCTTAATGTGATTCAATAACACAAAAAAAATGTAGACATTTCATAGGAATTTTCAAAAAAAAAAACCTCTTTTCTTTTGATTTTTCAAAATTATTTTGAGACTTACTAACATTTAAAAAATATTTTTTCTCAGAAATTAAAATCAAGAAAAATGTAAATTTTTGGATTTGTGACGCTGTGATATCGTATTATTTTTGAATTGTTAAATATATCCTGTTTTATAGCGATTTTATTTTAGATTTTCTTTATTCAATACATATTTTATAAGTGATATACTTTTGCTTTATAATTTTTTTAAATTATAGTGCCATTTAAATTATTTAAAAAAAGTTGGATAATATCTGTACCCTAGAGGATAAACCATGGGAGTCACATCGCAATGAATGTGCAGGAAACAGGTTTTTGTGCAGATGTAGATTTCAAAACATCATAACTTTTAAACCAGTTGAGATAATTTCGATCTGTAAAGAGCTTTCTTTGTAAAATTATCTATATTTTAATACTGATTGTATATATTGTCAATTTTATTGAAAAATACAGATAAAATGGACTTACGTTTATGTATGTATGTAAATATGTTTAGAGAATAAACAACGTAAGTCCGTTTTATCTGTATTTTTCGTCGATTGTCCTTACATTTATTATTTCCATATCTCTTAATTTGGGGGTTTTTATTTACGTAATTAAAAAAAATGCTTGATATAAGTGTATTTTATTGAAATGTATGTATGTATGGAAATATGTTTAGAGCATAGACAACGTAAGTCCATTTTATCTGTATTTTTCAGCAAGCCTGTAGATTGTATTTATGTTACCTTTATTATTTCCAAATCTCATAATTAAGTTTTTTCTAAATAGGTTATTAAAAAAATGCTTGATGTAAGTGTATTTTATTGAAATATATATTAAAGAGGCGGTGTCGGACACTGTTGAATGATGAACAAATGATTCGATGCCCATTTTATGAGACATGATCAAATTTCATTCCCTCCTCTACCGCCTTTGGTTTCGTCCCAAATTACCGATGTCGTTTCTCCACTAGTGTCATCGTGTATTGTTCAATTCAATGTCCACAATTTCATTAAATAAAAACTTGTCTTGACTGACGATTTCCTTAAATAAAGGCTATTGGTAAGATATGGAGTGGGTAAGCATTTATCTAAATCAACCATCACTATTTTGTTATTATTCGGATTCTCCCTTGCCAGAATTTTATCATTCCTTTTGAGTTGGTACCTTGTAGTTGCTTCTTTTATGTGCTCCTCCAAAAGCCGTTTTTGGTCTTCTTTCTCTTCTGTTAAAATGTTGTCTGAAATTTTTATCCTTAATCTGTCACATGTATCATTACTAGGTAAATGAAAGCTCAGATTGAATTGCGTAGGGAATACATGCCTATAAAGCCATAATTTGGGTGCATCAGATGGCCTCATGTTGACTTCTTCTACGAACACGTCATACATTTTAGTGATATTTAAATCACTTCCTAAATACTTGCGTTGTGTACGATTCTGGCTATAGTGGGACTCGTAAGCTGGAAATTTGGCAATATGATTTTTTATTAAATTTATTGTTTTATCTTTGATTTTATTCGCTGCAGGATGATGACCTCTGCGATCAAGCTCAACTAAACCTTCTGAGTTTTTTAGTTTTTTTTTAATGCTGTCATGACAAAAGCATCTTTGATAACCTAATGTGCTTAGGAAAAATGGCTTGCAGACTGCAATGTTCTCGTCATCTATTTCAAATGTGTACACATTGGAAGAAGTGCGTGTTCCTTTTTGAGAGGAATTCCTTGAACGTGATCGCTTGCAAGAACTTGATTCACTCTATTCATGACAAATTGTCGCCTTACATTCCAGTTTTCAAAATTTCGTAAAAATGTTTTTACATAGAATTTCTGATATTTTTAATGTGTTTCTGCACGAAACAAATGGAGGTCCCATCTTAACTGCTGGCTTCACAATATTCTTCCGAGATACATACTCTTTTTCAGCACATCTCAAAACAGCGCTCTTATTTTTTCCCACTCTTTAGGAACAGTCTGTCTCCGTCTTATCTTTCTTGACGTATCAGATACAGAGTTTTGCAAATTTGATACAGGAATAAATAAACCTGTTTCTGCATCAAGATTTTCAGTAACTGTTGATTCTGGTGATTTTTCCACAGGCATGAGACAACCAGTTGTTTCATCAAGGATGTAATCAACTGTTTCTTCCCGATGATTGGTTTGTGATGTGAAATGGTTACAATCGTTAGAACATAAACAACGCATTTTGGTCTTCCGTGTTTATGGCACTAACGAAATATTCCAAATAGAAATTAACGTAAATTGGACTTAATATTTTTATTACAGATGAAAAATCATTTATTTAATAAATGAATGACTTCAGTATTTTATCCACTTATAGAATAGCTTATTACAATAATTTCTGCATTGTTAACTCCAAAAACAGCAAAAAGTGGACTCCCGTGGTTTATCCTCTAGGGTACAGATATCTTTTTCAAGAAAACTAATTATTCGAGTTGTCAATGCATCTACACAGTGGAAAATCTAGAAATATTGTGCAGGACTTGTTTTCTCGCAGTTTACATTCATGAATTATTTGTTTCTTAAACACAGCACATGGGGTGGAGCTTGGATATGCTTACTGATATCTTTCATTTGACCCACTCTAGCCTGCAGGAATATTGCTAACATTTGTTATATTTGTATTATTCATCTTGAAATAATGGATTTAATAATAAATTTACAAGTATAGCTATATTACCCATGCAACAAGAAATACACTCTTAGATAGTTTTTAAATTAATTAAAAAATATATAATTTTTTTTGTAAATTGATGTGATGATTCTTATCTGGTACTGAAATCTATATATTTAAAGACAGGAAACTTTTTGAATTTGATATGAAAGTGCTCAGTGACACCCTTTTGGTAGTGAAGGGTGGTAAAATGCATATCTATCTCCCTCTCTCTTGAAATATGGCCGTGAAATACAATGCGTCAAATCGATGGCCATTTGATATTTTGTATCTCATATTATTTCCCGACCGATAATTGCAACAAAAACGTTTTTATTACTTTCTGATAATACATTGATGAATAGGAATTCTTAATGATATAATATTAATGACTCCAGAGATAAAAAATTCACATGTGTTGACTATATTATCGGAATTCCTCACCATTTTGCATTATTAAAATTTTGGAGTTCCATGACTTTGTCAAGTCTCCTGTATTCACTTTTATAATCTTCGCAAGTATTTTGTTTACTTATATATTTGTTACTTACCATTCAAATTCTCATTCTAGAAAACTTTTCAATTTTAGTTTTACATATTTCAACTTTCAATGTTGGTCAAGTATTTTAGTTTTACATATTTCAATGTTGGTCAGATTATATTGATTATATTGATCAGCCTTCAATTTTACAGGATCAAAAATGTCATGTTTCTTTTTATATTATTTATAAGTGAATAAAATAAAATAATTGTAAAATATCTTAAATTTCTGATCAAACATGTTATTATAAAGTTTGTGTAAATATAAATGGAATAAATAAAACAACTTATCAATATTTTTTTAGTTTATTTGTTTTTCTTTTTGTATTCAATAACATACATTTTTACCTTAGGTATACGAAATAGGTACACTATAAGTTTAGACTACATAATGGGTAAAATATTACAGACTAACTTCCAATACTCCTCAAAAACAATAAGATAGCATACCATTAATATTAAAATAATGTTTATTTTTGGGATAAATCAGTTATAAATATATACTCGTATATAAATACAAACTAGTTGATAAGGTGTTAAGTTTTATAGTAAAAATGAACACATCTAAACATTATGACAGCTACAGATCTTTGGTTTTACCCATTCAACCGCAAAGTAATTCACAGATAACAATAGCAAAACCTGGTGATCTACAATTCTATTTCCTGATATCGCATTCACCTTCTCCTAATGGCAACGCTTTATATCACCGGTGGATCAAACTATAATGTGGATTATAAATAAACCATTTATAATAGCCAGCCATCTTACAAAATGTTTTCATTGAGAATACCGTCACTTAGACAGTTCCAATGCAATGACATGTAGTTTATATTTATTTTTAAATTTTTTACATCATCCATGTATTGTTCTTTGTTTATTTATTTAACTTGTTGTTATAACGTATCTCTTTTATTAAGCGATTACAAGAATTAACGATATACTTTTACAATTTGCCTTTCATTAACAAATATGTTTTTCTTTCTAAATTCTATCGAACTATGCCCCTTTGAGGTGGCCTCTATTTAACACTCTCTAGATTTCAACACTTGTGTTAAATTCTTACAAACGACAGAGTACAAATCAAGCATCTTTAAAAAAACCTTATCCCAATTAGTTAAAATTAATACATCGCCTGAGAATTTTTCAATTATCTAGCATGGCAAGCGCAAGATTATTCAAATTTTAAGTTTGTAAGATTAAGAATTTGGTGAGGATACAATTTCATCTAGTGATACATTTAGTTTTTAATTTTAAAAGGAAAATCCCTAAAAATTTAATGTATACGTTTTAATTTTTAATACCAAATATTTAAATTGATAGCTCAATTAAAATTCTAATTCAGAACTTTCAATTTAATTTTTGATATACCTCGGTGGAAAGATATATATTTAATTTTGTCATTTAGATTGTTAAATATTTTTATTGAATTATTTAGAAAGAGTTGATTAAATGCTTTTTGTTTAAGTATAACCTGTTTTTATATATAAGTATTTTAGTAATTTTTATTGCAAATAATTTAAAATCTATATCTTCCCACTTAGATGCTTAATGTTTTTGAATATATTTTTTTTAACCAGAATGGGAGGCCATCCTGTGATTTTATATTTTAATTTACAAATTTATTCTCGGCCATAAGCGATGCTTGGATAATACATACAGCTACAACTAGCTATACTAGCTTCCCGCAATGTGTGAAGTAGTAAAGTTATTCAATGGGTTTATACTATCATTAGACATGACATTTTATTTGATCTATAGAGGTTTTTGGTGTATTTATTGACTTGATTACAGAATATATTTGTACATTATTTAGGCAAGGTTTTCGTGTGGTGTACCAATTTATCATAGATTTGTTTTCTTAATCAACTATATTTTGAAATTTGATGTCCACAATCGTTTTCGAACAGCAAGTTATTATTCTGTTTTTCTTCCAATAACACTTGCTCTTATAAATAAATTCTTTCCCCATTTGCGGTATAAGTTGAAGTTAAAAAATATTATTGTATATACAGATGGCAAACTCGTCTTTTTTAAAAAAAGGAAGAAATCCTTATGTGGGTTAGCTACATGTGTAAAAAACAGAACTTGTTCTTCTTAAATGTTTGAACATGACTTTTTGTAATATGTACTATAGAAATTATATTGGTATTCAATATGTGTTGTTATAAGTAATTTTTTTAAGTACAATAATTCTAATACTTTCGGATAAGAATATAACAGTTGTTCTTTTTATGGTCATATAATTTAAAATATAGTTGTTTACGAAAAAGTTATTCAATTAATTTATCTAATTGTAGCAAACAATTGACGATATATTCACTAGAATCGAAGAGTATCTATATATATTAGAGTAATGATCATAAAAACTCATTACAAAATGCAAATTAACATTATATTATAGTGAAAATCGTATAAAGAAAGGAAACAAACTATTATATAGTATGTAACATATATTGTCTTATTTCTTCAGAAAGAGAAAGAGTGGAAGATTTCTTGGGATAATTCATTGATGTAATTTTGTGATAAATACTTATGTTAAGTTATGATTTGCAAAATCTATTTAACATTTTTATTTTAACACTTATAATTTTAATCATACAAACTACAATTTAGTCATTCTGACAGATTATTCTTTGTTCGGATTTATTTTATTTTTTAACTACGGTTTTTAATTATTTTTTAAAATTTTATCTTAGACATTATTTTTATCACTTGATTTGTTCATGCGCTATGCGCGCCCTCTGCACATGGACAAAAGAAGTTTTATTTAAATACTTATTTATTAATTTAAATTTATTTATCGAAGCCTAGAATATCTGTCAGAATACTAAGTTCTTTTTTATTATTTATATCCTAATTATTAATGTTATTTAATCGCTAGTTTAATTTTATCTTGAATACTTTAGAATATATATTACTCTTTTTCCATTGATTCTGCAAAACTTTCAGCTTCATCCGATGTCTTCTAAGACTCCTTCATTTTGATTTTCATACCCATAAAAATAAATGTTAGCATTGTAAACAGGAAGTTTGAACGAGAATATAAATAATGAGCGTATAAAGAGAGTTAAAAAGATCTACAAGATAACAAATCACTAGAGATATTAAGAGAGGAATTCAGTTTATGAAGATGAAGTGTCATAACATATTTTGTATTCAACATTTTTCAAATCACTTTTTGCGAATCTTTTATTTAAACATGACTCCGATTTAAATACATTTAGAAATGATGGAAAGTGGAAGTTGCTCTGAATTTGTATTTAAGCCGGGTCATGTTACATTTTTTTATCCTTATTTTTATCAAATTTTTAATTGGCTTTCCCTCAATTCATCATGATAAACTGATTGTTTTTAAAGATAAATAGACTTTAAATTTCTCTACTGACATTAAGATTTTGCGACTTGATTAGGGAATCATTATTTTATTATTTATTCACTTAATTAACATTCTTGTATTTTAGTATTTTTATTTTAGTCTTCATATTAATAATACCATTTAAATCATATATTTTATCTCCATGGTTTATATATATTTTTTAATATTATGTTTTTAAGAGTAGCATTTTTGCTTTATTTAATAATTAATAATTTATTTAATTGTAACAATGCAAAGCATTAGCTACATTTATTTTTAAGTTTATAATATTTATAGTATGTCATTGCATTTCAGTTAATTTATAAAAATTACTCTCCTTATTCTGAATGAAAACATTTTGTAAGATTCTTTTAAAAACCTTCGCTGTAATGTTGGCTTTTTGATATTATCTGAACAGGTTATAATCTAAACACTAAAAACTGACAATCAAAATGAACTGACAATCACTTCAGAAATCAAAAATTTAACAAAACCGGGCCAAACTGATCCTTTATTAAACCGAGAGTTTGAAGACATTTATGCGCTAACAAATGCCAAACCTCAAGTTTAAAATATCTCTTGGATTGATTATGAAGTTTAATTTTAATAAGGAAGTGGTTTTTGTACAATTATTTCTTGATTTTGTCATTTTTAATTCTTGCTGTTATATTTACTTCTGAAAATGTAATTTTCATACATTATTTTCATCTTTTTTTTCTTATAATTTAGTTTAGCATTTAAATTATAACTTCCTTTCCTGAATATTTCTAGGTCATTCTTATAATATTTATTTTCTGTACAGTGATAAGCAAAGGAATCCCAAATATTATGAAATTTCAATTTGTTATCTATGTATTGTTTGTAGGTATTTAATTTAACATTTCAGAAAGTCAATGCTACAAGTGAGAGTGTTTTATGTTTTAGAATAATTTTATTTTTAGTTGTTTCTGTTGTGGTTTCGATTTCAGATGTATTTTCAATATTTGGGACCAATTTAGTTAATTATTTTTGTTTCCTGAATGATTGTAGAAAATTATTATATTTTCATTGTCAATTTTAACATCCTTTTTTAACTAATGCCCTGTTAGTGATATAAAATAACTTATAAGTAAGAGATTTTAAGTTTCCCTTATTATGACTAGATTAATGTTCATAGATGTTAAAATAATGTATCAATAATGAAGAAAATGCTTATTTGGAATTCCTACCATTTTCATCTCATACACAAGAAGACTAAGTTAAAGGTAAGATAAGATTACTATTACTCTCAATTAAAGTACTCAAAATAATAATACAAAATAATTTTTTTTAGGAGCTCCATCATAAATCCAAATAAAATTATCTTTTCTTTAGCAATCAATTTCTAATAGAAATATAAAACAAAGGCTTATCAATTTCTTGGATGGTGTAACCAGAGATGGTGCAAGTGTGTTATCTTTTCCACTTACAGTTGAAGGAAACTTGGGGTGTGTCATGCTTAAAAAATACTTATGATTCATAAGTTGAATATTGCATAAGAAGAATTTACGATTATTTTTATTTTTGGATCGTTCAAAAACATTATTCCTCCATTTGGAATTAAAATAAATTTTCCACATTTCGTAGGTGCATATTTTTAAGTGATATCCAATAAATACTTTACCATAATAAGTTGAAAAATATCCAAATCCTTGAGCGTTCCATACAGAAAAGTAATTATGTTGATGCTCCATGTTGTTACTTTCAATACTTGTTAATTTAAAGCACGACAATCCCAAATGGACTTGTAGATTGAAAATATAATTATAAAGTATAATTACTATATTTTTGGTATTTGAATTGAATAATTAACAATGAACACATGTTTCGTAGAACCGTGTAAATTGATAATAGTATCATAGATACAAGGAGTGTCATGGGACTTGGATAAAATATCTAAGCATGATTCTGGCTGAAGGTATGCCTAAGGGTAAGTTTCAGAAAAGATTCGTGATATATTATTTCATACTAATAAAATAACAATCAAGTATGAATATTAATAAAAAAAAATTAATACTCAAAGTATAAGATGTTAAGTTTAAATACATCATTCAAAAAGAAAAGAGCACTTGGATAAAATCTATTTGGTAAATGATGTGTAAATACGGTTATATACCTAATATCAATCATCAAAGATAATTCAGAGTTTGATATCTAAATATGTTATAGTCTATGGTTGTTATGAAATATGATATTGCAAAATGTCCCGGCTGCCGGTTTTATATATGATATATGTATATTATAAACAATTAGAGTGAAAAGAATAATAAAAAAAAATACTCATCCATGCATTAGAGATGGGTCAGTCATAGTCATAAGTGACTGATAAGAAAATAAATTGTTATTATTTCGTAAATCTGGGGGATAAAAAATCTTTTTGATCTGTGAGAAAAACAAACTAGTCGTGAAAAGGTTTTTTAAATTAAAGAATTAGTGTCTTATTTAAAAAAAATCTGTTTCGTGTACTCAATTTGTCCCTTGCCATATTTTTCTCATCTCTTTTATTTCAGCATGTTTTTGTTGAAGAAGTTTATTGAAATTTAAAGAAAATCGAAAGGAAATTATTTACATAAAAAACACGCAATTTTCATTGTGGTGTTAATAAACATTTTTTGTTTTAATGTAATAATTTTTATTAACTTGATTTAATATAAATCATCTAAATTTATAAGACAGAAGCTTCAGCTCTAAGTTTACTTTGCTCTTTTAACTTTATTTTTTTGTTTAAATAGTAATTATAAATATAAATAAAGTTCAAGATAATTCTAAATAGACTTTGAAGCGAGATGGTAGTATGAGAGCTCAAGTATGAAGGGATAGTGAAAGAAATAAATGAAATAAAAAATACTACTAAAGCGAGGGTTGCAAAGATTTTATTAAGTTCTGTGACTTGATTTATAAATGAGTGACTTATACCAAGTTACAAAACAATGATTATGACAACATGGTTTGCAAGCAACAAATCTTTATATAATATATAATAATTAATTAAACGGAGTAAGTTAAGGAGACAACTTATTTTTCACTAAACGGCAGCTTAAAAATCGCACTTCATATTTTTTTTCATTTTAAAATTTTAATCATCATAAGACTTATTTATGACTGTCAATTTTAAAAATATCTTCGATAAACTAGAATCATACCTGAAATGAATTTTATCGAAAGCTTTTCGGATATAAAATTTTTAAATTAATTTTATCACACTAAGCTTGGCTCACACCATAGTGCCGACTTGATGATCAGCTTAAGTCAACGCTGTAATACAAATCCATTTCTCCATTCTTGTTTACATCGATCTGCTAAATACTCTCATAATTGCGTAATATGTCAATCTGCTAGCTTCTTTCTGGATAAATGAAGTATTTTTAGATCAAAAACTGAGTAATCAATACAAAATCATTTCAAGTCACCAATGTGAGCTGACCGTAATAATAACTTGTGTCAGCTGTATAGTGTGAATCAAACTTTATTGGCTGCAAGCGGCTTCCCGTCGATTAGTCTCAAGATGACGTCGTGTGTGATCTTAATGTTATCTCGTTATAATGCCGAATTTCGCTATACATGGACGTATAAAACGCCAATCAAAGAACTTATGAAGAACGTATAAGTTTATCCACAACGGTTTACGATATTTTCACTTTTGTACAAAAAATTTGACAGCCTTTTGTTCCCGCGTGTACGATTTGCCGCCATTTGCCGCTCCGCCGGTGTTGCCCTTACATGATGACACACTTCCCCTTTTCCGCCCAGGGATTGCTTTTCTTGTCTGGCGCGTGAATCAGTGGATCGGTTTTCTCGTTCTCCTCCACATACTCTCGCATCCTGAAACAAGAAACAAAAATATTAGACGAGTTAAAATTATTTGAAAAAAAAAGAACAGAAATTTGACTATTGACCTGTCTTGGAATTTCTCAAAAGCTGTAAATATAGGTTTCTTTGAATTTCCTATATCTTTCTCATTTCCTTTGCCCCTCAGTGAGTATGTAAATTTTAACTCAATGAAATAAGACATGATTGGGACGACAGGAAAATTCTCTGTAACATTATTCGAAATTTTACTTATGTGAATAAAAACAATTAGACGGGCGAGTGACACACTAAAAATCATTTTTGAGAAATCCTTATAAATTATTGTATTTTGAAAATTTTCAATTTATCTTCTCATCGAATTGGAAATATTTCCTTGTCTAAATGTACTGAGGATGTACACTACAGAAATTGATACATTCCTGTCGCTATATGTAATTAATTATTCAAAGGTAAAAAAACGGTAGAATAAAATTAATAAAACTAAGAAATGAAACTTGCGAGTGTTTGGTCACATTGAGAGAATAAATTTCGAAAAACTTATAAAACATATTTATGTCTGAAATGAATGGATAGTGAGGAATATGAAGACCGCGAAAAGAATGGAAGAAAATAGTTGGAGAAATTTTAACCGAGAGAAAAGTACAAGAATCAGAAGATCATGTATGGGGTGAGCGAGGCGAAAGCTATGTGCATATGTAGAAAGGCGTGGAGATCTGTTCTCTCTTTACCCACTTCAAAGGGATATGGCGTGATGGTGTTGTAAAAAAACGTAATCTGTGTGAAAAAATACACCTTTATATCTAGATCACTATTTTTTGTGAGAGCCTTTTTAGTGGAGCAAATGCGTAAGTATAGTCCACAAACTATAAACGGCGTCCATCAATAAGATGGGTTAACGATGTTAAAAAATATGATAATATATTTTAACATCGGTAACCCCCGTAAAAGTGGAATAGACAGGGGTAGGTCTAGGAACAATTGATAAACATACCGTGTCTGACCATAATAGTTATGTGACAAATCAATTGGACGCCAAGAAGGAAAAATTATACAATTATTTTTTCCTGCCAAAAACACTCATGGCGTAAAATAATTCTTATTGATTTGCATTAGTTTGGATGTAGCGAGAGAATAAGTTTTGGAAGACTTACAAAACAAATATTGTATTGTATTGTATTACACTTTCGTTGTCAACAGTACAACCTCGAGGACTTATTTCCATGTGGCAATCTCTTCCAACCAACCAGAAATATGTTAATGTGGCCTTAAGTGAAACCCAGACTAGTCCTTTTTTTAAAAAATCTGGTTTCGCCCGGGATTTGAATCCGCAACCGAGACAAGCATCTTACCAACTAGGCCACAAAGATCGTCTTAAATATATGCCAAAGTCTGAAATTAATGAAGCGCGAGGAAGAGGTAGGCCGAAGAAAGAATTAAAGTTTATAGTTGGATAAATTTTGACTGAAGGAAAGGTAAAAATCATGAAAAACAAAAGAACATGTATGACGAGAATTATGAGTGTGGTTGAGGCAAAGGTTGTTTTGTGCCTCTCTGCATACTCTAAAAGGAATATGGCGTGATGATAGATATGGATACGCACGATCTCGTTTGTCAAACGGCGTCAAATCAAAGATGTATCAAATTTTCAACATAGAGATTCTAATAGTAACAAAGTATTTTGCTCTATTTCATTTGTCATCACACGAATACTAAAATGTATACCCAGATCTAAACAGGCACTAATGTTTCAAAGCTAATGATACGAAGAAATAATATAGGAAAAGCTTATACAGGACTTAAAGTGCTGCCAAGTGTCAAATTTTGCAAATGAGTAATGGAGCTTTTCAGGCGAACGTTACACGAAATGTTGATATGAAAAATGGCAACAGCCTTACGTAATACATCGTGTTCATTTATTTCCCGAAATCGGATACTTTTTGTCTCCCGGCAACAAATATTTTACTAAGATTCAGGGTCTCGCTAGGGGTAGTGTATTAAAAACATACATAACACAACAATCATGTATCCCTGTTGGGGTAGGCAGAAAGGACAGAGCGCCAGACATTCCTATCGTAACGCATATTTCACGTCTTCCACTTTCATACATCTTATATAACTCATACGATTCCTCTAAGATATTTTATTTCTTTCTTTCAAAATATCATTCACTTCATCCAGCCATCTTTGAAGTTCTTTCATTCACTATATTTATTTCCACTTTGCACGGATTTCTTCTGTTACACAAAGATGGTCTGCTTCTAGAGTTAACTAAGGAAGAATATCAGCCAGGATTTCTCATACTGCTAGGCCGGTGCCGAGAATATATCCACAGTGTCATTCAGTTGGTTCAATATCTCTATACCACGCGTGATTGAGTGTTTAGCCATGATATTCGTTCTGTAAGTTGGTATGTAGAACAGAAGATGATTTCTTGCACGGCTATATTTATTAGGTACATATAAACTTAGTGCTTCTAGAATCACGGGTGAAAAACCTTTAGTAGGAATATCGCAATGGATTCTTGCCTTCTTGTTTCGAGACTTCTATAGTTACACACCGTGAGAAGTTCGACATGGTGAGCATATTTTGGGTGACCGCCCTTTGTTATGTACCATAGATATCTGACGATTTTTTTTGTATTTGTTCTGTATTGTTTTTATATTTGAACTGATGAGGACCCCAAACTGTAGATGCATATTCTAATTGGGTTCTTATTAGATAATTATATAAGTTTCGAAGGATATCGGCACTGTTAAATTCTCTTGATATTCTCATTATAAAACAGAGTTGTTTGTAACAGTCCGATATCAAATACGAGACATGGTTAACGAACGTGAGTCCGACATCAAAGGTTACGCCCAAATATTTGAATTCAGAAACTCTGTTTAATGCTACTCCCTGTACATTATACTGATGGTGGATTGGGGAAAACGATCGACTATATGATACACAGACACATTTATTTATATTGAATAGGAGATGATTTTGCCCAGTCCAGGAAACTAGATAGTCTATGTCCTGTTGTAATTGTGCACAGTCGTAAAGCGAATTAATTTAATTAACGCCTATCTTTCGACCTGGGTAACGATTTTGATCCCCATTGATACCTAATTTTATTACAAAAGGGTCCTTCTGTCTGGTTTTCTTTTTCAAGATCTTTTGGACATATTTCTGGTAGGTTAATAAGGGTTGTCACATAAATTCATCAGATTGTGCTGTATCCAACAAAAGTATAATGCAATAAATATTATAAAAATATGAGCTACCACTAGATTCTGCAGCCTGCCTGTTTGCGAGCCCACACACATTGCACACACTCGTATGGCAGCGCGGCCCTGCTAAGAGGGCTTTTTGTCAGACGGAAAATGAAAATGTGTATATTTTGTCCTAATGAGCACAAAAACTAGCGATACAAAACGAAAACATGACAGCATGAAATATAAGAAATATTCCGGCTAATGAACGGATACATTATGATCGGTGGAAAAAACGTTGCAAAATACTAAAACAGTTGCTACTAGGTCAGTGATTTTAGAACTTTTTCGTTTCACGGCAACTAAAACGTGCGTGTATAAAGATGTTTTCACAACACCCTGAAAAAACTTACCATAAACTGAGACATGGGAGTCTGTCTGTTGATAACCAGTTTTTCAAATCTGGCAATCGAACTAGATTTAGTGACAATTTCTGTTTCAAGTTTTTAGCAATATTCAATACAGTTACCGCCGAAAACTTAGCTTTGCAGAGGCAAGTTATCACAAATGGAACCACAATTGTCAGAGCTTTAGCACTCAGCAAATGATATTCATTCTTTACTGATATCCAAAACTCAACCGCTCCCATATTGACAAATTTTGTTTTGAATGTACTGTCACAAGACAACTCAAACATGCATTCTTCCCCTACCGACGTTAATTTATATGGAGATTAGGTCCCAAATAAGTTTTGAATCCATGCAAATTACTCCATTAACATTAATGAAAGTATTTTTCAAACCAGCAATGTGTCAGTTAGATATCACTTCCTATCGCTGAAAATCCAGTCATTATAAATCAACAGAATTTTAACGATCAGCAAAGGATATTAATATTTTACTGATATATTATAGTTTATCGCTTCCTATCACTATAACCGTACATCCGAGCAATTAATTAAGATTGCCTTTGATTATTAAAATTTTCAAATATCCTGCCGCGCCTCGGGTGCCGAGGCACACACTTTAAAAACCTCTGTACTAGGTGATGATTGCTATATTTGGGAATATAAATGTATCCAGACATACTCGGTTTAACCTAAATAGCAATGATAATTGTAACGATCGAAATAACAGCATGTGAAAATAGCGGTTCACATTAGATATTTGAAGGAACTTTGATTTATGAGAATGAAACGAGATAAAAGGAGAAGTGATGAAAGATATTAGTACTAACTTTGATTTATGCGAGTGAAACGTAACGGAAAAAGGATGAAAAGAGCTAAATACTCGTAAATAATGTGGAAATGAGTGTAGTGAGAAGAATATTATTTGATGTGTCAATTAACGACCGAATAAACGATGTAGTTAAAAAGATAATTTGTTCTTTATATGGTTCTCAAATAAAATTCTCAGATCTACTGTCAGGTTGTTTCAAACGCAGTAACTTTAGTAAATCTCAGTTTTATTTTTTCTTTCCAACAATTTTCAATGTTCTGGATTTCTCGTACTTGTGGAGAAGCTGAATAATTAACAACGCTTGAACCGTTTCCTCCATAGAATAACATATAAACTTGCTTTGTATTAATTCGAAGAACGTCATGGTATGTTAAAAATCGCTCTAAGTGATGCAACCTTTTATAGTTCAACAAATAGGGCCAAGTTGTGTTAGGTTTGAAGAAATTGCCTTTAGACAATTTCCTCTAAGCCTTAAAAGCAAAGCCTGCCAGGATATACACTATAAAAGCGTAATACAACACAATGTTTTATTTATTTAGCCATTTTATATATACGTACAAATAGCGATTTTTTTGCAATAAGGCAATTTTTTCCAAACAATCAGAGAAGAGTTACGCTGATTATTGCCAGTTACTGGGTAACAACGTTATTTCAAATTGATTTTTTTAAACATACTTAAAACATTAAAAAACTAACAAAAAAATTGCTCTATTTAGGACTTTGGGAAAAAACTTTTTTTTTACAAATGTCACCAAAGAAGAACTGGAAAAGAAGGAAATAGGAGCTATGGAACAAGTTGGGAATGACCGAGAAAATAGGAGCTGTGGAGAAACAGATTTCGTCATTAAAGAGAGACGTAATATTTGTCGTAAGTCGCTGTTTGAAATATCTACCTGACGACATAAATATCACATTAAAATTATTCGTTTGTCTTGTAATTTGGATTCTCTAGCTATTGGATTCTCAGTTGTGATATGCGTAGATTGTGCCGTTGCTGAAGACCAAACACCGTGTATACCAATACTTGAATAGGGACCAACTTCTCCACAGGGTCGACTCAATCTTGTTTGCAAGGGATTGCCAATCATCGATGCCAAAAACTATACTATAACTTTTGCATTGAAATAAAACGATTATACGAAATGCGACTCAGAGATGATTTAAATTATTTTTTCAGTAAAAGCTATAAAAAACAAAGCCAATAATGGACTAAACATACTTGAATTGGACAGTATCAAAATCTACTAAGATGATGTCCATAACAGTATTTTAGTGTCAGTTTTGATGTATGGGAGTGGAATAATAATACACGAGGTGACAGTGTATGGCAGAATAGAGCACTCTGGGATAGTTTGGACATGTAGAACGAATGAATGTAGCAAGATTAAGAACACAAAAATACAATGTAAATGTGAGTGGAAGGCGTGGTAGAGGAAGTTCAAGGAAAGTATCGTTGGATCGAGTGAATTATATTTTTGAAAGATCGAAATGTAAATAGTGAGAGTAATCTTAGGAGGTGTATGACAAGGCATGTATGTAGGAGAGGTGAAAGATTTGTGTTGAAGTAGGAAAGTCTAGTGTTCTGTCCTCTCTAACTGTCCAGACGGGGAAACGGCGTGATGGAATTTTTGTATTTTTCAGTAATAATACATAATTTCTCTGAGGATATGCTGCGAATATTAAGACTGCCCCGAGTCCCATCAGACTTGTGTCGGTCTCATTAAAATTATGCTAATATGGGTCTTCGTTATGCATCTCAATTTTCCGTGACTTGATGAGTCTTCTGTTTTCTCGAGGTATAACAAAGTTAAATAATTAATTATCGCACCGAGTAGACTTATTAAAATAATTATTTTCAGAAATAACTCGAATTCAAAATGAAATCCACGATTTACTTGTTCGGCGGTAGTAGAGTGATATAATTAACGAAATAAAGGTCTAATATCATTATGACGAATACCTTAGTAACGAAATTTTCAAAATAACAAATATCTTTTTATTGAATTGAATAACTATATAAAGAATATGTTTAACGAAATAAATTTCAGTACAACAAACATTTTTCAGCTGAAAACACCGCCCAGGGGATCCAAACCAACGGGTTTGGATGTCTTCCATACTTTGCTATCTCGGCATAGATCTTTTGCCCCTTCCACATTCATACAATTTCCACGATTTCTCTGACTTTTAAGGTTTCCTTCTGTCAAAATACCATTCACTTGATCCAACCATACTTTCCTTGATCTTCCTCTACCATACCTTCCCTTTCCTTTATTTTCACTGTATATTTGTTTTGTTAGTCTTTATTCATACATTCGTTCTACATGCCCAAACCATCTCAAAGTGCTCTTCTTCATCTTGTTCAAAACATCAGCCGTTGGATCATATTAATTCGTAATAATTTCATTGCGTATTATGTCATACATTGTTACCCCATATGTTCCTCTCAGTGCATGTATTTTTACATAATTTATTCAGTTCCTTTGAGTATTTTTCCAAGTTCACGTTTTACCTCCATATACAATATCAAAGTTGGTGCTAAAATACTGTTGTGAATTTTCATCTAAGCAGATTTTGATTCTGTCCGGTTCGAATATAATGTTTTAGTGTCTCATTGACTTTGTTTTTTATCGGTACACGCCGTTCGATATCGCTCGCCACCATTCCATCATCTGAAAAATACTGCCCAAATAGTAGAATTCCTCAACTTGTTCAAATCTTCCATTGCTCACCCGTATATCCCATTTACATTTCTTTTCCCATTTCTTTTACCATGACTTTGGATTTCGTACCATTCTTTCTCAGATCTTTCTCTTCTCATTGTTCATAGTTATCAAACTCTGTAATATGATTAATGAGTGATACAACCGGGAAGAAGTGATAAAGGCAATGTTATAAAATACGGTTGGTTTTACCAATTGTTGAAAAGATTCAGGGTGTTCCTCATGTTCACCCAAGTTTGTACTTTTAAATTTCTGTTTCATTCTCCCTGCCTACACAGGCAGAGAAATAGCACTTAACTATTTTGTAGTTATTATTTATGATTGAATTTCCAGCGAGACAGACCCAAGAAATCCCTAGAGAAAAAAGTTGAGAAGGATCCGACCCAACTTGGTCTATCCCCAAGCGATTCTCTAGATAGAAATGGATGGAGAAAGAAGATGCGATAAGTCGACTCCAAATGGATGGAATAATAGCAGAAGAAAATAAAAAGGCGATATTTTCATTTCACAGGACTGGTGGCTTTCTTACAACAACTCTCCAGGAAACTTGAATATGAAATAAAACAAGGCTAAGACAGTTTTTGTTCTTTCATTATGAGGAATATAATTTTTAACTACTGGATAAATGTTTCACTACTTCACACACAGGGGGTGTTTTTCCGGAATGAAGACAGCATTTAGCAAATTAATTTTAGCGTTGTTGGGTTCTGTACCCCTGGTAACGCCACTGTCGAGAGCAAAACGCGTCAAATGCAGATTGTTTCCCACCCGACAGCTTGTTGAAAGTTCATACAAATTCTGAATAATGTTTTGAATGAGGCGAGGAAACTGGGTTTGGGGAGCGAGAGGCCCGGAAATGAGCGCGACGCAGGGGAATTCCCGAACAAGGTAAACAGGGTTAAAGCCCCCCCCTGCTACATTTCCTAATTACACCCTTCTGGTAGATCCGCAATAAATTAACTAAAGTGTGTAATTCTCTGATTCAGGGTTGTTCCCGGTGTTATTTGAATCCACTCGGAGCAAACACCCACAGTTGAACAAGTTTTCATCAACCCTGGAAATGATTCGGTTCTTAACAATCTTGTTTGTGTTAGGCCTTATGGTCCAGAAGAAAGTTTTATATCTTGTGTGGTTAAACTTAAATCATCAATTTTAATGTAACATGCAGTGTTCTCAAAGCTGCTTGTCAGTAAGTGATAGTGTTACAGCACATTTTCAATTGAAATTAGCACGCTACTCAAGTAGCTAAGTAAAAGGTGCTGACCGCGCAACTTTACAGCTACTCTTAGGACAAAGAGCGTTACTAGTAGCTTGTTATTTTACAACAACAGCGTATACTAGAAATTGGAAAGCCAAGTGGGTTGGTTCTGTACTAATAATTGAATACTTACTACAAAAATTAATCACAACAGCACACAAGAAAAAAATTATCGCTGTGAAATTAAAACTGGCAATATATTGTCTTGAAAATACGAGTATATGAAGATCGAGACGTTAATTGAGTGACTGGATTGGTGGGAAGAGGAACGTTAGCTAGAGATTAAGATATATGGAGATTTGTGCTTAAGATACTGAAACCACGACACGATCGAAGGAAATACAATGATTGAATGGATAGAACCAAATAAATAATGAATAGATATATACAAGTAGAATAGTGAAGGATAGGTACTAATCTAAAAGAGCATAAAAATATCGACACAACCAAAATAAATTTAATGAAATCAATAGTCTTCGTGATACTTATAACATATATATCTAATCCCATTGTAACAGAATTCATGGGACCATAAAAAATATACTGAAATTTCATTATACTGAGTATGAGAGATAAAGTATAGAAAAAAAGTTATAGAAATATAGTATTGAAAAAACTTTTATTTCAGAATTTAAAAAATTAACTAACATTTAAATTTTTTGAAGAATGTTAATTTTACTATACTGAATTTGCTAAGGAACAATTTTCTAAGCACGAATTTATTGAAAAATATTTTTCGGGACATCAGTGCTACAGGAGAGTTAAGTTCGAAACTTTTTCAACCTATTCATAGCTTCCGAAAACGAAACCTTCATATCAGGAGGCCAAACTCCATTTTCATTGTCATCTTCTGTAATATATTTTTACTACACCTACAATTCCCAGATCTACGTGTGAGATACGTGTTTAAAAGAAAATATTTCATGCCTAAAATTAGCTTACGTTGAGTTTCACACGTCTTTGAATACATTACCCGACTCAAGACACAATTTAAAATTAAAAGTATTGTATTTACTAAGCGTGGAGTGATGTTGCACTAGTAGTTGGTTTACGTTGGACCGATCAAGTCAAGGACCCAACATAACTTTAAGGGGGAGTCCTTTTGCAGTCTTGGCTGAAGAAGAAAACTTTTGTTCACAAGCTACAATTGGTAGGGTTATTAGTATACTATGATATCTTTCAAGCGATTTGATTAGATATAATATGTTCGAAGGTTTTCACTAGTTTAAAATGTTTTTTGTAGCTTAACACTAGCCTCCCTGTGATAGATAGCGAGTGACCAGGACTTATATTTTATTTGATTATTCGACGTTTTAATACACAATAAAAGGATTTTTATAGCTAATTACAAAAAATAATCTAGCAGATTTTGCACAATTTTAATTTAAAATATACATTTTTTACTGGACGCTTAGCGTCCAGCACCGTGGTTGGCGAATTTTTTTTAGCACAGTAAGGCAAGTGTTAACATAATATATTCGGTAATGTTTTTTGACATTAGCTTCAGGATAAAAGCTACAACGCCTTCGAAACTTCGGCCAATATTTAAGCCATCTTAACACGGTAAAAATCTCGAAAAATATTTTTAACTAATTATACAAGTGTTACATAATTTATGCAAATTGATGGGTGTGAGGTGATAATGTTTTTTCGTACAGCAAGAAGAAAAAAATATGACAATGAAAACAGTGGTAAGGTTGTCTAAATATGTGGCAGGATTCAAGGATATAAAAAGGTGAACAATAAAATGTTTTTACTTTAGTTCTGTAGTTCAATACATTTTTTAAAACGATGAATAAATTTTTCAATATCACTGAAAAAATATTCTCAAGTTTTGTTCTCGTAATTGAGGAGATCGCTTGTGCGATACTTAAAAAAACATGCAAATGGGATTTCAGTTTTGAAAATAAAAAATAATCACCGTAGGGTAGGTGATTCAATTTTGAGAAATCATAGCGTTGAATGCCAGTTTTTGCGGCAATAGAAGTGTGCAATGGCGCATTATCGTGGAATAATCTCACGCCTCGTGACAGCTTTGCTTGGCGTTTTGTTTTAATGGCTTCTTTAAATTTGTACATTAATGACACATAATGCTCGCCAGTAACCGCAGTGTTCCTCTCTTTGAAGTCAGAAGCATAATTTCCTGACAATCTCAAAAAAATGTTGGCATAACCCATGTGCTCCAGTTTACATACGACTCGCTAAATAGGTATTAAATTTTAACTATGGCATCGCTTAACTATGTGTGGTTTTGGCCGGCTTTTGTCTATACACATTATTTTTTTCAGTCTGGAAACTTTTAGACTTAAGTGATATTATATTTAGAAAACGTATAGAATAATTAAATAAAAGTAAAATAAATATAACTAACCGTTTTGAAATATATGAGATGGATTGCGAAAACATGCTACATCATTGAAGAGATACAATTATATTTAGGTCGCTATTTGAAGTGAGCCATTGAAGGATTTAATGGTGTGCCAAATCAGGTTATTAGGTTATCTATCTGAAGTTTTTTGATGATTGCTTGATCGTTTGGGAGTAATCTCTGCACTCATCGTATGGGATCACAAAAAAAGGAAGCTTGAAGAACACATTTCTTTTAATGACAAAATTCTTTAATACATACACACCATCACACCGTTTCTCTGCTGGAGTAAGTAGAGAGGACAGAAATCCAACTTTTCCTATATTGACACACCTCTTACAGCTCCTACGATTTATTTTATTTCATTCATTTTCTTTATTCAAAAATATCATTAATTTGATCCAACAATACTTTCACTGTATACATGTTTTGTTAGTCTTTCTTATTTCACGCACTTCTACGTTAGTTTTTCTTTCTTCCGCACATTATATATTTGTTATGTTAGTTTTTATTCATTCATTCCTTCTGTATGTCCAAACTATCTCAGAATATTCTTCTTTATCTTATTCAATACATCAGTCTTAACATCACATTCATCCATAATCTCTGCATTCCTTATTACGAAGGGAGGTCAATAATTTCGCGGAATGAGAGGGTTAAGAGAGTGAACGGTAGTGCGTAAGCACATGTTCCGATATTATGACTCATTATTAATATATTCACCAAGTTTTAGTCTAATTTTGACTGTATTATTTAATATAATATATCGTCGGGAGAGTATGTTAAACATAAATAATATCCCAAGTATGGAAAAAGTTGAGTATCGCGCCGTCATTAAGTTTCTCACAAAACAAGAGAAAACACCTCAAATTATTTTGGAAGAGATGTTTGCGGCTTACGGGGACTATTGCCCAGGAAAAACGATGGTTTACAAGTGGCATAGTCTTTTTAAAGAAGAGAAGGGAGGGAATCGATTGATGACGACCCCCAACCAGGACGGCCTGTTGAGGTCACTTTTTCAAACATCATCAAAAAAGTAAAGCTAGTGCTGGAAGAGGCCCGCCTAAACAATTAACAGCTTGCAAAGATGGTTGGAATATCACCCATAAACATTTTGAATATCCCCAGAATACTCACGCCACATCAAAAACAACAACGCAACGTATATTCACGACAGTTTTTGAATATCTGCAGTAACGACAAAGATGAGAATTTGATCTGAATTGTTACTGGAGATGCAATTGGTTCATCATCATTATGAGCCTGAGTCGAAGCAGAAGTACATGCAGTGATATAAAAAGGGCACACATCCCTCTAAGAAGTTCAAAATGTCGTAATTGACTAGAAAAATTATGGCTACAATTTTTTTGCGATGCGGAAGGCATATTGTTGATGGATTATAAAGATAAGGGCATAACAATAACTGAAGAATACTACTCAGGTCTGCTGATACAGTTAAAAGAAGCTGTGAAGGAGAAAAGGAGTGAAAAATGGACAAAAAGGAGGCTACTTTTGCATGACAATACACCCGTGCACAAAAGCAATTCTGCATTGGCTACTCTTCAAAACTGTGGCTTCCAAACATGAAATCCCCCACAATATAGCTCAGACCTGTCTGAAAAAAAGAACTTCGATGGAAGAAATTTATGGACGATGAAGTTAATAGTGCAATTTCGGCTTATTTTTAGGGCAAAAGCAAATCGTTTATAAATAAGTTTATTGAAATATCGGAAAAAAATAATAGAATTAATTGTGAATATATTGCAAAAAAAATAGTTTTTCCTCCTTTTCCCCTTCATTCCGCGAATTTATTGTCCTCCCGTCGTATATTATACATTATCACCCCACATATTATTTTAAGTCCACGCATTTCTACAACATTTATTCGGCTCCTTTAATTTGAAGACCACGTTTCACTTCCATATATCAAAGTTGGTATTAAAATACTGTTGTGGATTATCTCAGCTTACCAGATTTTGACACTGTTCAGTTCAAGTGCATGTGTTTTAGGGCCCCATTGACTTTGTTTCATATCGCTACATTACGATAAATGTCTCTCGTAATTCTTCCATCATTTGAGAAGATAGTATTTAAAGAATCTGAGATGATAGTACAGAATTCTTTAGCTTGCTTAACTTTTCCTCTCATGCTTTTCTTTTCCAAGAAGCATACTTTTCAAAACCTTTTACTCACATTAGCATTGTATATTTGTTTTGTTTTTCTACCCCAAAAAGCACACAGTATCAGGGTGCTCTTGTTCATCTTACTGAATACGTCCATTAATATTGAATCTAACACCCAACGCAAATACGAGTAAATATAGACTATTGTGACAATCTTCATAAAAGGGAATAGGGAACTTCGTTTTCTGAATTGTTTGAACCTCGTTAATAAAATCCTGACCTCAACCCCTGTAACCCACCACTTTTATAAAACGTTAATGATAGTCACAAATTTCCATCGCTAATTACCTACTGCGGAGAATGAAATTTCATAATTGAAATTTATAATAACTTCTTAACTTTCCCGTTTGGTTGTCAGACTTTGAACTTTTGAGTTTTCTGTCTGTAACTTACTAAGTATATTAGGTCCTTACATATGAAATTGGCGTTTTGCCGTACTGGCAACTTTGATCTCAAATATCTTCTCTTTGGTTAGGAATTCCAAATTAAAATTTATACAGCTATTTACTCAAGTATTTGTGTTTCGAAAATTATAATTCATTTGTTTTTTCCTCAATTGTTTTTTTTCTTTGCGTCACTCAGTTTACAAAATGGAAAACTTGAAATATCGCGTTATTTACGAGTACGAGTTCCACCGTGGCACCAGTGCTGCAGAAACGGCTCGAAGGATTAATGATGTGTATGGCGACGGTGCCGCAAAAGAAAACACAGTGCGTTTTTGGTTCCAACGTTTTCGTTCTGGAAATTTCGACCTGCAGAAAAAGCCCCGTGGACGGCCGGAGACCAAAGTTGATAATGAAGAATTGAAGGCTATTGTGGAAGTGGATCCATCGCAAACCACGTCCGAGTTAGCTGCAAGCTGCGGTGTTAGTGATAAAACTGTTTTAATCCACTTGAAGCAAATTGGGAAGGTGAAAAAGCTTGAAAGGTGGGTACCTCACGAATTGAGTGAAGCAAATCAACAAACGCGCGTTGACTGCTGCGTTGCATTACTCAACCGGCACAATAATGAAAGGATTTTGAATCGAATCATTACCTGTGATGAAAAGTGGATCCTGTATGATAATCGGAAGCGCTCATCGCAATGGCTGAACCCTGCCGAACCAGCCAAACCATGCCCCAAGCGAAAATTGACTCCAAAAAAGTTACTTGTGAGCGTTTGGTGGACTAGTGCTGGTGTCGTTCACTACAGCTTTCTTAAATCTGGCCAGACGATTACGGCAGATGTCTATTGTCAGCAACTGCAAACCATGATGGAAAAGCTAGCTGCTAAACAACCGAGGCTGGTTAATCGCTCTAGGCCACTACTGCTTCATGATAACGCTAGACCACACACTGCACAACAGACGGCTACCAAATTAGAAGAGCTTCAATTGGAATGTCTAAGACATCCACCGTACTCTCCGGACCTTGCCCCAACAGATTACTATTTTTTTCGAAATTTGGATAACTTCTTGCAAGGGAAAAAATTCAACTCCGATGGGGCAGTCCAAACCGACTTCAAAGATTTTATTGATTCCCGTCCGAATGGTTTTTTTAGTAAAGGGATCGATGAACTACCTATGAGATGGCAAAAGTGCATAGATAGCAATGGTACATACTTTGATTAAATAAATATATTATATTAAAAAAAAATCAACTTTATGTTCCTCCCAAACAAAACGCCAATTTCATATGTAAGGACCTAATATTTTGACACGAGAAACGAAATGAATAATTAAAATTTGATATTTATTTACGAATTGTCTATTTCGTGTTTGTTTTAACTTGAAGAAAATACGCCACACTTTGTTTTGACAAGCTATCATTTATTATTTATTACTATATTTCGTGATGTAATAATATGGAGTGAATGTTTATTACTATGTTTCGTGATGTAATACTATGGAGTGAATATTTATTACTATATTTCGTGATGTAATAATATGGAGTGAATATTTATTACTATGTTTCGTGATGTAATAATATGGAGTGAATATTTATTACTATATTTCGTGATGTAATAATATGGAGTGAATAGTTATTACTATATTTCGTGATGTAATAATATGGAGTGAATATTTGAAAAAGCAAATATAACAAGGCAAACAATGATGGATGTCAAGATCATATGAAATATGTTGCTGTAGATGATTGGGTCACGTATCAAGAATGTTACCTGGTAGCTACCCAATATCTGCGTTGTTTTACTGCCCACTATGAATTCTACAAATCCAATGTCCATTTTACACCATTCATTGTTTTTATGATAGAGAGATTCATATTTTTTGCCTATTGTTAGGTTGTAAATATTATTGTATCAAATATTGTTAGAAAATCAGTTTCATATTTCTCGGATATATCTCATTAAGACAAAAATTTCGTCGCTTACTTCATTCCAAATGTGCTGAATGTATATTATTATGAAAGGTAATACTTATGGACATTTTTTTTGGCCATTTGTTAGCTTAATTGTTTGAGCAATTTTTGGGCGTTGATTTGAACATAGAACATAATGAATTGTTTTTTTCGGTACTTGATCCTTTTTTAACTAATGTGATGTGAAAAATGAGACAATTCCATTTTAACTAATGTGATGTGAAAAACGAGACAAATCCGAGAAATATGTATGGTACATATGGCAACAATGCAGTAAACGCTCGTGTGTGTTAAATGGGGTTTCAAAAATCTGTAATGATGATACGGCACCAGAGATGGCGTTGGCTCTGGAAGGTTGATTACCACTGATGACGACCAAATCAAGACTTTGATAGAGAATAACTAGCGTTCTACTACACGAGAGATTGCAGAAATACTGAAAATATCGAAAACCACCGTCCACGAGCAAGTCACATATAAATATAAACTCTGCATTTGAATGTGACCTAAATATAGGAAAGTACTTTCTGGACAACCTATTAAAATGAATTGAGTGTGAGAATAGGTTGATGATGGCTGCGGCCATTAGAATGGATACTTCCCCGCATTTGCATATGTTTAGAAAAACATATTCGGTAAGAAAACCGCAGAAATCTTACTAAGGGAAGACGAACAATTTTACAAAAAAAAAAACTTTGTAGGTCTGCCGATTTGTGATTTTTAGGTCAATAAAGATTCCCACTTTAGATTATCGACTACAATTGTGAAACATTTTTTCTTATAAAATATTTTATAAGTACACGTCTCAAATGAGACATGTAATTTAATGTTTAAATTATTTGTTGATTTTTAAACATAAAATCTAGATTAATGAACATAATCAAGAATTTTAATTTTAAAATCTTTGAAGATATTTAAAAATATACAAATCGCGCAATATAGATTGCGTTGTAAAAATGATGTATGGAACAGTTTAGTATCAAAAATTTACAATGGATTTTACTCGGAGAGCTTTTCATTATAAAATCAATTAAAAAAAATCGTTTAAATTGTAATTTTATACAAACATATTTTTGAACGCAGAAATATAAAACACGTTTTTAATTAAAAAAACAAAATGATACATTTTGTGTAAAATTCAAAAAAGATTTGTATTGTATTAAAATTCACTTTTTGATAAATTATTCGGACGCATTGAAATTTTTAATGCCAGCTCTGAACAGGGGTGTTATGACAAACATTTGTTAAATATAGAACAACCTGGCGGATTTATTGCCATATGGTTATTTTTTCCAACCAATCTGAAATATTTTAAATACACTTTAATTTATTGAACTCTATTAATTTATTTTTTCAGGTCCTTTGCACATTACAGGTTTCCCAATTCGTACAAGAACCAAACATAACAAAGTACAAAAAAAAAATAGTTTAACATTTGAAGACATAAAAACTATTGGAATAATGTATACGAGTATGTTACACTAAAACATTATGACAAAATGTAGAGTGTAGACATACGAAATACGTCTATATGAGGACATACACGATTAAACAGTGTGATTGCTCTACTTACTGGCATCTACAAAGGCAGGTTGGTTCGATTTATGTATAGGTTGATAGAACAATCGATGGGAGCCTTGTCTCAAATAATTATCCGGAACATACAAACCAAGACTGTTCAGGACCGATGCGTTAACTAAATTAACCCCTGAACAAACAAAAAAATGGACACCCAATCAAAGAGATCTTCCACTGTCTAATGATCTGTAACTAAGCATCCCCAGTAAGAAGACATTTAGATAAAGCCAGGGATAATATCCATACTCTCATGTGAAAACCAAACTGGAATAAATTTTTTTTAAATCGGTGGTCCTGCGAACTTGGCCACGCATGACATCTCCTGGCATAGTTCATTATATGGTTGATTCTTCTGATCTTTACCTTTTGATCACCTTCTTTTTTTATTTTTTTCATGGATGGTAAGATGTATATTTTCTTTATTTCTCTGGATGCTTAAACGTGTTGGAAGGGAAATTCGTGGTATGTGAAGATCAGGAAAAGTATAATTGGATCGAGTGAATGATATTTAGAAAGAAGTAAAAGTAGAAAGTTAGTGAAATTGTAGGAGTTGTATGAGAAGATATGTGGATGTAGAAGAGGCGAAGGATGTATATGTCGAGATATGGAAGTCTGGCGTTATGTCCTCTCTGCCTACCTCAACAGGTAAATGGCGTGATGACATGTATGCATGTTATTAAATAAATGATAGTATAAAAATATCGTCATTCTGACATATAGTTTATGTGCAGCAGTTTTGCAGAAATATAATTTTTCTAAAAGAAATATGATCGTTCTCAAAAGTTTGAAAACCATTGCACTTAGACTATTAAATTAAATTGTTGATGCTGGAAGATTAAGTCAGTAATGCTGAAACCTGAAAGGGGTGTAATAATGGTACTCGAGCTAGCCTTGTGCCACACCAGAGTGATGGCTTTAGAGCAGCCACGCCCCGAATGAATTTACAAGGTGTTATGTGGAGTTATCCTCGACATCCACTGACCGCACGATGGGGAGGGAGCCTGCCGAACCTCCAACTCATTAGGTTGATGCGGAGCTGCCGAGCACTGCGAGTGGTTTAACACTTTACTACCCTTGAATGCGTTGTAGAGTATAGTTACTTGTATTTCTCACATTCACGAGTTGACTCGTTACTTGACGTCACTCGTGAAGGGGAACTGTTATATTTTGTTTTCATTCGTATAATAATAATAATAATTATAAAAGGTCAATTTATATAGCGCCGTTTAGAGAGCACACTGTCCTCAAGGGCGATCCAATTAAGGACCATTATTGACTTAAAAATATTACAAAATAAATATACATATAAATTGAATGTAAGGTTTGGAAGGTAGTGGCTGTGGTCATTAAATTAGGTACTTCCCGTATCTGAATATATTAAAAAAACACATTTCGTAAGAAAACACTAGAAAATATGATATCCTTCAACATATCCGAATTCGTGATTAAGACATAATGAATACTGTGGCCAGGAGATAACACTGTCTTCGATTTCATTAACCGAACCTTTGTGTTAAGAATCCCTCGAATAGGCACGAAAATAGTGGTTTGTCATTGCAAGTTTTTGTTATATTACCCTACACATGAAGAGGCAACAACACTTGGACAAATCTAGCGCGTAAGAGTATTGTTATTTGATGAACTCTTTTACCAAACTTGAACTTTTTTTTGGTACTATTGGCAATCGAGCCCGAAACTTCCGGGTGGAAGTTAAGCATCTCACCAATTAAGTCATGGAGCTCGTCTATGTGTGAATCGTTCATATTTGTACAAGAATTTTTTTCTCACACTTAGGCCCGAATTCATAGTCCGACTTAAATCCTAAATTCCAACCTTAAAATGTTTTGATTTATATTCAGAGTCGGACTTCAAGTGGTTTAAACTTGAATGTGCGCTAATGAAATCACGTGACTAACTGCGATAAGAAAACTGCCATAAATTTAGTTTCTATTGATATCATACTCGATGCATATCATACACGTAGGACACTTATCCTGCATGGCAGGTTTTGCTCAGCGATCCAACGGGGTATAGGAGAGTGGAGAGTTTAAAGATGAGATGACTGAATGGCGTAACAGAAAACTGCCACACACTGAGGATAATCAATTGAAGGTGGATGCTACTGAGACATATCAATTCTGGGTTGTAAGGCTGACGGAAATGATGATTTCTAGAAGTTTTACCTTTAATCGCATAATAATGTAAAGGAAAAAAGTTGTGTAACTGGGGCACTCATATAGAGATATGTTAAGTCGTAAAGCGAGAAATACCTCTCCCACTATGTATTGCATTTTCGTTGTATACAATACAACCTATCGGGTTTTTTGCTTTTCCGACTAACTAAAATATTCTAAATAGTTCTTAAGTGAAAACTAGACTGAAAACCTTATTTAAAAAAAAAAACGGGTACTGGCGGGAATCGAATCGGGAAGTATGCGTCTTACCACCTGTGCCAAGGAGGTTGTTTATATGCGAGTCAGTGCAAATCAAATTTGGCTAACGCAAATTGCAAAAATCAGTATTCTTAAAAAGCGTTCCTTTAAGAAGTCTGTTGAAGGTTTCTACGTCAGTAGCCTTTTTACTATACTTTTTAGTACACTCCAGATGAAGACTTTTTGTGTTGTAGGGTCAGAACATCTAAAAGACTAATTAAGTCGTGCAACAGGGGTAGCAGCTTTTAAAATTTGGTTTAAGAATTTTCTCAGGTCCATTGAATATTAGGCTGCGTTGTTATTATATCGTATTAATCTAGATATTTGCCTAAATATCAGAGGCATTTTTAATAGTGCCAATAGTTAGGGTCAATAGTATACTTATATCTTTTATGGTAGACACATGGTCTGTTATCATTAACAGTCTCTCTAAATATGTTAACTCCCAGCTTTTTGGAGGTCTTCCTGAGGAACTACTACCATTGGGTGTATCGTGCATTACCACGCAGGGAACTCTTGTTATCCATACCATGCAAGGAAATCTTATGTTATCCATCCACATGGCCTCACTAGTATCTTCTGCAGTTTTCACCCCATCGCACAATATACTTCAAGCCCTGAAAGTTTTCATTTAATTTGTTCTAAACATTCTTCATCCTTTGGTTGTATCTGCTCTAGATTTTATCCTATAAGTCATGATTGACTTCACAAATGCTGTGTTAATTTTGACCTGACTATCTCGTGTATTCGTTATTCCAGACCTTTTTATAGGCATCCGGAGATAGCAGCGGCTTTATTTACTTGGCCTCTTATTTCTGTGTGGATATATTGGATTTGTTATTCTATGTTGATATATCGATTTTAAATTTACTTTCAGACATTATTCAACCTGAATTTATTTAGTCGCGCTTATGAGCTACCCTCTTAATAAAGAACAAAGTGATCTTGAGGTGCACTACCATTTGAGATTTTTATATGTAAAAATGTTAACAAGTCTGTTTAGATCTTTGTCTTAAGGTTAGCTCACACTTCTTTGGGTAATCACGTGTTAAGCGTATATTTCATGGTATAAATCAGTAAAACGGATCAATTTGTATTGATTGATACAGTTGAACTAACGATTAGTTTGAGTGAAGAGTTCTTGGGTTGTGTTGTGCATGGGTTACGTTTTGGAGAAAGCTGTTTTATGATTCATTCTATGACTATTTGTTATATAAGTAATAATCTTAAGGCGCTTGTGGTATTTTCATGATTTGAGTAGGAGCTTTTAGAGCTAAATTTTAAATGCTTCTGATTAAACATTAATTTAATAATTATTACTAGGTTTTCCAAAGTAACACTTGATGTTTCATGTTGTCGTCTTGTCATTGCTTCTCTACAATCTCGCTTACTTGTTGTGATTGACGTGATTGTTTATTTCTTTTAGTATATGCAGCTGTTTTTGCAGGCATCTTATATTTTTATCTATATTAATAAATCTGTAAAATTAATTCTTTACTAGGAGAAACAATCAAAATCAGACATTTTAAGATTGTTAAAAAAAATATGAGTTAAATCCATTTCCGAAATGAAACTAGAAATCTTTAATAATGTAGAATTTTATTAAATGACATTAAGAGCAAAGTATATATATCTTATTGACCGAAAACTTTACATAGACTGTGAACCATAAAAATGATTTTTTTCACATAGCAACATTATAAAGTTAATGAAAGTGATATGTGAATTTAATAAGAAGACTCAAGCATTGTCATTCATTATAAACTGCCTTCTCGTATTGATATTTTTCTGTTCAACACTAGTAATCTTTTCTTAATAAGTATTATATATTATTTAAGAGAAAAAGTTTAGACAAAAAAGGTTAAGCAATGCAGGTATTAGCTTTGCAATGTGAACTCTTTCAAGTATCTGGGAACACTTGATAGTGAAGCCAAAGGAAAAAATACTCGGAATGGCAGTTAAAAACAAACACCTCTAGCCAATGGCTTTTCTTTTGAAATTTATTGAGTCCAGGTGCATCGCATAAAAGTCAAAGTTCAAAATGGATGACGCAGACTCTGCTTGCTATGTGGTTGCTAAGTGTAAAGTTCATGAGAAGGTCAAATGATCTTAATGTTACGGGATATTTTTTCATTTATTTGCTACTTCATTGTGAAACAATCTGGCGGACTTATTGCCAGGTGGTAATCTCTTCCAATCAACCAAATAAAAATTTATATGGACAGTAATTTAAATTTATCAAAAATATATTTATTTATAATAGAAAATCCACCCAAACTAGGATGATTTGTGCCACCAAATTAACGTCACTATGCAATTATACGTCAATATAATAAAACTAATTTTGAAAAATATCAATTCTAGACAATTTGAAGTTAAGCTTAACAAATTAACAATCGATCTACTATATATGTGGAAAAGTTCCACGAAGAAAGAAGAAACTCAACATTCATTGGACGCGGTAAAGATATGGCTTTTAGTAAATCAAATCTGTCTCGCAAAGGATACCCCAAAAATCACATGGTCTTCATGTGATTTTTGGGGTATCCTCGATCGTCATGAGCTTCATCGAAATTCATCAGAATTATAATTACGGATATAATCAATCGATTAAATGGAATATGCAGGAGGGACAAATTCATCAGAATTATAATTACGGATATAATCAATCGATTAAATGGAATATGCAGGAGGGACAAATTCATCAGAATTATAATTACGGATATAATCAATCGATTAAATGGAATATGCAGGAGGGACAAATTCATCAGAATTATAATTACGGATATAATCAATCGATTAAATGGAAAATGCAGGAGGGACAAATCGGGAATAAAACTTCATTTTTTTTCCAATTGTTTTTCAAATATGACAATGGTGGAACGAGTCTAACATTAGTTGGTAACTAGTTCCAGAGTCTCACTGCATGAACACTAAAGATAATTTCATAATTTATGCGGCTACCAATAAATCTGGCAATTTCAGTTCAAGGTTTTTTTCTGTCTTTTCTGGCTGTCCACTTTGCCTACCCCGACGGGGAAATGGTGTAATAATTTGGTTCGGTTTTTTACATTAGATCTTTTAAATTACATTCGCTTGGTCCAAACATACTCTTTTTGACCTTTCTTTACCACACAATTTCTTCACATTCCCGTTTATTCATGCATTCTACATACACAAACTATTTTAGAAAGCTTTTTTCATCGTGCTTATTATATAAGTTTTAAGTTCACATTCATTCTTGGTACTTGATTCCGTAATCTATCATTCATTGCAACCCTACCTATTCCTATCAGTACACCCTTTCAGTATTTTCAGCGACATCCACATCCACGTTTCACTCCCATAAATTAAAGTTTGCACTTAAACTACTGTGAACCATAATTTTAGCGGGTTTGGTAAATTATTATTAATTTGTACGGTACCTTTCAGCTTACTCGAATTGCGGATTCAAACATATTGAAGTGCGTGACTGGGGGACAACACTGTCTCCGCCCCATTAATCAGACTTCAGGTGTAAAACCACTCGAGTAAATACGGAGCTAGTTGTTCGTAATTACACCGTACATGAAGAGGTAACAACACTAGCAAACGTTTAGCATTGTTACCAGACGAACTGTTTTACCATACTGGGTGACTTTTAGTTTTTGTTATTGAGTACCACCAGGAATTGAACCTGAAATCCTTGGGTGATAGTAATATTTGTTCGAATATTCTTATTTTAGGGTCATTATTTTCTGACGATACATATCCTAAAAATAAAATAAATTAAAATCAGAAAAAGAAAAAGCCCGATAACGGTTTTGAACCAGTTCGAGTATAACGTAAAGCCAACCCTGGAGAGGTCGGCTGTCCCATTTTGCTACTAGGGGTAGGTAGGCACTTGACATTTGTAGTGTATTTACGCGCGTCGCCATACCACACTGAGGGAAACCAAAATAAACTTGCTGAACCCGAGACCGTAGGCGCCCTCTTGCGGACAATGGGTGCCCTCACCACGGTCGAGACCTAAATAGATGATATTTGCCGTGAAGAAATACTCCGAAAATAAACTTATGGCAGTTCTACCCTATAACAGTTAGCTAAATAAACGTTTTATGAAGTAAACATTATTATTTTTAGTACAACAGTTACTCTCGGAGCATATCAAGATAAGCAACGTTGGTTGCTCATATTGTACTATTGGTCCCAACATGGATATGCATGCGAAGCTTTGATGTGGCAAAAAAAGTGATTAAAGAAAGATAAATATGGTAGAAATGAGGGCGTTGCGTAGAATGTTTTAATGCAGATACTGAAAGAAGTATGGATATAAAGCGAATAAAATTGCGATCGAAGGAAATGCAAGGACTGATATTTATAAAGCGAAGGAACTGTATGAGATATGTGTATGTAGAGGAAAGGAAGGAAGTATGTAGTGATATGAATATTTGGTGCCCTATCCTCTCTGTCTACCTCAATTAGACAATTGTCTCTCGTTCCTCCCGGGGGCTACACGTTCGATTGTCTATGGTAATATTTTTTTTACTTTTAGATCATTTTACATCTGATTTAAGTTTTTTTGTAGCTCAAATGCTGTTTATCATAAATTCTTATAGTGCTATAAAACAACACTAAATAGAGCCTAACTGAAGGTTGCAGCTGTTTAAACCTGCCAATTTTCTTACAGACATACACATCCATCACGTAGTTTCTCAGCTAGGGTAGGTAGAGAAGGGTAGATCACCAGACTTTCTTATCTCGACATACATATTTTGCCTCTTTCACATCTACAATCCTCATATAGCTCCTGCGATTTATCTTATTTCTTACTTTTCCTTCCAAAATTACACATATCTAAATGCAATTTACAATAATCTTCACAGCAAATTTGTTGATTTATAAATAAACATTTCAACAATCCGTGGCCATATATTGTTGTATATAAGTTAGCAGAGAGCTGATATGGCAGCGAAATATCTGGTACTTTTCCTCATTAAAAATGCAAAATGAAACTCATTTAACGCATTTCGGGCATAAATAATGGAGCCGCCACTGGTTGCGGGTATCACACGCGTACATTTTTGACGGAATTTCAAATGAACTAATTAAAATTTTATACGATCTGCAGTGGCGTATCTAGGAATGGGCGATGCCTCAAGCGCAACCCGAGAGACGAGGTATGACTAAAACTTCTAATATATAATATAAAAAAGTAAATTTTTGCAGATTTCAACAGTAAATAATATTTTTGTATTTATATTTATTGTTTTGACATGACTCTAAAGGAAAATATTGTACTTTATAACACTTTCGTTGTGTATAGTGCTACCTGGAGGATTTATTGCTATATGGGAACCTCTTCTAACATAAGTAACCAGTAACATGTAAGTGAGGTCTTTAGTGAAACCAGACTGGAATTATATTTTTTTTAGAACTTTTATAGCGCTATTTCATAAAACCGGGTACCTCAAGAGCCCTCCATAAATTTATTTTTGAAAATTACTAACCTTACAGTATTAAATACAGAAATTTCATAGCAACATCAGTCTTGAAACCACCAGCTTCCCACGATACCACGCAATCACGTTTAATTTAATTTTTTACCGCTGAATACAAGTATGGTGTATGAGTGGGGGTGTAAGCGTTCTAGTGGCATTGTGTCATCAAACTAATCAACACTGTTATATAATTACCTTCGAGCGTGTAATAAAGCATCTTTATTCATATACCGTATATAGTACAAACATAGACGATGAGAAAGAAGGAAATAAATATGATAGATGTCTTCGAGATGGGGTGATGGAAGCGGATGTTTCGTATGCCATGCACCGCAAGGCGTATCAACTTCCCTATCAGCCAAGAATTGGTGATAACCGAAAGACTTTCGCCAACATGTAAAAAATAATCCTGACGTACTTTGGGCATGTCGCTAGAAAGAATGATGAAAGTCTGGAGACGCTGGTGATCACTGGGACAGTTGAGGGAATACGAGTAAGAGGAAGGGAGTCCTATGAGATGGACGGATCAAGTAAAGGAGTTAAAAGGATCCTATTTAAACACTGTATGATATTCAGCATGCCCTATGATCGGAGGGGGGGATGGGTTGGTTAAGATATGGTGGAGATAAGTAGTGCGCAGAGTTCAAGACATAGCAGACCGTGGCCCAGTTGGCAAGACGCTTATCTCCCGACCCAGAGGTTGCGGTAAATCAGATTATTTTAAAAACGATTACAGTCTGGTTTTCACTTAAGACCTTTTTAACATATTTTTTTTTAACCTGGCGAGTTTATTGCCAATGTGGCAATCTTTTCCAACCAACCAGAAATATGTTTTTATAGGCCTTAAGTATTAACCAGACCGGAATCCCATTTTAAAAAAATCTGGGTTCCAGCGGGGATCGAACCCGCAACCTCCGGATCGGCGGACAAGTGTCTTACCACCAGGCCACGGAGGTCGTCTTTCTGGCTGGTTGGAAGATATTGCCACATGGCAATAAGCCCACCAGGTTGAACTGTATAAAACGAAAGTGTAATACATTACAATATAATGCCGTCAGCGCACTTCCACTCTCATTCATATACCCCGCAAGTAATTACATAAAATTATTGGGTGCATTTTTTTTATGCCTCGGGCGCTAAAATATCTGGGTAGGTCACTGAGGGTATGTATGCAATGCGATGGAGCAAAACAATTTTGTTTTACAAAAACGAAACGTGGGTTTTACGTTGTTGTACCTTTGTCTTCCGCAAGTGCGAAACAAATGTTGTTTTGTTTTGAAAAGTGTTCATTTGTTCTTTTGTCTGAACATTTATCAAATCTTTATTTTGTAATTTTGTTTGACTTATCACACCATTGAGGAGAACATTATTTAGAAGCCTTGCTTAAGGTTTTTCATAGATCTCAATGAATGGTACTTGATTATATATGGTCGTATTTATGCAAAAAGTACTTAACCCAGAGCACAATTTTTTTTAGTATATTTGAAATATCTAAAAAAATAACGTACCAATCCTGAAAAGTATAACATATTTAAAAAAAATCTCAATAAAGAAATCAACATTGACATGTACGAGTAAGCAGTGATGTACAATTGAAAAAAAAACAGTATAAGACGGATCCAATACAATTACAAAGTAAAGCTACATAAACTCAATTCTTCAAGGCACGAATAATTTCTTCATTTTATAGTTGTAAGTAATCAAAGTTCCTACAATTCCCATATCTATTGCCCAATTTGTATAGTCTTGTTATAACGTATAGGAGTCACTACCCGGTAAATTTATGTATATTTGTATTTAATATTATGTATATATCATCATATTTATATATGTATTTAATCGTTTATAATTTCTCATAATCATTCATAAAATCAAAACAATTACCACAAACCTATCCTTTCCCGATTCCCAAAAAGATCCAAAAATTTCCAATAAATATCTTAACAGTCAGAACTTATCCGATGAGGGAGTAAGGTGTCCTACCATCGGACCGAAACTCCGAACAAGCTATCCATCACTTGTCGTATAGGAGTTATAAAAAAGCCAAATCTGTAATAGGCCCAAGCCAAAGTTTTAAATATTTGATTCATACAAAACGGCCACTTACTCGTATTTCCTGAATTATTTTAGAGCTGGAAAATGAGGGATGAGTTCTTTTCGTGTAATTGCATCCACATTTGATCTCTCTAATTGTGATACCTTTGCTGAACTTTGTGATCGAATATTGAGACCAGCCACCAGCCACTAAGACGGTAAACTGGGTCATTGATGTTGTTCTAAAACTTCAAATAGATGTCAATATTCTGTACCATAGATATAATGTATGATATATGTATATAGGTAATGAAATGCGTATGAATATTTTTTAAGATTTCAAAATATTATTTAAAATATAAAAATATTTATGCGACATTATTTCATGCAACATTATTTCATGCAACTATTTAATTTGGACCATTTATTTCATGCGACTATATAATATGTACCATTTATTTAATGCGACTATATAATGTCTACCATTTATTTCATGTGACTATATAATGTGTACCAGAAAATTAAAATAGTGAAATTGATAATATTCAGCAGGAAATAAAGCTGTCGAATTTTACAATATCTTACAATACCCAACTTAAGTGAAAATCAGACAGATTTTTTTTAAAATCTGGGTTCCAACGTGAATTGAACCCCCTGTTTGGCAGATAGGTATCTTACCAACTAGGCCACGGATGCAATGAAATCATGGTATAAATAGGCCAAAGCCCGTACGACGGTTGTCGCCAAAGAAAGAATACGAGAATTGAATTTTGAATACAAGAGAGTGAGAGAGGAATACTTGGATTCTCTCCGAAAGTAATTCGAAATTTGAATCTCAGTGAGTCCGTGATAAATGAAAAGATGGAAACTATACTTAACGAATTTTAAATACCTAGCTAACAATTTTTGAACCGGTGTAAAAGTGGACGATGTATAAATGATATATATAAACAAATTCTACATTTTTGAATATATATTTTCATAAATGTAGAATTTGTTTTACTTCCGTGAATATTTCACGGGCTGCAACTAGTATTTATATATAAAGTAATAAACCGACATTTTGGTATGTCATATAACTAAGCCGGTATGAATTAAACTGAGCTGACTTTCTCAGATGTTATACGATAAAATTGAAGTTTTTTCTTCATGCCAGTAAAATTATCAGTCAAGATTTTGAAAATAATTTAGTATTTTTATTTATTTAGCTGTTACGAAACGACTTTTCAGGTTTTCTTCGTTTGACGTCCAAGATAGAAAGCAATTTTTTGTTTGTTTCAGTCAATGTGTAACTTCAAAGTGTATTTTCATAAATATAATCCAAATAGGTAGTGAAGAAATTTTGTATTAATAACAGAAATAATACTTCTTCTTTTATTCTTATATGATTCGAATGGTGAGCACATTTAACTCCACAGTGATAATATTTTACTGTATATAAAAGGAACGGTTATCGTAAGTTTCTATTCCTTTTCATTTTTTCCAGATTTCCATAAGCTGTAATATTTTCAGTAGTCAAATAATAATTTACCGAGAAAAACAACCGCCACCTGAGGTTTTCAAGAAAGAGAGTTAAAATATAGTATGATGGTGTTTGTTCGTCGGAATTTTTCGTAAGAATTCCAAGAAAGTTTAGGACGCTGAAAGAAAATTTTTCAGACAAATTCAGGAGAGCGCGTGACAAGTAAACATAAGTGATTTTAAATCTCCATAAAACAATGTGTACCAAAATTAGGGTTCTACACGCGTTGTCAAGTTTGTAAAGTTGGCAACACTGATACTTTTCTAAATCTCAGGGAGAAATTATTTTCGAGTAAATACCCCATTTGCCAAAGTTTTTCATTTCGGCACCACGCTGAAACTTGGAAATTGGAAATGAATACGAAAATTGTTGAAATATAATAGCTTTTCAACAACTTTTACCTATGTATATTGAAAAGAGTAAAAAGTACACATATTTGTATTGAAAGGGGGATTTATTTATAAAACTTGGAAAATAATTGTATTCTCCCACTTGGTTTATTTTTTGGAAGAAGTACTTTTACCCATTCCAGCTGCATTATTTTTCTCTTTCGCCTTTCCTAGGTTTCTCGACAGGTCCAGCTAAGAGGACTTGTTTTGGCCGGCTTTGTGGTGACTGCTTAAAAGCACGCATAAACCAGCTGATTTAATAATAAGTTATAGCTGAAATGACAAGTGGCTTCTTTATTATTTTTTTAACAGTGATATTTGTCATCTGGCACCATATAAATTTTCAATATTTTTATTCCTCGTTTTGGTCGTTCGTCTAGTTTTGAAACTCTTGATTACTGCACCTATGATCATAGTGTTTATAATCACCATGCTCATGATCACTGTGCTCATGATCACTGTGCTCATGATCACTGTGCTCATGATCACTGTGCTCATGATCACTGTGCTCATGATCACTGTGCTCATGATCACTGTGCTCATGATCACTGTGCTCATGATCACTGTGCTCATGACCCCTGTGCTCATGACCACTGTGCTCATGATCACTGTGCTCATGATCACTGTGCTCATGATCACTGTGCTCATGATCACTGTGCTCATGATCATTGTGATGGTTTGTATCTTTCACTCTAATATATTACAGCAATATGCCCCCCCCCCCCAACTTCCACTTCAACCAGGCAATTCTTTCTATTACGTTGTTTGGATTCATTCGTTTCTTCTTCTACCTCTTAGTGATATTTCAAGCATAGTTTTTTTCTTTATTTCTTAGTACAATTTCTAATTTATAGGAATATTGCCTAGTGCATTTCATTACTACAGCACCACTTGAAAATACTAGTAAGATTGATTCATAAACAACTAAAGAGAGTTGTAGTTATTTGGGAGTTTGGGATGGGGCTTTGAATTATGGAGTTGACTTTTTGGAAGTCACCCAAGCAAGGTGTTCGATTTCTATAGTTTGATTATTTCTGTCAATTTTAGTTTATGACCAAGGTATAAGTAACTTTGATCCTATCACAAAGGTATTATTTGTCCTACAGTTACCATATTTCTCAACGATTTTATCAGATTCCCCTTCCTTAACACATCTTTCAAACCTGCCATTCTCGTTACATCCCTCTAAGCATCATTTTATATTTGCTCAGTTTCATACCGTGTCCCTAAATATTTTTTTTTAATATTTTTACTACTACGAGTATTTACAAAAATGTGTCATAAATATATTGTATTTATGTTAAAAGTAAGTTTTGCGAATCTTTAGTAAATCTTTATAAAAATACATAAAGATGTTGATTTTGGTGCTATCGAAAATTAAGAAAGGTTCGAGAAAACTTGAATTTATCTATATTAAAGTCTTCGTTTATTTACTTTAGTCGGTATTCCAAAATTTGTTTCAACTTGTTTTTTCCAATAAAAGCTTTAGAAAACAAAGTAAATCTATTTGATAGTCTTACAATGATTGTCGTGGTCTAGTTAGTGAGAGACCTGTCTTCCAGCCCAGGGAATGTGGATTGGAAGACAGGCCTACAACAGTGGGTACACAATGATTGTCGTGGTTTAGTTAGTGAGAGACCTGTCTTCCAGCCCAGGGAATGTGGATTGGAAGACAGGCCTACAACAGTGGGTACACAATGATTGTCGTGGTCTAGTTAGTGAGAGACCTGTCTTCCAGCCCAGGGAATGTGGATTGGAAGACAGGCTTACAACAGTGGGTACACAATGATTGTCGTGGTCTAGTTAGTGAGAGACCTGTCTTCCAACCCAGGGAATGTGGATTGGAAGACAGGCCTACAACAGTGGGTACACATTTTTTTTAAAAAGGGTATTTTTTAACGTGGTTTTCACTGAGCTGTATCACACTTTTGGGGTACAAAGTACAGCCTGATTAAAAGCAGAAAGATGTTATCCATGCTTGTTGGTAGGAAAAGATTTTCATGTGGCTATAAACCAGGTTGTACTGCGTACAATAAAGTGTGATCTAGTTTAGTACATTTATATGGAACTAGCAACGTATAAAGTGTGATTAACTATTAAGTATAATTGGTTTATGGACTTCTATAAACTAAATGCCTAAATGAATTGAAGTTTGCTTAAAGTTTAATTCGCCTCACTATAAACTTAAAACCATCGAAATTGGATTGATGTGGAAGACAATGAAACATTGGAAAAGGGATAGAAACTACATTTGATTCGATTCATCCTAGTAATAAAATAATAAACTTCACATACAAATTAGATTAGTTGCCGAATCCAGTTAGCTAGCAACTTGAATGACAGAAGTTCTTAATCACATCAACACTCGTGTATTAAAGTCGTCATAACTTGAATTTATTGTCGAACCTATTACACACGTAGGGCCGAGTTTATTATTTAAATTCAATTCGTAACGCAAATAACGCAAACCGCTCTAAACATGTGGAATTCATTAGGAAGTTTGTCCTTCGTTATGGTTTGTGAATCAATTCAATTTATGAAAATTAATCTAGTTGTAGGTGGTAAAATAAAAATAAACGAGATGTTTTGTAAAATAAATTGGACCTCTATTTACTAGAAGAAGCTAGTACTAACCAGCTAGTACAAAAAAGAAAAGCAATAATTATAATACTTATTCGAAAAAAAAACTAATTCTTTTAAAAAAAGATATCAAATCGAGAAATATTTCTTTTAGATATTATTTCTCACTATTTGTTGATTTTTCTGTAAATTGTTTTACGTTTCGGATATACTTCATGGCTCATCCTCAGAAGTCATTAGCTCGGAAGATGACTGACGTGATGATGAATTTAACATAGTGTTAAAATGTGCAAATTCAAAATCGTGTTTAATTGTTATTTTCAAGTACCTTTTATATCTTCTATATTCTTTTAGACATTTGATTAATTAAAAAAATAAATTATTATAGTTTTTTAAGTGAAACTAAATAAAGTTTTACTACGAAGGCCAATCACATAATTGTTCCTTATCATAAAACCTTTATACTATCTTAATTCAACTAAGAAATTTATTTGTTACCAATGAGATTATTTCCAAATCGTAATCGATTTGTTTCCACAAACTTAGTCATATACGAGTATACTTGTTCTTTGAGTATAAATCTACTCTCCGGAAGTACAAGATTCTCAGTTCTAATTGTTATTCTTAACTCAATCTACGGATCTCGTATCGCTTCTCTTTCTCTCTCACTCTCCTTGGAGTGAGAAATAATGGTTGAGTGAAAGTTTATTGAGGAGGTAACTAGTTAAGTGAGGTGGCTCAGTGGCGTATTTACGAATATGCTTCAAGAACATTTATGCACATCTATTTATGAGGCCCTCTATTTTTTAAAGGTTAAGATATATACGTGTATAGTGTTAAAAAATTGCGATGGATTACTTAGTATAATAAAAAAAAACTAGTGCCATTATCGAAGATTGAACCAAAAAAGACTAACAAAACAATTATACAGAGAAGTTGTGAGTGGAAGGCGAGGTACACGAAGGCCAAGGAAAGCATTGTTGGGTTAATCGAATAATTTTTTGAAAGACTGGAATTTAAACAGTTAGAAAATCATAGAAACTGTATGAATATAGAAGAGGTAAAAAATATGTTTTGTGGTAAGAAAATCTGTCACTCTGTTCTCTCTGCCTACTCTGATAAGGAAACGGCATAATACGCAAGTAGATGTGGTTGTTGTTGCTACGAGAGTGGGTGATGATTGATTCGTTGCGTTATTAATACATCTGAAAATACCATATGAAATTCACGTGATTGCAAAAAACTCGATGGTATTTTTTTCAAACCGTCGAGGTACACCACATTATAACTTCGTTTGAGATATAAGGAGTCACTAGACTAGGTTCTTTGTCTAGGTTAAAGGTTTGTTTAAGGACCCGTGTATCATGGTATTTAGTTCACCTGGTTAACGCACATATATCTGCATTCTATTCTAATGTTACAATTTATAACGCCACTGGCGAGACGCACGTGTCCAAATTTGGGAATCTCCTAGGGCCTCGGACTTCAAAGAGAAACTCAGATTTAAATAAAATTTAACGTAGGATCTATTGAAAAGGGTATAATAGCTTTTGTTTAACTTTGTGAATAATTTACCTAGAAAAATGTATCGCTCCAAGCGGGGATTATGACATGTTTTAACGTGGGTAGGGTTGAATTACGGGAGCGGACCAATGGGACGCAACTATGCTCCCCATCCAGAAGTAATGGTCCTCTCCTACCACCGACACTTTGTTGACTTCTGAAAGTAGGCATTCTCTGCTCCCTCAGCCCCAGTGATCAACAGCCCTCGAGATGTGGGAACTCCTAATTTTATTAGCATATTGGACGCCACCATCATGGAGCTTACTGTCACAAAACCAATGACGACAGGAACTGGTTCCTAGGAATGAGTTTTGCCCTAACTTGAAGTCCTTCAGTCCACCGGACCACTGAAGATGAGGCTTTATTTGCCGGCTGGTTCACTATTTCAGAGGTCTAAGCATAAGGCATCACCGACAACCGGTTTCTCAAAATGACCAGGTGCCCGTAAGTGATGATCCTTTGCATAACCGCTTGGAACGTGTTCTTACCTTATTGGTAATTTGTTTTACTTGTTTCTTTTCTATTTTTATTTTAATGCTTAAAATTAATAAATAACTTGGATCAAAACAACATTTTATTACTGACACCCAAACTTTATTACTCCATATGAAAATATAAATTCTAGACTGAACGGAAATCTTTCCACTCCAATATATAATATGAATTGCACAAAAATACCCTCACCGTAAAGAAGATTTAGTATTAAATAATTGTATGAATTCATTTTGGCACGTATATTTGATAGGCATCGTTTTCAGTTATTTAAAAAAGATTATATAAAATGACGAAATATGTAAAGAAAAATATTACTGGCAACGTGAGTTTGTATTGTATGTACACACTCAAATGGTTGTATGAACAAGTATGACAGTTAAATTACGTCGAGAGTTGTTACGTCACAAGCTAAAAACGCGTGCAATTGATTGAATGTTTGGATGGATATTTGAAATTTGATTATTCATATTGATTTGATCAAAGTTGTAACTGATAAAATTATTAAAATGTTATGTTTTATCTTTTTGTAAAAAAAAACATAAAAAGGTGAAATGATCTTATTCTCACTTCTGGCGCTTGTAATTTGGTTGAGCTCTAATCTATTATAGATACTCAGATTTGTTCGAAAGTATTTAATATCTTAAAATTAAGGGGGCGTTTTCTTGTCCGGGGCCCTACGTATGAGCGCACTGCACTATCTTTAAATCCGCCACTGGGGTGGCTTGATTATGCAAAGTTATTGACGAACTCGCAAGAAGAGGTGCGACATACTACCAGGTCATGTTTTCTCGACAAAATGGCGTTTTATCCAAAGTGTTGGAATTTATGTAAACGGTAAATCGAATTTTAAACTTTTAAGATTTACTGCAAAAGTTAACAGTTATGTAAGAATAAAGAAAAGTTTAGTAAAGAATTCATGAAAGAAAATTAAATCTTTCTTCCATTTATTTTAGGAATGAAATGTAAACGTGCCTAAGTTAAATAAATACTTCTTTAAAGTTTGGTGTTTATTTTTTTATGGAATGAACTTAAGAGAACTTAATAATTGCAAAATAAATATTCGTAATTTTATCTGTTGTAATTTAATTAAACTTTTCGAATTCGGACTAAATCAAAAAACGAACCAGAAAAGTAATTAAATTTAAAAAAGATATTTATGTGGTCGGAAAATTTTAGACCTTAGTAGAAAAATGTTAGTAACGCATTAAACTGTATTTTATTCAAGCCGTAATACATATAAACCACTATACTATAGCTTCAATTTCGTGTACGGAGAATTTTCCCGTTGTCCCATTCACCCATCTAGTTCATTCATTCATTCAACTTAGTGAGAATTCAAACAATTACCGTGTTTCAATAAATCATTACTCAGTTGAATGAATTTGTTTATTTTACTTGACATTATATGTACATATACATAAAATATGATAAAAACAAGATCCATAAAAAACTCATTTGTTTAAATACTCGTACATAATCAACGGAATATGAAAAATAAAACACTTAACTTTGTTGTCTACCATTGTATTTTAGCATGTAACTATCCGCGTTTCAACACCACTGTATCTTCTTTAGGCGAGTTAATTAAACTAAATTACATACACAAACAGCGTCTGTTGAAATACGTAAAGTGATATGCTAGAAATATAATCGAAGAAAACAAAATTAAGTGTTCTGTTTTTATATTTAAATAAATAAATAAATAATAAATAATAAATAAATAAATACAGGTTTGTTGATAGCAACATAGTACGTACATAAAGATATATTTCAAGAACACATTAAAAAGAGAATACATTAAAAAAATAGAAGCTATCAAAAGGTCTGGGCTGATCTAATAACATCCCCCTCGGCCAAGATACACCCCACCAATATAGGGCAAGCCCAGCCATGGGGACACCAGATGTTTTTCAGCCCACACCCTTGAACATGTAGAATAAGAAGGGAAAACACAGAAACACAGAAAATAATTAGATGACAAAAAAAATACATTTAAGAGAGAAGACATTAAAAGGTCCGGGCTCATCCCACAAACATTCCCCCGGCCAAGATACACCCCACCAATGTAGGGCGAGCCCGACCGCAAGGGCATCGGGGGGCTTCCCAGCTCACACCCCCGCATATCTAGATTAAAAAAACAAAAAGACGTATGGCAGAAAACAAAATAAAAAGTAAACCCACATATACCACCTCAGGTTAACTGTCAGCAAGAACGAAAAAAAGAAAAGCATCAAAGGAGTCCAAATTTTATGAAAGTAAAATGACAAATGACAAATGGGAAATGACGTTCACACATAAAAAAAAAATTTCATCTCGTCTCATTTAAAACAATGATAATCAAAATAATGACCGTAGTCCGACTCTGTAGAAAACGATCTGTATTTCGTTTGCCATGATTCAATTACCTAAATAAGAGATAACTAAGGAAAAATATTTCATTTGTCTTCTTCGCCCTCATCTCTAACAGGTCGAAGCGTCAATGCTAAGACGACTCTCTTTCAATCGCTTCAGTTGTCCGCCATTATCGGTATTTCTGCCCAGGGCAGTCCCAGACTCTCCTCAATCAGCGTCTTGTCCCTGATTTTCTGGTCCAATTAATTACCTTCCTGAAGAGGTCGCCCAAAAAACTTGTTTTAGCAGATAATCTGGATGCGTTCTTAATAAGTACATCAGCCATCTAAGATTTCTTGTACTTCTTTCGTAAGATACACTTCAACATATTTAAATTAGTAATACGGCCATATTGAAGAACGTGGTCAGGAGGCAATACTGTCTTCGGCCGTAGGGATTTTTGTAATGTCGCGTCTTCAAATAAAAAAAATGTAATAAGGTGACTCTTTGATAGGATGAGAGGAAGAAATGAGGAGCTTTTGGAGGTCTTCATTTAAACACAGTGTGAATGACTGATGAGAATGTAGAGCGTGTCAAGAGGTGTTGTTCACATTTTGATGTGGTTGCTGAGATTATGTTGAGATTAGGATAATTGGTATTGTGTGTGTGTGCGTGCGCGTGTGCGTGTAATTATCTCACGTAACAAAATTTATCTAGCATTTCAACTCTTAAAATGTTTAATTCAATAAAAGCTTTATTTGGAATAAGCTTTTATTGAGTTAGACATTTTAAGAGTTGAAATGCGTGTTTTTCAATCCTCCAAGCTCGAGTGATCTCCAACTACTACGGATAATCGGCGTTCTACTGTATTGTCTAACGCGCTAAAAGTAGTGGACTTTACACGCTAAAAGTAGCTATAAAGTATCCTAAAAGCAACTGTTACTAATTTTTACTCAGAAGACATAAGTAGCATGCTACTTAAGATTTAGAATAGCTGTTAAAGTGTTACAGTATTACTTTTCCAAACTAGCGTTAACAACACTGCCATAAATATAGCAACAAACTCTGAAGTAAAAAAATACCAAAAAAGCCTCTTATGTTACGAAGAAAATGCAAATGGAATGAGAAACGAGACGATTTATTCATGTGTTGTATTTTTACGAAGACAGTTTTATTTTGCCACGACAGAAAATGACTTTTATTTTTTTCGGTGACGAGAGTAAATAAAATTCCCGAGTCAAGAGAGACGGAGCGATCTGAGACCTTTAATTCCCGAGGGTCTAGATACGGATATGATAATGGCATTATACCCAACAATTCGGCTCCACTATACGACTGTTGTAGTGGCTTTGTATACGAGTAGTTACTGCTCCTTCTGGAATATGTGGGAAACTATATTAATATGCAATAAAAAAGAAGTTTTGTTATTATGAAGCGCATATTTCTAAAACTTCCTAACATGTTGTTACGAATATTGTGACTACAGTGATTCTACGTTATCCGCGGGGGCTACTTTCATCAACATACCGTGTATTAGGAAACCGCGGATAAAAAGACAAGGCGTCGATATAAAAACAGTGGTTAGGTGTACAAACTGTCCTGACTTACCTAAAAAAGCAGATTTTTTTTCCATTTTACGTGTAGGATAAATTAAAGACGAAACAATGATTTAAGCATTATTTATTATCATGTAATATTAATAAATTAATTATTTATATAACGTCGTTTAGAGAGCAGACTCGCTTCAAAGGCGCTCTAAATGTAAATTATTAGATTAATCGCAATTTGTTGAGGAAAAAATGGAAGGAACGTATTATCTCCATTGTTCGTAATTAATTTTTCGTAGGAACAAAATTAAGTCATTTACCACAAACAATGGCTAATTCTGTTTTCCGCCTTATCTTCTCCAAAATATTCTTTAACATGTTCAGTGGGGGAAACGTCTATGGACGTTCATATACCCTATTGATGGGTGCTCAAACACTCATCATCGTTCATATGCCCTATTAATGGGTGCTCAAACACTCGTCATCGTTCATATGCCCTATTGATGGGTGCTCAAACACTCATCATCGTTCATATGCCCTATTGATGGGTGCTCAAACACTCATCATCGTTCATATGCCCTATTGATGGAGGCTCAAACACTCGTCATCGTCCTATTCCCAGTTTCTTTGGATGTCTTTAAAAATAAGTGAGCTCGGAGTGGCCTAACTATGCGGTACTGATAGGGTATGTAAGGATAGATGACAATGTACATATATCTATTCTTACATTATGAAGATAACATTTAATTTTATAAAGATACCATTTAAAATGTATTTAAAGAAAAGAAGTACTGCAGGTTAAACTACAGATGCGCGGGTAGACTAACATGGATCAAGTGAATGATATTTTGAAAGTAGGAAAAATAAGAAGTTAGAGAAATCGTGGGAGCTGAATGAGAAGGTGTATGGATGTAGGAAAATATAGAAAAGTCAAGCACTCTGCCCACCCTAGCAAGGAAAAGGCATGATGGTATATATGTACATATTTTTAAATAAAACTTGTCAATTTTTAACTACACGACACTATCATACAGTTCTGGCAAATTCTCTGTTATTTGAGGATAGTAAATAGTGATATATTAATTAAACAAACGAGTGTAATGCAATTAACCTCAATTTTGACATGTCGTATTTTTTAATTTTATTTAATGTTAAACTTTTTAGTTATCGCATTCTCTCTATACCCACAAGTCAACAGTAATAATTCAATAGTATTTATCCGGGTTCGAGGCAGGTGTCTTACCAACTAAGCTACGTAGATCATCTAGTTTGATACGGGTGTCTTACCAACTAAGCTACGGATATCATCTAGTTCGATACGGGTGTCTGGCTATTTAAACTACGTAGAACATCTAGTTCGAGACGGATGTCTGGCCAACTAAACTACGTAGATCACCTAGTTCAAGACGGGTGTCTTACCAACTAAGCTACACAGATCATCTAGTTCGAGACGGGTGTTTTACCAACTAAGCTACGCAGATCATCTAGTTTCTATGAAAGACATCTTAAATATATTTGGGAATTGTATTACAATTTTGTTGTATACAGTACCACCTGGCCGACTTATTGCCTTGTGGCAGTATCTTCAGGTTGGTTGGAAAAGATTGTCACATGGCAATATGCCCACCAGGTTGCATTATATACAATGAAAGAGTAATACAGTACAATAATTTTAAAACATTTTTCACCGGTAATTGTAAGATACGGTTGATAAAACGGTTTTAAGGTTTTCTAAATTAGTTGCATGACCAGAGTTACGAGTATAATTTACTATCAGCGATGCTTAAAAGCAACATCAGTGAGAAAATATAGGAACTGGTCGGTATCATCCTACCTGAGATTCGTAGATGTGTTGTAGTTGATATAGAAGGAACAAAACATGTCCAGAACTCAAGATATCCGTTATATGGTCACCAGTCAGCAATACCGAGATTGAAAACCAGGAAGAGTTTCATAAAGCGAGCGTAAGATTTGACGATTCCTCCGGATAAAGTGCGTTTTCTGAAGTGGAAAGAAAAAAAACACCTAACGACTGGATGGAGCTCTCGGAAAAGATGGCACCTGGAGACCAATTGCCTTGGCCTACTTAGAAAGCATTAAATAGACCCTGAGTAGGGTTCACTAGATGTAAAGTGAACATGCATAGATTGGGTTTCTTGAATGAAAGAAGTATTGTGATTGTAGGACAGGACTCGCCAGGATACAGGACTCGCCAGATACTCGTATGTTAGTTAGTTCGAACATTGGGACTACATGATCTGGGTAGGAACTGATTGATACTCATGATAGGTCAATTTTTGTTACCTCCTATTGGAAACACATGGCATAATTAATTAAAACAGTTTCAAGGTTTTCTAAACTAGCATCGCAGGACTCCTCATCTACCATAAGAACACTGTGAGTTTGGGCATATTTATTCTTAACAGATATTAACTTTACGAAGGTTAAATATATAGACCATTTTCAATTAGCTACTAAATGTTTCGTCTATTACCTCCTTCAATATTTTGTGTAAGTGCCGTAATCCTGCATACCAAACGAATGGTGAAACTAGCCTGTGGCGATGTGAGATGTTACTCAACAAAGGAAAGTTTCCAGGGAGTTGCGGTCGCAACCCTACATAATAGGGAAAACGGAATGCCGCTGAATTTATCCAGGAACTATCAACACTAGTCCAGGATTTCAATACTCCTGGAGTTTGCATACTTTACTTTATGCCATTGTCGGACAACTTACGACCCGCGAGCCAACTCCTGCCCACTGTTATTTTTAATAGGACGTATGTTTTGCAATAACCCTTTTAAAAAAATGTGTTTTGATTGAATTTTAAACCACTGTATTATAAATATTTATTTCGACTCAATAAAGACAATTTACACTCGTGTAATAGGCGTCAAAAAAGGAAATATTACTATAAATAATAGACCGAAGTGATTTATTTGTCAATTCATTGATAAATTTATGTTGCTCGTAATCATTCACTATTGTTTTTTTTCTTTTTTAAATCATAAGAGACTTGGATCGTGTGTATGATATCAAATATATTTAAAAGTAAATGCATTGTTAAAGTATTAAATTGAAAGGAAATGTCAGATTTGATATGCTAAGCCTTAAAGACACCAAAAAAAATAATTGTAAAGATTATTATTATAGGTTGTACTTATGTTATATACTTTCGTAATATAAAGTTAAACATGGTCTGGCTTATTGTTATGTGATAACCTTTTTCCACTAACTAGAAAAATGTAAAACAATTTTTAAGCGAAAACCAGACAATAATTCTTTTTAGTAAAAAAGGGTTCCAACGGTTACACCAAGGCGGGAAGACAGGCGTCTTACCAATTAGGCCCCGCAAGGCACCTGTGTTATCTGTATCTTTCATATGTTTATCATATAGCTAGGTCTGTAAAAGAAAGCTTTTTTTTACTAGAATACATACTACTTTATTAGCAACATTTTAATTTATTCGGCACCGAGAAATGTTAGGCATCCCTGCTTTACGTTATTCTCATCCTGGGACCTACTTGAGAGTTTTGTTATTAGTAGTTTAAAGACTGGATTCGCACAAGTTTGCAGCCAGCCCACGGCCTTCCTTATTGCTGACTTCAAGTTGACTTTGGTTTGTTCATACGAGTAGTATGACCACAGGGCGGCAGTGATTCTATATATTATATTTATTTACGAGTATTTTACTTGAGTGTTTGTCAAGTCAGATTAGGTTGTTAGTTGAGATTCATTTGAGATCATCGGTTGATAAAAGTGAATTTGGAGCAGTTACGTTTATTGACAAAGAAAACTTTAATTGTGAAACCGAGGCTTAAATATAATTTATTGAATTAAAAATGTATCAAAGTAAATAAAAAGTGTGAAAAAAGAGTTTGTTAATATAGTATAGCATTTGTGAGAATACATCTGCATTATGTTCTACAGCGAATATAAAGAAATGTTTAGCGTTCAGTTGTTTGTTCAAAATTAAAGATCTTTATTTAGATTTATAAAAATATGCAGCACTTCGTTTATTATTCATCTAGAACTGAAATAAATCGCTCCGCGGCTTAACCCCCAATACGGGCTGTGCGCCCTCTACGCCAAAAAAAGCCCCCGCCCATGCGGCAAAAAAGAAAACATCAAAATATGCTAAGTAGTTATAAAAAACAAAAAAAAACAGGTAACAATATGTAACATTTAGAAATACATTTAAAGTTATCTTATGAACAATATATGTATGTGACATTTAGAAACAAACTAATACTATATAATAAATAATATATATAAAATATATAAAATATAATAAATAATAAAATAATCTTTACCTAGTGCCCTTGATAAATAGTATATAATTAAGTAAGCAGCAGTATTTGAAGTAAATTTATTTTTAAGTATTGTAAAGTAAATGTATAAATGTTATTATAATGTTTTATTTTTTTCAATGGTAATATAAAAAACGTTCGAAATACGCAAATCTGTCAAGGATTGTTAATGTTATATAATGTTGAGTGTCATGGTATATTACTTACCGTCGGGTACTGTATATATTAATTACACCATGCTGTATTGCTAACGATAAAATAGACTAAAAGAGTATATGTTATTTGTTGTTTATGGTACTAAGGGGGAATAGGACTAGAAGCGGATAAATTTAATTGATTATTTATGATATTTTTCTCTAATTTTTGTTTAATCAATTGAATTTATCCTCTTCTCCGCTTCTAACCCTATTCCCCCTTTGTACCATAAACAACATATAGTATAGACACTTTTATTCCGTTTTATCGTGAGCAACACACATCGTGGTGTAATTAATATGTACTTCAGTTCTTGACAACTCACCTGATGACGACACAGTGAGTGTTGAAATACATTGTGATTTGCAATAAAGAAAAAGGAAAAAACAAACAAAATAACCGTGTTTTAATTTAATATTAAAGTAAATATCCTTGTTTTGTTATCAAAAACACGAAAATATATGCATATAATTGAATATGTGTCATATGTAAATAAATGGAGTGTGGTTTTATTACAAACCTTAGCTCTCGTGTATTATTCGAGCTTTGACCCGACCCTAGAGTTCTGTAATTGTTATTGGCAATCATGCAGAACCTTCTGACTGTTGACTCATCAAATTCTTGAAGATTTCAAGAAGTTTCCTCTGTAATAATAATTTTTGATTGTTTTGTTGTTTCAATGCTCAACTATTCTGAAAGCTTGAACTTTTACGACTTTCGTGTCTACATATATGCTCGTATTCTTCTTCATGTACCGTGTCCGATCGTCTTGACGTTAGCGATCACATAAATACTTTGAAAAAAAAAAACAATTTGAAAGCATAAGTTTTCATGAAATATCTGCTTGATTTTTGCTACTGTATTTGAGAATACTGGGAAGAATTCGATTCCCATAACCTAGTTGGAAAAACTCAACCAGGGCTTGCGGGTTTGAATTATGTTGATACCTTTTTTTTCAAAAGGTTTTCCCCAGGTTTTTAACTGAACACCTAATCATCATTCTGGTAAGTTGCAAGAAATTACGACATGTTAATAAGCCCGTCAGATTGTATTGTATGCTACGAAAATATTATACAATGCAATATGCGATGTGTTCATTAAGTTTATTGAGACGAAATAAACATTTGACAAAAAGACATAACTATTTTGAAACCCACCAAGTTGTACTGTATACAACGAAAGTATAATATAATACAATACATTGTAATAAACCTACTTTCGGATTTTATAGACAGAGACGACCTCCGTGGCCTGGTGGTAAGACGTTTATCTGCCGATCCGGAGGTTGCGGGTTCGATCCCCGCTGGAACCCGGATTTTATGAAAATACAATTCCAGTCTGTTTTTCACATAGGGCCCCTTAAAACATCTTTCTGGTTGGTTGGAAGATTGCCACATGCCTATAAACTCGCATGGTAAAAAAAAGAAAAAAAGATGTGCTTGTATACGTAAAAAGGTGCACATTTATTGAAATATACTTTATTTAAAGCTACCCAGAGGAATATTTATTTAGGTGCAGTATATCAAAACGCTGTTTGTTACATGTTTTATACCACTCCCTTTGATTTTTAGTATCTATAGTTTTTTAATCACATATATCACTAAGGTCCAAAAGTTTTCCGGCTGAACAAGTTAGATTATGTATGAATAGTTACCACGTCTAGAAGACTTGTTATTTCATTATATTCTGAAATGTTAATAAATAAAAATTGCGTGTTCATCAATTTTTTTCAAAAGAAGGGAAAACTCCGGCAGAAATTAAACGATATCAGCAACTAAATGTCGTTTAAAACGTTGTTTCTGCGGGACTTTCATCTTTTTTTGAAAAAAAATGGATAACCACGGGTTATTTAATTTTTAACATTTCAAAATATCACGAAACAACATGCCTTCCATGGTTCTAGTTAACATACTATCGAGGGTAGAAGTATGAAATTTAAACTGCAGAATCGTCTCAACATGCATGGGCGTGGTCGGCCCATACACGCTTTAACTTGTACTATATATGCATAAAAAATGTGCGCATTGATTGAAACGTATATAATTTGACGCTATTCAGTATTTCTTTGCATGCAGTATATAAATAAATAAAAAAGCTACATATTTTATACCACTCACTTCGATCCAAAGTATTTATAGTTGTTTAATTGCAAATACATCCAGTATTCGTTTGCTATCACATATTCTGTTCATAGAGAGACGCGGCCTATAAACTCGTTCTGTCCATGATATATAAATAAATTAATTTAAAATGTAGGATATAACATAACCCTTTTGCTACCGATCAAGAATATTTAGCCTTGCTGTAATTAGTTTGGTGAACGACGTCAATAATAATAAACGAGTTTGATATTTTCCAAAACCGTTTCGCTTGATGACTCAAAATCAAATTAATTCGTGGAAGCTGTATCATCGAAATTAATTATTATAAAGGTTTTCAGTTTTTAGGCAGTGTCATAAATCTACGACAAAATAAATCATTAATTGTTTTATAGTAGCAAAATATAATATAAAATAAATAATTAGTAGATTATTTTCGAGTTTGTTCGATATATACAAACCATCACGCCGTTTTCCTGTTGGGGTATGCAGAGGGGACAGAGCGTCAGAATTTACTATCTCGACACATATATCGTGCCTCTTCCAAATTCAGAACCTTCTGATAAAGCTCCTACGAATTCTCTTACTTTTTTTTCCTCCTTTCAAAATACCATTCACTTGACACAACTACGCTTTCTTTGGTCTTTTTATACCACGCCTTCCACTCACATTTACTCTGTATATTTGTTCTGTTGTTTTTTATTTATTCATTTGTTCCACATGCACAAACCATCTTAAAGTGCTCTTCTTTTTCTTACTCAACACACCAGATCTAAGTTTGCATACATCCCTATTAACTTCATTTCATATTCTGTTATACATTGTCATCCCATGTGTTATTCTAAGTGCATGAATTTCTACAGCATTTATTCGACTCTTTTCAGTATATTTCCATGTCCATGTTTCACTCAAAGATGATATTAAAATACTGTTGCGGACTATTTGAGTTTCTTTAAATTTGTATTTAAAAAATTATTAAAATTGTTTACGATTTTCAGCAACTTCTAATTACAATATATTTATTACCTAATTAATTAAAACATGTAAACAAAATGGAAAAACAAGTACACTTTAAAATTCACTTTCGATTCAAACGAAAAATATTGTAAGAGATTATTGTGGAATTGAAAATAATTGTGTGATATTTTATGAGGCTTATATGTACATAAGAAATTGACATTTAATTTAAGTACTGATAAATATTTATGTAATTTTTCAACCAGTCTGAAGGTCTGTTATCTTTAATACGACTAAATATTCATTTATAGTTAAAAAAAAACTCACAAATTTTATATAAATAAATAAACAAAACCATGATATTGAAAATTTTCTTTGAGAACGTCCAAAATTAATTATTTGTAGTAAAGATATAAACTGTAATTACAGTTTGTATGACAAACAAGAAAATATGTAAGTGTTTGTGTTTCTGTGCTCAGTGTCTGGGCTCGCGGGAGCGAATGTGCCATTGCGACCCTCCTTGAGCAAACATAAACAAAAAAACTAATTACAAAGGAAGAATTGTACAAACAACACATTCTCTGTCCATTCTCAGTGAAGAATGAAGCCCATTTAGAACACAAGTCAAAGGACACTGCTCCAACGAGAAAAATTTAGTTTCTGGTATTTTGTAAGTTGGTACCTACTGTTAACGAATATATTTTGTGGATATTTTTTATAATAACAACACTGTTAAAACATAAAGCTCAGTTCATATTACATTAAAATAATGAAAAAAATATGGCACGTGTGAAACGTTAGTTAATTTTTTTTATGAGTTAGACAAGTCACTAGTCCGACTAGCCAGCCTTATAAATTTACAGGACATTAGTGCGTTATTCACACAACCGAGTACTTGTGCTCTATCAAATAAGCTACGGAGGTCGTCATTATATCACTCTAGGTATCGCTTTTGTCAGATTATAGAATACCAGAATTTGTTTAAGCTATTTTCCTTCCTCGTGTGAGATAACGTTTTTTTCTCTGCATCATTGCTTTCTTATTTTTTTTTCGGTGTGGTATATACTGAGAAAGAGCTTTTCAAGTTTTTTACATCGTTAAAAATACGTATTTATAAAAAATCCAAATATAAATCATTCTGGATGGAAATTTAATTCGATTCAAATGGGGGAAAGGCAGGAAACTTCAATAAATACCAACACAAAATGTGAGTTTATCAATGTAAAAAGTATTGTTATAGCTATTGGATGTTAATTTTATATTTCAAAATCAAGATTCATTGACTGTATTTGTAGAGAGGACAATCAGAAAACTAACTAAATCATGCTTTTTAGCTATACCATTTACCCGGTTCAAGCAAAGCTTAGTAAACAGTGTGATGCACCTGCGGAAGCTGGGGATTGAGAGAGACAGGAATCCTCATTGAAGTTAAAGCTCTTCAAGAGCTGTATGAGCGCTGAAGGTAAGTGTAACTAAGATTATACATTTTATTAACAATAACCACTAAAAACAAATCTTCATAATGTACTCAAATTGGTTAAAATCTTAAAATTGATGTTACAATAATACTATAATAACGACCTCCGTAACCTAGTTGATAAGATACCTATATTCCGACCCAGGAGTTGCGGGTTCGATCCCGTTGGTACCTAGATTAAAAATAGGGTTTCAGCTTGGTTTTCACTTAAAGCTTGTTTAATACCTTTCTGGTTAGTAATAAAACAACCAGATTCTGCTGTATACAACGAAAATGAAATACAATACATCCCTAAAATGACCTTAATTCGAAATTATTTTATAAATGTTTTTTGTCTTAAAATTATATTTCATTATAATGTAACATTTGCGTGTTATATTCGCATATAAATAAATAATTCAAAAAGTACGAATTAAAAAAGTTTATGTGGCAGTTTGAGTGTTAATGAATACTGTTAAAAAACAACACGCTTTCGTCGCGTACGCTGTGTGTAGGTGCTGTGAGCTGTATGTAACCCCTTTTCTCATTCCAATAAGCATGCCCTCTCACCAACGCAGGCTGAGCGCGTTTGGAATATGCCAATATTGTTCCCGTTGATAGGGGTATACAAACTGATAAATTACGATCATACATTATAAAGCCGTGTTCACATGGAGCAATAATTAATCCCAAATTTTGGTCACGAATTTGGCGTCAAGGATATATAAATCGATAACCTCTTCTACACTGGGTATGACACATTTTTTTGTCACGTAAATAGGAAGTTAAATATTTTAATTTATTTATTTGCTTTTGTCGTTGGATAATGTTTGAGAACTCTCATTAAAAGAAAGAATCAAATTTGATTGTGTTTTATGGAACAAAAGAAAAATATATTTAAAATAAAAAGAGTGTATTATATTTATAAAATTATCATTCAACTCACAACTCCAAAACCAAACTCACGAATCCAAAACTGTGATAGTTGAGCGAGTCCAAAAGAGATATTTGGCGACTATTTATTAAACGTTAGAAGAGATGTACGTACCTGTTTGTACATATATAAATTAGTAACACGAAAAATAGCGAACCCCTTGTTGATTGCTAAACTGCGTGTCGCCACCAAAGGAGGAGTCGCTTTGGGCAGTTCCACGTTCGTCACTATGTGACGTCGCACTTTTATTTATTTATTTTTATTTATTTAACACTTTTATTGCAAATACAATCTGGCAGGCTAATTGCCAGGCGGAAATCTCTTCCAACCAACCAGACAAAAGTAAATGAAGCAAGTTACGTGGTCGCATAAATCATTCAAATGACTATCCATCCCCACGAAATCCATAAACATATACGTGAGCACATGCCCACGAACCCCACAAAGGCGAACAATCACCCGAACATTATTTTTCATATAAAGTGAGATATCATCAATCAAAAGGAAAGTAAGGGATGGTGGAGAGGAAAGGAAAAGAAAAATCAGGAATGAAACACGTTATTTTACTGACTCTTAAAGAAATTAAGAAGATTTCGATCTTCTAGAGTAGATCGCGCTGGATGGGGACTTATTTTATCTCATGTGGGTGGTGATGGGATCGAATTGAGCTGAACTGATTGACAAACTTTCGTTTAATGTTCCTGACAATTATTTACACTATCGTGAGCTAAAACTATTTTTGGTGCCGTATTCACGATCTCACCTGAGTTTTTAGATATTTATATCTTCAGATATGGATAAATTGAGGATCGATCTCATGAATAAACTTTGTAGATATAACTAAGCCACTTCACAAGAAAGCATAAGTAATCATTGTTCCAATTGTTATTATAATAAGACTTTTATCCATTTTTTATATTATGCATTTTGTTTTTTGTAATTGGGTTAAGCCTGTATCAAACGTAAAATAAAATAAATAAATTCAGTTAATCGTTCAAGTTTAGATAGCTTCAGACTTTATATTATTTACAGTTATCATGGTTTGGGAAATGTAATAAAATGTATTGAATAAATTAATTATGGTCTCTTTACAGTTTGAATAATTTTATTTTAACTTATGAACACAATTCAAACACAATTTTGTGTATTTCCAAATTTATGAATATTTCGAACGAAATTGTAAAAATGCCGAATGTGATTCTGGAAAACGTTATTTCGTGTTGTTTCTTACCAAATACGATTATGTATGTTATTACTATTCTGAGTGATACACATACATACTATATCAAGCTATTTCCCAGTTGGGAGTAGGCAGTAGACATATAGAACAGTGTCAAATTTTCCTATCATGTTATAATTCATTATGTTTGTTTTACTTCTTACCTTTACTTCTATAAAAAATACATTCTATTCGTTTAACCATATTTTTTTCGGTCGCCCTCTACTACGACTTCTATGCATGTTTCTAGTGTAAATTTGTTTATTCAGTCTTTCGTCATCTATTCGTTCAAAATGTCCGAACCACCACAACGTACGCATTTTTACCCTATTTAACACCTCAGTTTTAATTCACATTCATACTTAATAATTACGTTTGTTTTTTTAGTACATCAACATAATACATTTTTTTCTCAGTGCACGAATTGCTGTGGGGCATAAAAAAAATAATTGAGAAAAAAAATACTGTACGACGCCGAGGCGTAAGTGTACCTTGAGACAGAGGAAGCAACCATGTCCGCGCCAATGAATTTGGGGGTCCAAAAGATCAACAGAAAAATGTAAGTACTTTCAACAAAATATACTATTAATGAACTTAACATTCTTATATCTTATATACAATATACACACAGCAATCTTTTGCATTGGAACTATTTTTTTAGTTACGTCACTTGTCGAATTACTGAAGTATTTTCTTGTTAAAAAATAATTACATTACTAATGACGTGTAGTCAAAACAATAATTAACAACTTTCTCAAAAGAAGCAAAAGTAATTGGTCCGATTGTGAGGGAGAGAAGAAACAATAACAGTGCCACTAGAATTAGCTGGCACAAGAAATAGACGAGGAAAGACTTAAGCTGGACTGGGAGACAGTTATCGGAAGGGATTAAGACGTAATCTTCTGGAGAAGTACCGTGGCAGCACTCCTAATGGAAATGCTACAGAAAATTAAGATTAAGAATACTTTAAATGTCAAGGGGTTACTTAATGTACCTTATCACACACCCGTAAGGAGTTCAAAATGTTGGAGACAAAATAATACCTAGGTAAAATATGTCTCCTTGTATGGTTCTGTTGAAACTTGAAGGAAGATTATCTTTAAAACTTTACAACAGCAAAAGTTCAATACAGGTAGAACCTACGACCATTCATGATGTTACGGGGAGGATTAGTCCCCATTTAGTGCAATCTACACAAAGTTGAAATCCTCTTTATTTTTTTATGAGCGCGACGTCACGTAGTGATAAATAAGGAACTGCCCAAATAGACTATTCTTCGGCTCCTGTGTGTTAAAACATTTTTAGTGACGAGGACGTCACGGGAGAATAAAAATGACTCGAAGTGCAGTAAAAGTACAGTCTCTGTGGTCAAGTTGGTAAAACGCTTGTCTTAATTTTATAGGGTTATGGTCTGGGTTATGGCTTTTACTTTAGGCATCTTTAACAACTTTTTGGCTTGGCTGGAGAACATTCCCAAATAACAATAAACACACTACGTTGTATTATAAATAACGAAAGTTTTATACAATACAATAAACATACTTACAAAGCGACTTGAACCTAGTACTTCATCGAAAAAATTGGAATACAGCAAAACTTTTCTTTGAACTTAGTAGATAGCAGTAACCAATCGATCTGAAGATGTAAGTATTATTAACTCGATTATCATTGCAGAACCACAAATATGATCGGTGGATTGAATAAGATGGCCGCAAAAATTACAACAGGAAGTGACAAAATACAGCAGGCGTATTAATGAATTATACTATTCAGTAAAATAAACCAAAATCCCCTGTTTTAAGATGCGGAATACTCAGATGTGTTAAAGGCCACGGTCAGGCCACACTTAGGGTTGGTTCTAGGAATTGTGAATACTCCAACAATTTAAAGAGGGTCGGATGGAAAGGGTGGTTTTCGGTGGGAAAAAGGAAACCGTTTGTAGTTTGGGCAAACAATAATTCCATGTTGGCACTCGACGTAGAAATTGGAAAAGCGGTAGTCTGTCATCAAATATGGAACACCACATTCATGAGTAATGTTTTACTAAATGCGCAATTCCTTTTTTGCGTGGAAATATTCCGCTTTTAGATATGTTTTGAAAATTATAATATATTATTGAGCGTAGTAAACTTTTGTGGCGTTGGATATAAATATACAATAGAAACGTTACGGTAATGACATTCTTTGGAAAATACATTTAAAATAATATTCACAGTCTTTGCCCATTTTTTTATATGTATAAAATGTCGTTATATTATTTATACTTCATAAATCTTTGAAGTTTCCCATGAAAGGCTATTTCGTTTCATGTACGAGTATTTACAATCTTTGTCTTTTCCCATGGAAGATTATGTAGTTTTATGTGCTTAACATCTTTGAATTTTCTCATGGTAGGCTATGTTGTTTCATGTGCACAGAAATTCCATCTATTTCCATGGAAAATTATTTAGTTTTATGTGCTTAAAACCTTTGTATTTTCCCATAAAAAGCGATGTAATTTCATGTGCTCTAAACCTCTGTTTTTCCCCATTGAAAGATATATAATTTCATGTGCTCAAAACCTTTGTATTTTCTCATGGAAGACTATGTTGTTTCTTGTGCTCAAAACCTCTGTATTTTCTCATGGAAGATTATGTTGTTTCTTGTTCTCAAAACGTTTGTATTTTCTCATGGAAGATTATGTCGTTTCTTGTGCTCAAAATCTTTGGTTTTCCCCCTGGAAAGGTGTGTTGTTTCATGTGCATGCAAAAAATGTATTTTTCCATTGACGGCTATGTTTTTTCACGTTCCATTGAGTTGATTGGGGTAAATGCCTTAAATTATAAGGCCCTTTCATAATTCTTATCATATCGTGAAAATGATTATTAATTTATTTTAGAAAAATAAAATCCTATGGATAATTGGACAGTTCAAGATTCCTAATATCACAAAGTGCGATCGATTTAATATTTCTAAATAAATATTGTTAGTGAAATATTTACAATAGAAGTACACAGAAAAGCATATGTATCATCATTCCTGTTATTTTTTTAGAATCTTATATTTTTATGAAGTGAAAATACAACAAAACTTGCACACGTCTGGCACGTGTAAGAATTGTTACTTGACTAACACTGTAACCAAACTGCGACCCTTTTTGACCCTTTTTTTAATATATGTTTTCGGGTACCATCAAGAATCGAAATCAAAACTTTCGTGTGGAAGTCAAGTGTCTTCTATGGAGGTACTCATTAAGCTTACACGTACAGGATTAACTTAGATACGTAAACTTTGGGACTCATGCGTTATTTATTAACTTTACTTGAATAAATGGGGGTCACTTATCGTATACACGGAATACACTAAAATATTTCAGTATAATTTTAACGCAATCAAATAAACAGCATATAAACATTAACAAAAAATATCAATAATAAAAATATATATTTTACGAAAACAATCCTTGAAAGTTTTTAGCAGTTTCAAGCTCTGAGTTTTATTTTATCATAATTTTCCCATAAAATAATTTAACGACAGTTTATCCCATATAAATGATCAGTTGGCGTTAAAACCAGGGGATATAATATATGTGTGTAAACAAAAATAAACCAAGCCTTCCAGCAACCTCCTCGCTAATGGAAAATCATAATAAATATTTTATTACTCTTTATTTTTTTTGTCAAAACTGGTTCTACAATAAATAATGTGAAAATATGAATTTATGTATTAAAAATAATCTTTTAACAAAAAGTAAAAATTGTGTTATTGAAAACATTTGAATTTGAGGGACTTATGAGTAGGTTACTAGTCGGTGTAATAAAAAAAGATTAAAAATAATATCGTGTTAAGATAACGAATATAAACACCATATTAAACGTTGTCGGTTTTGCATTTCAAATGCTTTGGGAGGAAAGGAAAGTTCCAGGAATTGCAGATAAGTCAAAGCTTATCAAATGACTGGACCCTATAAAGGCATGACAGACCCCGACGTCACACAGTGACCGGACGTGTCGTTCGTAGACAGTCGAGCAGTCGAAACGTGCTCTAGCAGTTCGATCTCAGGGAGCGTCTCGGCATCGCCATAGGTCGCGCGGGAATAGGGTGCAATGTCTCACCCCACTGCAGTAATCTATATCTTCAGGCGATCAAGAACTACCACCATATCTGACGGAGCACGTCACCATCAGAGTCAGCACTCATGGAGCCTTCCTATCTCGCCGAGCGACCTTTTCCAGCCATCATAATATATTAATCGCATAAAAGATACCAGTTACGTATCTTGCGCCGTAAGAGGATGTGATTTGAAGCAAAATGGAGTGCTTATTTAGCTTATTATTTGATAATATTAGAAGAGAGGTACCAACGGGAATCAAACTCCTAGCTCCCTGGTTGGAAGACAGGCGTCTTATCAACTAAGCCAACGAGCTCGTTTATTTTAACCAACTTAGGTCGTTGTATTGTAGTATTAAACTTCCGCTGTATAACTTACCTTTTTTAAAAGTGAAGATGCAACAACACTCGGACACGTTTAGCGTATGCGATCATGGTTATTAGACGGACACTTTTACCAGATGTGACCTTTTAAAAGTGAAGATGCAACAACACTCGGACACGTTTAGCGTATGCGATCATGGTTATTAGACGGACACTTTTACCAGATGTGACCTTTTAAAAGTGAAGATGCAACAACACTCGGACACGTTTAGCGTATGCGATCATGGTTATTAGACGGACACTTTTACCAGATGTGACCTTTTAAAAGTGAAGATGCAACAACACTCGGACACGTTAAGCGTATGCGATCATGGTTATTAGACGGACACTTTTACCAGATGTGACCTTTTAAAACAAAAAAGTTTTTGGGCCCTACCGGAAATTGAACTCGAAAATCCCGGATAGAAATCAAGTGTTTTATCAAAAAGGTCACGGAGGTCGTAAGACATTCATATTAAACGTACCTGTGTAAGAAAGTACTAATAAAAAATATTTCAGAATCTTTACTAAAATATATTTGCTTTTATATACCTGGTTTTAGATCGTACGGTGGGCATTAAATGGAACAGAATTTTGAATTTTCCACATTAAAGCAAATCCTTGACCAAAAATAATTTCGCTCAAAATTTGGATCATAAATATTGGCGTAATTGAAAATTATATCTCGTCGGAGGGAAACGAGGCTCTATGGCAAACTTTTTGAATGAAAATTCCTCTAGCACACGAAAAGCTCACAAGAGTAATCAGCGTCCACATTCTTTAGGGGTGATAAAAGCCACCCAAGTTGCCAACTTTCCCCATATCAAATCACTTTGCCGCGAGTGGGAAAAATAACCACTTCTTTTTATGGTAAATGGCCGAGAGAGGCTGTAAAGCAAAAGACGCACATGGCGAAAAGTAAAAATATCATATAAAACTGGATCAAGTCATCTTCTAATGGATATCTACCGAACTGTTTCAGAAGTAAGCATATGCTGGTTGGGTATGAATATATTATTAATGAAAATGTTTCCAAAACCTGAGGTTTGCGAGTCTTTATTTAGTGTGACTTGGATTAACTGATAATTAGTAAAATAAGAAAAAGCTTCAGTAATTTTCATCCTTTTTAAAAATGGTTTTTAACACTAGAAAAAAGAGCACATAAATATTCTATTTAGATAAATATTTAAAGAAATAGAGGAAGAAGTCGGTTATATTTTAATATCCCAAATAACCGGTTAATTAGTTTTAGTATAAACCGGTTTGGAAACCCTGGATAGAACATGATAAAAGAGGCAATTCGTCATACAGACATCCAACACACGAGGAAATTTGCGGATGAATGAAATATTGATGAAAAAAAACTTTAAAGCTTTAGAGAAAATACACTATGAAGCTATAAAAAAGATATGAAGAGAGTAAACCCAACTGAAATTTGTTAAAAAATTATCTCATATTTTTCATCTATATTATACGGAGTTCTCATGTGACGCAATGTATATCAGATTTATTATTTTTCATATGGAACAATATAAATGATTATTCATTTCATACTACTAGGCGATGCCGAGAATATATTCACTGTATCACTCATTTTTTTCAATATCTTAAACAGCGTTTCTGATCATGACATTGTTTCTGTAAGTTGGTGCATAGAATGTTAGATGTTTATCAATGAAGAACGAACACTGATTTAGTCTTCCGCCTGGTTGCAGTGATGTCAACAACTACTATATACACCGAAAATATTTTTCTGGGTGAATTAGGAAAATATTGTAACATTGAAACAAGCATTTATGAAACGAGGGAGATAAATTTAACATTAAAACAAAACCGATATATGCAAACTGCCTTTAGACAGAGATGTTTCATGACTCGGCTCCCAAGTGATTCAATGCATTCTAAAAGCCATAAGAGATATTAAAAAATTCGGCAAATATAAAGCTGCAATAAACAGAGTTTAGTAATATATAGTATAACGTAAACACAAGATGAAAATTCAAATAGGAGCTAAATCATGCAATGGAGAAGTATGTTTCATAATTTTTGTGTCCATAAATCAGAGAATGATCCATTGTATAATTAATGTTTCTAATTTAAACGCTTTTTTGGTGTAACACATAATGTGGTAATGGTGGATTTAACATATTTATACTTTTGGTGTAACACATAATGTGGTAATGGTGGATTTAACATATTTATACTTTTGGTGTAACACATAATGTGGTAATGGTGGATTTAACATATTTATACTTTTGGTGTAACACATAATGTGGTAATGGTGGATTTAACATATTTATACTTTTGGTGTAACACATAATGTGGTAACGGTGGATTTAACATATTTATACTTTTGGTGTAACACATAATGTGGTAATGGTGGATTTAACATATTTATACTTTTGGTGTAACACTTAATGTGGTAATGGTGGATTTAACATATTTATATTTTTGAATACTCTATGTTTGTTACTTTATTTTTTTTAAATTTTAATTTTGTGAAACCTACCTGCTACAGAATGGTGCATTGCGTAAAATATTCCGTCATTTTGTTAAATATGTCCTGTTTGTATTTATTTTATATTATTAATAAAAAAGTAAAAGAAGAGTTTGAATTAATTTCTTGTCGGCCAAAAATACAACAAAAGAAAAATACTGTACGTACATTATTAATGTTACTCGTCAAATAAATATTTTCAACGTGACTGAAATATCAATGTAAGCAAACAGATCTGATTCAACCTAAAGTAGCTGTTATAATCTTTAAATATATTCATGATAATTTGATTAGTTCACAATAAGTGAGAGAGGGGGGCAACGAGGGAGAGTCCCGTCTATCGCTTCCGACCAACATTAATTATTCATCAAACGCTGTCAGGGTCAGACACTGATTATCCATTGAGCAAAAACAGCAAGTCTTTTTTTTATTTTTTTGATAAAAAAATCCTCAAAATGTTTCATGAGTGTTTGTATAATACTCGAATGAGGCATTCACTATACTCGTATTGCATTATTGTACTGTGGGTGTAAATGCCCACTTAGTCACGGGTCCACCCATTTAAGTAGATGTAGTTAGTTTAAAAATAGTGAATAAAAGGAAAGTATCCATTGTTTTTAAATATACAGGTTTTTCTTCTTTAACCCTTGCCTTGCTGTGCTAAAAAATTCCGGCTGCCACGGTGCTGTACGCTAAGCGTCCAGTGAAAAATGTATATTTTAAATTAAAATTATGCAAAATCTGCTAGGCTATTTTTTGTAATTAGCTATAAAAATAATTTTATTATGTATTAAAACGTCGAATAATCAAATAAAATATAAGTCCTGGTCACTCGCTATCCATCACAGGGTAGCAAGTTTTTTTATTTTTTTTTATTAAACAAGTAAGTTACTATACAAACATTTGTCAAGGCTATACCTATATACAAATTTATTACTTAACTAATCTTAATTATATGTTATAATTTATGAACTTATTTAAACTTATTTTCCTACATATCATTTTATTTTATTTATTCAATCTTAATATATGAGATCTTAGAAATAATTAACACCTACATATTACTTATAACTAGATAACAATTCTTACACTAATTATTCAGCAAAAACAAGTCCACTCGTTCAGGCTACTTGTATTCCATTACATTCACTCAGACCTTGGTCGTCCCAGCTAATACTGTAGGTGGACTAGTCAGGCAACAGATAATGCTTAGCAAGTGTTAAGTTATTCATAAATAAGAAGAAAAAATCTGTCCTGCGTGGAACGTGTATAGGAAAAGTGTGTAGTAAAAAAAGAATGAAAAATGGATTTATATGGCTTAATTAGTTAGACGCATGATGTCATGTTGTTGGTATACATTTTTAAGGGGTTCCGCCTGGTTTTTACTTACTTCTCTTACGGATTCTGTAACATTTGGTAACGTAAGAGAAAACCAGTCCAATTTGGAAGGATTGGCCACATATTATTAGCCCCACCAGACTGAACTGTATACAACGAAAGTTTGATACTAAAAAAAAGTATTGGATCAATTGACTTGCCAAAGACGTTCTGGTCAAGTATAGAGGTGGCGAAATATGTGTGTCGTTAGAAGCGTCTGGCGATCTCTCCTCTCAGCCTATTTGCCTGTTCATACACCTTTCACATAGGTATGACTATTTTTTCTCGTTTATACATCATTCACATATGACTCTTTTTACTCGTTTATACATAATTCACATGTGACTTTTTTACTCGTTTATACTTCATTCACATATGACTCTTTTTACTCGTTTATACATCATTCACATATGAATCCTTTTACCCGTTTATACATCATTCACATATGACTCATTATGAAATATTTTTGTTATTATTTCTTCCTTGGAAGACAAACAACTAATTAATAACGCCTTTGAAATCTTTAAACATTGCAATATCAATACACTAATATTATTGAGTTGTTCGGAAAGTTATTTCGTATTTCTCAGATATATGACGTTAGGACCAAATTTTCTTTTCTAATAGCAAAATTATTAAATGTATATCTTATGTAAAATAATAGCTAAGCGCATTTTGAGGTCATTGTTTACCCAAATTGCTCGAACATATAAAAGTATATTGACTACGCTGCGTGTAATTTTCCTATTCTAGTGACGTCGGACCGAAAGTCCGTGGTTGCTTCTATACTTTTCATATTCACATGTGTTGCTTTTAGAAAAAGAATCCTTTTAGGAAGTTTTTTCTTTGTTACTAAGTGATGTCACGCTCATAATAAACGAAGAAGATTTCGATCTTCAATTTTAGGTAACGTAGGATGGGAACTTATTTTGTCTCCATCAAAATTAACTTGTGGTGGAATCAAAATTAACTGTTCTGATTCTGATAAGAAAGTTTGTTATCTTCAACTGCCGTGAAAAGACTTGGAGTACCAGTCTGTTTTTTGTAGCATCTCTCTATTCCTACCAATAAGGGTGATGAACTGAATCGTATTGGACTATAGTAATTGAGGGTATGGCGCAGTCAGCAAGGCCCGCACCAGCCACAGATTATATGTTTACGTTACGGTTGTGGGTGCATAAATGGACGTAATTTAGAAATTTCCTTGAAAACGATATGACTTCGAAACATAGACCATCTTTAAAACATAGCAATAATTCCGAGAATGTTTTTGAACTAATAAACTTTTGTTAACACTTGCCTTACTGTGCTAAAAAATTCCATCAGTTTTTATTTCGTAATGACATCATTCAAATCATAGAGATTTTGATGAGGAATACATAAAGTATGAAGACCCTGCAATCAGTATATTTAGAGAAATTAAATAAAATATAAGTCCTGGTCACTCGATATCCATTACAGGGCGGCAAGTGTTAAAGTCCGCTCCTGCTATAAAAACTTTTAGGAGAACTTCGCAAGTGTCTCGCTGAGTGGAGATTTATTCTCATCGATAAGGAGTTATTTTCCTTTTATTAGTGGGTCGTCGAAAAATTGGCGACGTGTTTTTAAGCTGAAAAGGATGATCTTTTGATTTGACAAGTAGCACCGTTAACTGATTCAATTCATTATCGAGATTATTGGCATTTTAGATTGACGGAAATTTTGCGGAGTTAATCTCCGTTGAAACATCGAAATATTTTGTAAAGCAGAAACACCGATAGACCAACGGAGTAATTAACTTCGTACTTTTTGTTTAGAAGTGAAGTACGAGTATATTAATACTGCCATCTATGGAATTTTAATGATAGTAATACCACAAAAAATATTAAATAAAAGTAATTTTCTGTATAAGTTTTATGTATTCTTTGTAAGCCAAATATGTTTTTTTATAAATAACCATTATTTGCAAGTTAATAAAGAGCAATATATTGAGAAAAAAATTGCGACGGGAGGCAATGTCAACTGTGCAGTTAATGCTGTTTTTGCCAATAAATCAATCGCTTTGTTTTCAAAAGTGATTTCTTCAGTGGTGAGCTAGTCTCTACCTCGCTGTATGGAAGTGAAATTGCAGCAATGGAAAAAAAGCGATAGGATGAGAATATATTCGATAGACATACGTGCCTTGCGAATAATATCTGGTGTAACAATGTATTTCAGAGTAAGAAATGATTGGATCAATGATAACCATTTGTAAGAGACGGGTGTTAAAAGTATAATTAAACAATGAATCTTGAGACGGTTTAGAACATGAATAAGGAATGACTAGGAAAAAAAATATATGAATTCGTCTGAAAATAATAGGAAGCTAGAAATATAAATACCACGGAAAAAATGTTAGGATAGTCGAAGAAAAAGAAAGTATACATGACGAAATTTATAGACGTAGAAGAAACAATTACTGTATGCAGATTTTCTTATACTGTTGCCTCGGTTAAGCGGGCATAAGATCTGTATAAAATAAAATATCACTCATATTTAAACATTCAATTTGTGACACCATATTAAGAAAAAATAATTAGTATTTTTTTTAAACATTGTGTTTGACCACTTATATGATATTAGCCGACTAGTTTCAAGGGGTAATCCTCTTTTTCCGCCGTTTCTGATATTTTCTAGTAATTGAAATAGTGACACATAAACTACTAGGTTTTCCGAAAAGTACGTTTGTTTGATTCGGATATATATATATTTTTTATTTATTTACACATGACAAGAAATATATAATACATAATTTGAGAAAAAACAACAGTTAATTTAATTTGGACATACAATTTTGATGGGTCTGGGTTTGTTGTCTTTCATTTGTCGTGTCCTCAGTAAACTAGGCTTTTGCCTGTAACTCACTGAGGATAATTATGATATATACCATTAGGACACCATTCTCCTCGTTTACTTCTATACAAACGCGCAGAGTGAATATTTTTATGAAATATTATAGTTTTCTTTTCAGCTATTTATTCAGCAACTTTATCCAAATTGCTAGTGCGTTTTTGGAGTCATTTTGAAAATGGAACAAAATAAGTTGTTTTTAAAAAAAGGCGATACAAACCTAAAAAAAGATAAGTGCAGTGTATGGCGATGATGCAGTAAGGAATCATGTGTGTCAAATATGGTTTAAAATATTTCCTAATGGTGCTACAACACTCGAAGACAGTGTTCGCTTTAGAAAGCCGATTACCACTGATGACGATCAAATCAAGGCTTTATCGAGAATAACCAGCGTTCAACGACACGAGAGATTACTGAGATACTAAAAATATCGACAAGCACCCTCCACAAGCAAGTTACATCTAAGTATAAAAATACGAAATTTCTTTCCGGGCATAGCCAATATAGATGATGCATTGTATCTTGAGAAAAAGAGATTGGCTTCTCGAAACAAGTTTGCTTATATAGTATAAATGGTCAAATATAAAGTTAAAAAAATTGGTTTGCATAGGAAGACACGAGTTTTAAGACTGGGGTTTCTAGAGTCAAAGAGACCGCAGGATAAATAATTTATGGACTATTCCTCTCCCCAAATTAAATGCGCGCTGCTTTATGTTCATACTAAAATAAAAAATGAGATGTTTTATATGCCAAGTGGCTGGTAGTCTTCTCGTCCTTGTAAGACATTTCTCTCTCTTTGGGGAATTGAGAAGAATGTCAAAAATGTTTCTTATATTAAATGAAATTAAACGCAAAAGCACTTCCATAAAACTATAGTATCTTCCAAGGATAATATTAACATTGAAACAGATAGAGGTGAGGCGAAATGAAAAACTTTTAAAAGCTCTCGTGTGATATTAGTAAAATTTAAGTACATTTACCGACGAGTTGTATAAGAATAGCATAATAAATTGGTTTGAGATATCTTGAGCTTACGTGATGGCATGCATGTAGGAGTAAATACATGCCATAATGTTTTTTTTTCTGTAAGGTACACAGAGAGGACAGAAAGCTATACTTTCTATAACAACACTGTTCATACGCCTCCTTTGCATCTATATATTTTTTATACAGCTCCTACAATTTACCTTCCATATCACTTTTTTCTCTTTCAAAATTTCATCCAACCGTATTTTTCTTGATCTTTCTTTCTCGAGACTCTCAGTTAGTCTCCATGACGCATTCGTTTACTTAACCCTAAAAACCATTTGAAAATAAAGTCAAAAGCTTTTGCTAAAAAATACTACACAATCAATATTTCAGCTGGTGCGATACGAAGTAGGAAGTCGTACTACACGCTTCTACAGATAATTGTTATAACGTGATTGGATAGCGTAGCTTCCCAGACTAAAGAAGGTTGTTAGTTCTTATCTCTAGAGTCAACATAGAATTTTCAATAACGGACTCCAAAAAATGTTATTGTAATAACGTAGAATAAATTCTTTAATTGTAAAGTGAGTATAAAGTCTACAGAGTAAATTATTGTAAAAGTTAAAGTAAATTTCTGTTGTATTATTGTTTTATGTAATGTCTTTATTTTTTTGTATTTCGGTAGAAGATGAAATTCACAGCTGCACTTTCTTAGTTCGTTAGAAATGTACTAGAAAGTAAAAAAAATATATTGGCGAGCATATATGCACTCTATTAGTAAACCACAAACAAAAGTGACAAGAAATCGCGATGCTCTCGTCTTGTAAAATACAAAGTGACAAAACTCAAAATAACTTTGACTAAAAAGGTTTCAAACATTTAACGAAATGCCGAAAAGTATTTAATAAGCCAAGAGCATTTGTACTTTTTGTTAGCGATATGATTTATATGTAAAATGCAGATTTAAGAATTGCTTAAGGGAAAATAAATGTAAATGTAAGTTCTCGGGTGTGAAATCATATATCTTTCAATATGTTAAAATTAGTTTAAAATATTATTTTAAACTAAATCAATTTAAACTTGGTGTTCAAGTTTTTAAAGAATGTCAATGCAGAGTCAGAATATTTCATGCGGGTGTTTTAATATTTTAGACAAATATATGAAATTTATGATAAAGGAATTGGACGATATCGTTACAGTTCTTGTCTCGTGAAGTGGTTCGTCATACATGATATACAAAATGGAGGATTCTTGTGTTGTTATGTACGTGTACTCTGCGGTTCACATATCCATTAAAATGACGCAAATTATAATGTTTGTATAGTGGATAGTAAAAACAAAATTAAAGAAACAAAATACCGAAATCAAACAAAAAATAAATTAAATACGAGTACATAAGGTTTCTCGCTAATGTCTAATCGTTGACGAGGAATTTAGGTTAATTCAATATTTTTAAAGGGCAAACATTTTAATAAATCTTATAGCTGTATAAAAATATTTGTCAAGAGCCTTTTCCTCTGTTTTATTCAAAAGAAAAATAGTAGTTAAACAAATAAGGCACATCCAACATTTGATATTAAGTGTGTAAATTTGATAAGAAATGCGATAATAAACGAAAAGAGACTGAGAAAAAAGTTTTATGAAAGCGCAAAACAACTCGGCTGTTTGCTAGACCACCATAAACCTTCGTTGTATTAAATGAGGCTATTTCGTCTTGCGACTTTACACAAAGGAAGGCTACCTTGTTATTAAACATTTACATATTAAATCATCATTATTATCCTGTTGGTTTAAATTAGTTTATTTCTAAGCCCAAATTTTCTTGTCTCTTTTTTAAAACAGTAAGCTTCCCTCTCCAACTAATTTAATTTCTTTAATAATGAAAATTTTCCGAAAATTTTACATGAAATATTTTGTCTTTTGTTTGTGTTTTCTAATCTATTCTATCCTGCCATTTTCATGTTCGGATATCAAAGATAATAGTGCGCCTCCTCCATATCTTACGTTAATGCGTCACACAGTTCCTTCTGATTCTCTCACATTTCTTTATTTCTAAATTTCATACACTTGTTCTCGATCTACCTTTACAATTCCCATTCATGTTAGCATTGTACATTCGTTTCGTCAGTTTTTTGTCACCCATCAGTTCAACATGTCCAAACATCCTTAACGTGATATTTTTTCCCCTACTTAACACATCTGCGTTTTGCTTAAATTAATGCTTAATAACTAAATTTCTTATTCTGTCATTCATCGAAACACCAAGTAGTCTTTTCAGTGAACATATTTTTACTATTTAATCGGGCACTTCATTCATTTTACACCTTCTGCATCTTTATAAAAAATAATTTGTTTATTCAAACTAACAAGTCCAGCATTTGTCCTGATTTGCATTAAAACAGCGCAATCAACTTATAATAGTCAAAAGTGCCGTCTATAAAATGTAATTTATTTTCCTCTTATAATTAATTATTCCGAAAAACTTATGAAGTATTAAAAAGTTATTTCTGAGTAAGTATATCTATTTATCGTTACATTTTCAGAAATCAATAAATATTTTTGAACAGTTTTGATGTATTAAACGTTTCCTTATCTCGTATCCCGTTAAAGGGTCCTTGCATACTCGAATCATCATGTCAAGTATTATATTTGCTTTTCTTTCCTTATCTCGTTAAAGGGTCCTTGCATACTCGTATCATCATGGCAAGTATTATATTTGGTTTTCTTTCCTTATCTCGTTAAAGGGTCCTTGCATACTCGTATCATCATGGCAAGTATTATATTTGGTTTTCTTTCCTTATCTCGTTAAAGGGTCCTTGCATACTCGTATCATCATGGCAAGTATTATATTTGCTTTTCTTTCCTTATCTCGTTAAAGGGTCCTTGCATACTCGTATCATCATGGCAAGTATTATATTTGGTTTTCTTTCCTTATCTCGTTAAAGGGTCCTTGCATACTCGTATTATCATGGCAAGTATTATATTTGCTTTTCTTTCCTTATCTCGTTAAAGGGTCCTTACATACTCGTATCATCATGGCAAGTATTATATTTGGTTTTCTTTCCTTATCTCGTTAAAGGGTCTTTGCATACTCGTATCATCATGGCAAGTATTATATTTGGTTTTCTTTCCTTATCTCGTTAAAGGGTCCTTACATACTCGTATCATCATGGCAAGTATTATATTTGCTTTTCTTTCCAAATTTTACTCAGAACATTTTGGGTATTTTTTTGTAGAATTGTCTTCCTAAATAAAAAAAAAACTATGAATATCAGAAATCCCACATTTACTTGTTCTATAAACATACAGTGATGGAAGTAAATCATTTTTTTACATTTAGTGCAAAATTATGCTCGGATAATTATTGACGTATACATTTTTTAACTCGTGTTCCCAAACATACTTTTTTGGCACAAGAGAAAGTACTCGTACTACAAAATCGCTTTCAGACCAAAAATATGTATTTCCTATATGCGCCACAGAAGACGTTTTTTTAATGAAACTCTGTATATAGTACAACCTTGCGGATTTATTACCATGTGGCTAACTAACCAGAAATAAGTCTTAAGTTAAAACCAGACAGAAATCTTTTTTAAAAATGTAGTTCCCCACAAGAATCGAATACTTAACTCCAGATTGAAAGATAGACGTCTTACCAATTAAGATTGGAGTACATTGAAAGCTTTTATATTGATTTCTTCATTTATTAAAATAAAAACTTTTATAAAGAGCTATTTCGTTCCACCTGTCACCCCAAGTTAAGGCACTAATATAAGAATAAATTAAGATGAAAATAGGTTCAAAAGTTTCCCTACATATCTCAAAGTTAATTTGTCTGGAATCAAACGCAAAACGCCTAGATGCTATGCTACTATATGCTAATCATTATGCCACTGCGCTGACATAAAAATCATGATGATTATTTCATATGCAGAGAGGCTATCAAGATTATACGCTTGTGGCATATTTCAATAGTTGCTCTCATTTTGCTTGAGCGTCTATATGAAGAGTGATATGGACCTGCTTTTGTCACAGGTTCTGCGGACAACGAAATCCTGGGAGAACTGGAGAAGAATGTTCACTACGTACAATAGTTTCAAGATGGGTAACGTACCTCAGCATTGAGGTCATATAATAACAATATTGAATAAGGGTAGTTCTCCCATGGCACACTTTTCAACAGAACATAAGGCTTCTGTTTCATTGTTTCTTATGGTTATCCTTTTATTGCGCCGCACCCGTAGCCTACAGGATGGTGCTATATTTCTGGAAAAATTAACAGAATAACTCGGAATCTGCTGTATTACGGAATTTAATGAAACTTCCATGGGATTAGGGAAAAAGTCTCGAGGCTCACTTTTAGTCTTATGCAAATTAAACGACAGTGGTTTTTGTGTCATAATCAAAAATAGCTTTTATCAGGAACCTTTTACAGCGAAAGAAGTAGCTAAAATGGCAATTAGGCTGGATTCCCACTTGAACGCGCTTATCCCACGAGTTGCCTTTGAGCCTATTGTGAGGCTTGCATTAATTTGTTTTTGACGGCATGTAAAGTCAGAATTTTAGGATGCCTGTGGCTTTTTTTTATCATTTGTTAATCGTTGCAAAGTTTATACAAACAAGCTCACTGTCTAAAAAGTTAATATCCGGCCTTAATTTGAATGTACGAATAGATGTAGAAATGCGTGCACTAGGAAAAATACACAGAGAGACAATCTATGGAGGAATACGGAACGAAGTGACTAAATATGAACATGCATTAAGTTAGACAACAAAGTGTACTCTAAGATGGTTTGGACGTATAGACTGAATGAATGAAAAATACTAACAAAACATATATACAATGCAAATGTGAATAGAAGGCGTGGTACAAGAATACCAAGAAAAAAAATCCTTAGATCAAGTGAAAAGAGTAAATGTAAAAGTCAGATAAATCGTAGGAAATGTATTAGACGGTGTATGGATGTAGAAAAATTGAATGCTGGCAGAGTGATGATATGTATGAAGGTATGAGTAGAACCTTAATGAATTTATAAATATATGAAGTGTTTTCAACAAAAATACAAAATTAAATACTTCAATCAACCCTATATAATATATCTGCATAAATGCGAAAAGTATAACTTTCCACCAAATTAGGCAAAAACAAGATAAGGCAAAAATATTCACCAAACAATAAATACTTTAAGTTTTTAGGAATTATAGTTTCTGAGTAACTAAGTTAGCCTCGGTCTATTTGTAGTGCCGAAACACAGACATTGAAGAGAAATGAACGCAACAAGATGATGCCTTGGTGACTTATTTCGCGTGTTCTTTGGACAGCATGCAGGACAAATTCTTCAATTGTGGAAGGACTACAAATTGATCAGCGTTTACCTTCAATAATATAACTGTGAATCCTTGGATACTTAGACCATAATACAGGATGGACAGATAAAATCAAGATATTGATGATACAAGGATACCGACTACAAGGCAGATTACCATCACGATAGTCAGATCTGGTAAGAAATGCAACAAACTGTTCTCCATGATTGTAGTACAGATGCTATTGAACGCGAGAAATTAATGCGTATCATTCTTTCTGCAGTGCGGTCAAATCGATTGTAAAATCAAGTGATCAAATTATCACTACTGTTCTACTAAGTAAACGTTATATTCATCAAGAGATTCGTATGAACATTTTCTCAGATCATTTATGACTGCAATCTTTCTTATTCAAAATTTAAACAAAAATAAACGTTATTTTAATTTTGGTCTGTTTGAGTCTGAAAGTTTACCTTTGTTCCAGGATGCCTTCTAATTTATGATCCAGCATTAATCTTTTTTCTTTACTCCAGTTCAGAGTAAAGCTAAGACGAGGAAAAAATCCGCGAGTCAACAAATTCCATAACATATGCGGGATTTCTTCTCAAATACGGTAGTTTCAATCTGGCTAACTTCAATAATATATCAAGAAACGAAAAAAAAATGTTGAAGGAATAAAAAAAATGTCATGGATACCAACCGAACCATATAGATTGTGAGAAAAATGCGCAATTTGCGTATTTTGGATTGGGGTGAAATGTCATGTTGACAGGGGGAAACCTTTGTTGGATATGCGAAAAAAGTCTATTCGTTGTCCGATTTGACCGGATTTCATTCTCTATCTATGAGAATATGGAGAACTAGATTATTCCATTCAGTTGTATTATACGCAGTGATGTGCTGATGTGATTTCACAAATATTTGGGGAATAATCATTTTATCTGAATATAACTGATATATTTTAAATAATGTAACGAAGGTGGAATATTTTTTTTAAACGTGTCGTGTTTTAATTTTGTGATTCAATTTTCACTGAGTTTCAAAAGTTTCCGGCATTAATAAGTTAGATTTTGTATGGAGAGATACCACCGGTCAGACCCATCACATGGTCAGGCGGCGCAAAAGTAAAAATTGGATACTTCTGTTTTAAGTACAATGTTCAATAGAGCCGATAGAAAATGATTAGTTGCATTCTGAAAATTTCAAAAATTAAGAAGCGCGTGGTAATTGAGTTTCTTTCAACATAACGGAAAAGTCCGATCGAATATAACGACGTTTATTCGCAACCACACATGCATCTATGCATGATCTGTCCATATACGCGCTAATTTGTCCAGGCCGGAAACTTTTAGACCTTTGCGGTACATTTCCATCATCGTCTTTTCCAATCTCCCGTTCTTTTTCATGGCAATTGATGATCTTGTGAGGTGCATGGTCGCGCGGCAACGCATTGGACTATCGTGTGGGAGGACATTATTTCGAACCCCACGCTGTGCCACTCCCCTCGAATGACACAGGTATTTTTTTCCGCCTAGTATTGAGGGGTATAAAGATACATATGACTTCGGTCATATTTATTATTACAAAAATATTAAAAAATAACGCCGTTGTGCTCCGATCATCTCACTTCAGGTGTGCCATCGAATTCAGTACAGCGATTTGGCTGGTGAGTTTGCTGGTGTGCAACGGCTCACTCACTTAAAAATAAAACTTCACAACATAGCAATACTTTCCAATTGAATAAATCTTGTGATGGCGAAGGGATCCTTGACCAGAAGACCCAGCAACGACCACGACGATGATCTTATTATTTGTATTTGTTAATTTTATTTTTGTTGCAGTCATTTTGGGTTTCTTCAATTTGGTATGACATTTTTATTCTCTATATCAATAATGTAACCCTCCAATTCTTTACTTAAAACGTTCAACAATAATTATGTGGTTTGTTGGAAGAAATTATCACTTGGCAACTAGCCCGCCATGTTGTACGCTACAATAATCAAATTAAATATGTATGATAAAAAAATATTTGAAAAATTCTACTAACTTGAGTTTCGACCTCCTGTACCGAGCTCTTTATCGGGCAAACTAAAGATTAATTTTAATAACAACGTAACCTAATTTACCTATGGATCATATGAATGTTGAATGTTAGGGGGTATTATATCTAGTGAAAATATTGAAAGAAGTGTTCACGTATTTTTCTGAATATATGATTGTTGACGTCTTCCGTAGCCTAGAAGTTAAGGCTATTGTCTTCCAGCCCGGGTGTAGCGGGTTCGATTTCCATTGGTATCCAAATTCTTACAAAAAGTTTCGGTCTGGTTTTCATTTAAGGCTTATTTAATAACTTTCTTGATAATTGGAAAAAAAATTCCATATAACGTAAAACCTTTAGGCTATACTGCATACAACGAAAGTGTAATACATATTGTTATTAGTATTTTTCTTATACAAAATGTATTTGAAACCAAACTTAAAGATACTATTGATAAATTATTAAAATTTTCTTGATATCAATTTATCTGTAACTTAAATTATAATGAAAAGAAAATGTATTTGTTTTATTATCAAAGCTTTTATTATACCTGGGAATATATAAATACAATTATTTAATGAATCGTTAATTTAATTAGTGTGAAAAACACTCGTGCTAAAATAATTGAACTTCCTTTTGCAAGAATTTCTTTATTAATAATTTTATTTCAAGAAAATAAAAGAGAAGTATTACTAAGAAAAAGCCTACGTGCTTGTTTTGAAGGTTGATTTAATTATTTTTAATATAAAAAAGGAAAACATGATTATCTTTTTACACACAGACAGACGTTCAAGATAAAATATAGTAAGCATCTTGTTAATAATAGATTTATTAACCATTTGTTGAATAAACTGTGGTAAAATGTAAGTAGCATTTTAAAGCGTTGGGAACAGAGATGGTTCCTTCTCACTCATTAGTATTGTCAAGTTTAATTAGTATTTTCAACTGTCCAAACATTTAATTATTTGAATAAAATTTTTGCTATGGTTTTCAGTTTTCAGGTAGCCACGATGACCTCCATGACCTAGTTAGTAAGATGTTTACTACCTACCAACTGGGGGCTGTATTTTGATTCGTACTTGAACCCAGATTTTTTTATAAGGGTTCCAGTCTAGCTTTTACTAAAGACTTGTTTAAAACCTTTCTGGTTGATTAAAAGAGATTTCCACATAGCATTACACACTCCAGGTTGTACGATATACAACGAAAGTGTAAGACAACAATACAAAGGACATTAAAGAAGTCTGCTAGAAGTAAACGTTGTGAGTTGAATTAAAATGGTAAAAAAAAATTGGCCGGAGTAATTGATTTATCTTTCTTCGCTTCTAAACAACACAAAAAACATTATCAAAATATTTTAATATATTGTAGTATCATACTTCCGCTATAAACCTACACAGGTATTTTAGCCCTCACCATTGTACACGTAAATTATAATATAAAGCAATTAAATAAGCAGTTATTATTATTATGAACTCAATATGTACATGCATGGATTGACACCATCACGCCTTTTCCCAGTCGGCACATCATTCGACTCTTCTCGTCGTTGCTGGGCCTCGTAGTCGAGGATCCCTTCATCATTCCAACGTCAGTTCAGTTCGAAAGTGAAGCTGTGTCGTGAAGTTTTTTATTTATTTTTAAGTGAGTGAGTCATTGCACACCAACAAACTCACCAGCCACACTGCTGTACTGAATTCGATGGCACACCTGAAGTGAGACGATCGGAGCACGCCTGCAAGGTTTTATTTGTTTTTTTTCTCTTTTTTTGAAAGAAAAGATATGACACAGAAATAATAGACATGACACAGAAAGAATAGATATGACACAGAAAGAATATAAATGACCCACATATATGACACAGTAAACTTATACCCCAAATATTAGGCGGGAAAAATGCCTATTGTTAAAGAGGAGTAGCACAGCGTGGGGTTCGATCTGGGGACCTTCGCGGACGGGATTTATCTTCTCTACTTACTCCAACATGGAAATGGTTTATGGATATATAGATATATGTAACATATGTATACCAATATGGCAATAATAATACTTGATTGTATCCTATCCAAACATTGAAATTTAAAAAATAAAAAAAGACAAAATTTATTTGAAAGTTGGAACAAGCGTGCGAAATAAACGACAATGAATTTGTAAGAAAAGTAGAAAAAACAGGGTTTAAATTTTTCAATGGTTTACTTTAAATGTGGTAACAAAATAGAAAACGTCGACAATAAGCGATCGAGTGGCTTATATAAGGATCGTATCAGATCCCCGTATTCATCTTGCGTTTGGGGTAAGTAGAGACGTGACTTCACTTCAGATACTTAGTATATTAAATAAAGGCAAGACTTCCAATAATAGTCGACATTTTTCACCCAAATCCGTTGACTATATCAGCGCGGTTGAGTTATTTTAAGACTTTTCACAAAAGACGAAAATAAATACGCATTTGAAAGTGGAAAAACTGTTTCCCCTTTTTTTTTGCTTTACAGAGGATATTCTGGAACAAGTTTCAAGTTTAGTTACTTATGTTTAAAGACATTGTATTTTGGATTTTACCGATTTTTTACCGTTAGAAGAGTATGTCGATACCAGTTCGAACGAAATTAAGTCTTGTTTGTGCTCCTCTGGTGATCAGGTGAACACTTTTAAACCGGTAGGGGTATACCGTTACATAAAGTGGAATACACAGTGTTGGACTAAATAAATAATAATGTCTTTATACCTCCACAGTGTTAATGCCTTAACTATAAATAATATGTTTAAAAATAATGTTAGCGTTTATAATAATTTGCCTTAGTTAAGGCGATAAAATCTTTACTTATACTGATGATTTTTTTTTTAACTAATTTGTTTCTATCAATAACACTGGTAAATTTCATCAGACATCAGTAGCACTATCAGACTAGTACTAGCATCATCAGACATCAGTAGCACTCAGTGTTTTTGATAGAAAAAAAGTTTCCATCAATAACACTGAGTGCTACTGATGTCAAAAATTAATTTAATATGAATTTATCAAAGGAATTCCATTTAAGAATATTTGAAAATATTTTTAAAATATTAGACACATAAAGCAGTGAGTAAAAATAAAGCAGAACAAATAACTCACTAATGCAAAAAAAAATATGACTTAAATTTTTTTTGGTCGATATATTACGATATACCACTTTCGATGAAATATGTCATCAGTTAGACTTAAATATTTATTCATCTCGCAATAAACCAGTATCGTTTGGCCTAACGAGAGCCTTAAGATAAGATGTAGAAACCTCGTCACGGGGAAATAAATGGACTAACAAAATAATTTATTCTTAAATATTTTGAAATAAATATTACGTGAAATAAAAAGTCACCGGTAGCCGGAGGTACGATTCCTAAACAAGATATCTAGGACATTAAAATATCTATATTTTAAATAGGAAAAACATTAAAAGCTTTGATAGTTCCGTATTTTTTAAATTTAATTAATGACACCGTTTCACCATGCAACAGCTTTGTCAAACTGTATGAAAAAATTAAATTATTTCGATTATCCCATAAAAAATAGAGTTCTATGAATTGATATCGACACCATTAATATACTTCTATTTTGATTTTTTTTCATGAGAATAAATGACCTACAATAACCCCCTTACGATGAATTGTAATAAAATAAAATATTTAAACAGGCAATTCCTTCTTCTAAGATTGGTGATTTGAGATGTTTGTTGACTAAGGTTTAAATAAAATGCTTATTTTTCAAATAGAAATTATAGTGTGTTAGAGGATAGCTTGAAAAATTTCGTATAAAAACTAAAAATATTGTTTTTATCAATATTTTGAGAACAGAAACGTTGTTCCTTATGTTAGTAATCCAATTTATTTTATCTTACTGAAATATAACAAAGAGAAATGAATTTAGCGTAGCGAATAAACAAATATAATTTATATACCACGTGATAAGAACTTGCTCATAAACATTATGGATGAAAAAGTTTCAGAGATGATTAAGATAAGAGATGGAAGATTGCCAAAAATCTTTGTTTGCTGCTTTAGCTAAATGGCAACGGTTAACCACAGCCCGAGCGGCCCTGACGTCGCTTTGCAACTGACTGGAGAAAGAGAAAAATGTTTGGAAATTCAATTAACCTCAAAGTTTTTGCACAATTTCGTAATGAGCAAGCAGAATTATTAAAATTTGCGAAATTGAATTGCGACTTTGGCATACTGTCATGGGAAGCGCATGAACTTTGTGACTAGAGGCGTAACATGCGGGACAAATTTGCAAAATCCATTGAAATGTTTTTTTGAATCTGACATGTTCGAAGATTTTCATTGATACCAGTAGTTTAAAATATTTTTCATAGTTATTGTCGTGTTGAGTAAGCTTCAATGATCGTTGACGTTTCGAAGGCGTTGCAACCTCAATGTGATGCTAAAAGAGTTATTCGGTAATGTTTTTTGATATCACCCTGTGGCTGAATTCTGCCACGATTTTGAAACGTCGGCCATAATTCAAATCTATTCAACATGGAAACAACTGCAAAAAACATTTTGAACTTTTCTGTCTAATTTGAAATGAAATTGAAAAATTTATTTAGGTTGAGGATATGATGTAAACAATATAAAGTCTCAAGGACAGGACGTGTGTCTAGACGAGCGAAGAATCGTTAGACGAAGACATTGCTCAGATACGAGTAGAAGCTGCAATTCTCAGTTATAGAAAAGGTGAATGTTCCTCGAAATAGTGGGATTATATTGGAGATATCACAGGGGTAAGGTGAATGCAACAGAAACAAAACTGGGTCTTATAACTTCTAAATATATAGGTCTCCCCCAAAAAGTCTTTGGGGGAGACCTATATATTTAGAAGTTATAAGACCCAGGTTTATGATGACGATATATAGTATTGTACAGTTATGAAGACTTTCCATTCATTATAAAATTTTTAGAATTTTGATTTCATAGCTTAATTTAAAGATAACATTTTAATAATTTACAAACCCTCCTAAAACAATTGCTAGGTTACTTATAAATTCAACTTTGACAAATCATTTAATCTCAAAAAAGTATAAAGCCTTAACAAGTGAGTGAATCATAAACAAAAACGTCTCTAAATGGAAGTTTTAAATATGGTTTTGTTCTATTTTCATACGAAATATCATAAACTATTGATGTGATATAATTTTTTTATTTATGAATTTTTCTCAATCGAGATGTCCCGCCACTGTTTGTAAGTACCCCTTTTACTTACGAGTAGATATACTAAGAAACGGAGAAATGAGAATTCACTGGAGTAGAAAGAAGTTGAATTTAAATTACTTCCTAGATGTTACGAGATTTAGCTGAGTATTAAAATATGTGTTCTATTATAATTTTTCAAAAATAAGTACACATATACGTGTATAGTATATGTAGTTTACTTATGACATTTAAAAATGTTGAATATTTTACTGACAGAAAAAATATGTTGAAAACAGAAAACTCGAACTCTGAATCTTGTTTATTTTTTTAACTTAAAAAATTATTTAGCTTTAAAAATGACTTAACTCATACAAACGATATGCAGTCTGAATGCATAACATATGTTATGTTTTCCAGTCTGATTGACGTGAAATATTTATTTCGATTTGAAATTCTTTTAATATGTGGAGTTTTATAATAATAAATTAGAATTGATGTCATATTCATTCAAACATACCATCACACCAAGCCCCTTTTGGAGTAGGCAGAAAGGACATATCTTCACACCTTTCTAACCATGCACACAGGTCCCCACATTTATACATCTGCATATTATCCCGTTTCTTATACTTCTTACCCTTTGATCAGTTAAAATTTCTCTTACAATCTTCTTACACTCCTTTCTTCGCTAAACATTTATATATTTGTTAAGTCTGTCGCAACTCATTCTCTCTATGTGGTTAAACCACCTCCGTGGCCTGGTGGTAAGACACTTGTCTGCCGATCCAGAGGTTGCGGGTTCGATCCCCGCGGGAACCCAGATTTTTTTAAATAGGATTCCAGTCTGGTTAACACTTAGGGCCTATAAACACATATTTCTGGTTGGCTGGAAGATATTGCCAAATGGCAATAAATTCGCCCGGGTTAAAAAAAACCCATCATAAGATCCCTTTCTTAATTTTACTTTTGACATTCATCTCTTATAAACCGGTATTCTGATAATTTCTTACTCTATCAAACATTGTAATACCAGACACTCGATGCAAGATACATGTTTCTACAGCATTTAATTTGCTTTATCACTTCCTTTTATCATAATGCTCAGGATTCGATTATATACATCAAGATCGGCACTAGAAAATCCCTATGTACAATTATGTTTGAAAACAGTACATCGTTGACCTTGTTACCTACAGCGAATATATTCATAAAATTCTGTTCGTGACGTCTTTAAATCTATAGGTTGATAGCTTGTTAAAATTGTATAATATTGATTTAAAGACGGTATCGACTGTGGATGAAAAAATAATTAAATATTACAGCGTGTGAACAAAATCAATTTTGGCAATCGCGTGAGATTTTTAAATTATGCCAAACAACATTTAGTCTTAGAATACTTATAAAAAATTGAAATATTTTAGGGTTTAATGTCTCAAAATTTGGATATGTGTAAAACGTATCTTTTTCTGGTCCGGTGCCCAAACTCAGACGTCAGCCTTCATCATCTGGAACCGCACCGCAGTCGACATCCACCATTTGTCCAAATTGGTCTCGGTCCCTCGTCAATTGGAACAATTCTTGAACCCAACGGTCCAACTTTTACAGGATATTTATCAGATAGGAGAACCGCTTTCTTCCCAGCAGTCGCTTTATTTAAATTTTCTTCTTCATAACTGTTTGATATTTTGAGTGACGTATTAATTTGATACTTAATTTACATTATGGCAGGTACAGCATACAATAGTTTAACAAAGTTTTGAGTGAAAGGAGGGGTACATTGTATTTATGTCGAGCAAAAAGTTTTGGGCAATATTAAAATAAAAATAAAACAAAAAAAAAATATTAGGTCCTTACATATGAAATTGGCGTTTTGTTTGGGAGGAACATAAAGTTGATTTTTTTTTAATATAATATATTTATTTAATCAAAGTATGTACCATTGCTATCTATGCACTTTTGCCATCTCATAGGTAGTTCATCGATCCCTTTACTAAAAAAACCATTCGGACGGGAATCAATAAAATCTTTGAAGTCGGTTTGGACTGCCCCATCGGAGTTGAATTTTTTCCCTTGCAAGAAGTTATCCAAATTTCGAAAAAAATAGTAATCTGTTGGGGCAAGGTCCGGAGAGTACGGTGGATGTCTTAGACATTCCAATTGAAGCTCTTCTAATTTGGTAGCCGTCTGTTGTGCAGTGTGTGGTCTAGCGTTATCATGAAGCAGCAGTGGCCTAGAGCGATTAACCAGCCTCGGTTGTTTAGCAGCTAGCTTTTCCATCATGGTTTGCAGTTGCTGACAATAGACATCTGCCGTAATCGTCTGGCCAGATTTAAGAAAGCTGTAGTGAACGACACCAGCACTAGTCCACCAAACGCTCACAAGTAACTTTTTTGGAGTCAATTTTCGCTTGGGGCATGGTTTGGCTGGTTCGGCAGGGTTCAGCCATTGCGATGAGCGCTTCCGATTATCATACAGGATCCACTTTTCATCACAGGTAATGATTCGATTCAAAATCCCTTCATTATTGTGCCGGTTGAGTAATGCAACGCAGCAGTCAACGCGCGTTTGTTGATTTGCTTCACTCAATTCGTGAGGTACCCACCTTTCAAGCTTTTTCACCTTCCCAATTTGCTTCAAGTGGATTAAAACAGTTTTATCACTAACACCGCAGCCTGCAGCTAACTCGGACGTGGTTTGCGATGGATCCGCTTCCACAATAGCCTTCAATTCTTCATTATCAACTTTGGTCTCCGGCCGTCCACGGGGCTTATTCTGCAGGTCGAAATTTCCAGAACGAAAACGTTGGAACCAAAAACGCACTGTGTTTTCTTTTGCGGCACCGTCGCCATACACATCATTAATCCTTCGAGCGGTTTCTGCAGCACTGGTGCCACGGTGGAACTCGTACTCGTAAATAACGCGATATTTCAAGTTTTCCATTTTGTAAACTGAGTGACGCAAAGAAAAAAAAACAATTGAGGAAAAAGCAAATGAATGATAATTTTCGAAACACAAATACTTGAGTAAATAGCTGTATAAATTTTAATTTGGAATTCCTAACCAAAGAGAAGATATTTGAGATCAAAGTTGCCAGTACGGCAAAACGCCAATTTCATATGTAAGGACCTAATATTAGGCCATCAATGACCAGGAGAAAACAATAAAAATTGGAGAAAATGATGATGGGAAATCAAGGAAAACACTATGTTACTGAAGGGGAATGTAATAATTTTTACTTCGCTTTTGGGAATGTGAACGATGTTGTGAGCCTTATATTATGATTAAAATATTATATTTTACGCTGTTGAACTAGACTTAAAAGCTTTCTGATCTTGTGAAGCACATCCAGAATGATCTTTTGAAGCACATCCAGAATGATCTTTTGAAGCACATCCAGAATGATCTTGTCGGTCTGAAGTTCATATTCATCTCTAATCCCTTTATTTCATATTGTCCCCGTGTATTCTTCTACGTGCAGTGCAATTTTAATAATATAAACTTTACTTTACACGACATGAAAAATAAAACATTAAAAAATGTATCTAGTTAGGATACATATCTAAATCTAAATAAATTAATATCTATTGATGATGATGGTAAAACAATATAAACAAAGGAACCTTAATCTGTGAAATGAAGAAATGTTTTTTCACCCTCCAAAAGTAATAAACGAGGTGGCAAGTGTCACCATTATTAAAGGTGGAAAAATATATAAGCCGACAATTAGGGGTTATTTTCTTAATATCCTCATGTTGAACATTATTTATTATGTGCAATAGCTTCAAACCTAAATTAAGATTGGCCCAAGTGTGACCCTTCTCAAATTGAGGGCATACTGTGAGACTTGACCAAGTCAAATGTTAATATTAATTTAGAAACGCAAGCAAGCAAGGGAGTTTGAATTTTTATGTTGAAAGTAAGTTGAAAGGAATTTCATGTAAGTGATTTCAGGGATTACCTTTTCCACTGTTGTGTCATCTGTCACCATATTAGGATGCCAGGATTTATTTTGAGGATATCCAAGAATTTTTATTTAATGAAAACATTTACTCTGTTTTGTACTTCACTATTGCATAGTCAGCTTGAATATAATTCCACTGTTTGGTCCCCTTTGAGATTTATTTATACAGTTTTTAAATGTATTAATTTTAAATTGGGCATAACATTAATTATAACTATTTTGAACGAACATTGAATATATTACCTCTGAGCAATAGAAGAATACTCATTAATTTACATATTTTACACGAAATCATCAACTCTCCTTTAAATTGTTCTGAATTGCTGAACTTTTTAATATCAGAGTTTCTTCAGTACATACTCGCTATAGGGCTGTTTTTCATTGTCAAATAAGTATCTCTAATTATCAATAAAATTACCCTACATACAGAATGCGCATTTTGAAAAACCAATTTGTTAAGATTGCCAATACATTTTACCAAAGTCTGTTGAAGAGGCGAAATATGAGTGTCGAGATAAGAAAGTCTGGCGCTCTGGCCTCACTGCCTACCTCCGCAGGGAAGCAGCATGATGGTATTATGTATATCTTCAGATAAGGGGGGTACGAATTCCAAGCTAGACCTCTTGAGGAAGGTCCGTTCTTTAATTGGAATTTGACAAAAAGTTCTTTTGTTAAAATCGTTATAGACCTTTTTCATTTGTTTTTCAATCTGTTTAGGGAAAATATTTAAAATTTAATACAATTTGGTCCTTTTTTATTGCCATATTATTTTAAAGGCCAGTTTCTACATTTATTTATAAAAAAAAACTTTTATTTTTATCTGTTTTGATAATATTTATAATTTTAAATTTATTTCTTTGAAACTTTTATTGCTTATTAGAAAAATATGGAAACTTTGTAACATGTAAAAGATAACATATTCGTGTATACTAACACGATATACTTTCTTCACCTACTTTACATACATACATCATCTATACCACTCTTTCTATTTCTCTTACTCCTTACTATTCCTTCTTTATATATTTTTCATTCATTTGGCTCAAGCAAATTAAAGACATTGCAGCGTTCATCCTTGATGAGATTAAAAAAAACTGATGAAAAATTCGGTTATATCTTAGATCATCATCATACCTTACCGAATATTTGGTAACATTTTTGACTTCATTCTGAGTATGAAGATTACGACGGTTTCGAAATGTCGTCCATTATTTAAGTCATTATTTAAGTCAAATCAATATGACAACTACTCCGATATTTTTAAAACTAAATCAAATATTCATTAATTTAGAAACAACCCGAGTTGTCTTAAAAAAAAATCTTTGAAATTGTATACCTACACAATCTTGTTCTTAAAATCTCGAGTTGGTGTGTTCTTACACTTTGCCAATAATATGAAGAAATTTTGTATTTCTTACGCCGCAATATAAGTTTTTCTCCGGCAGAGGACGAAACGTGTCTTATAAATCTAGTATATTATAAATCTCTTTCGATATATTTCGATATATTTGGTGGGAAAACAAGAACTTTATGTATTTTTACTGCGGGCTATAGATTACTATCAAAACTTGGAGGCTGTTTATTTTCTTCAGTTGAGACACAACAATAAATTTTATTATTACAATGCGAACGCTTATATAAACGTATTTGTAAAGATACAATTATCATTATATATCTCAAGGATATTTAAAAAGCTTTAGTTATAATTAAAACAAATCTTTATCGAGTAGTTCATGGTAATCTAACCAGTTTTAAAATTAAATGGATTGGGATTTAGGCGGCGAGTGGACTCATTGTGCGCTTGTATAACGGACGTCATTTTCGTGAAAATGGAGCAGTTGACTGATGTTCCTAGTCAAAATATGATAAAGTGCTTCTGCAGCGAAGAAGAAACCTCCAAGTTCCATGCACACCCTAAGAACCTCCTCGAATATTTAGTCTTGAACTTTCCAACTAACAACTCAAGGGCATTTAATAGGAAAAAATTACAGTCAACACAGTGCAAATACGAAATCTGCGTGACAAAGAATAAGGCATTTGACAAATGTGCTGTTTAAAATAAGTGAGATCGATTTTTTTAATGTGGTATTCTTTAACATATACGATTGAGTGTTAAGGACACATTGAATATCGTGATCGGGAGTGTGTTTGGTCCAAGTAAGCGAGCCTTCTGATTTAAAACCTATGGAGTGGATTACTTTGTTTTTATGTCTATTTCATTTCAATTTTCAAATATTTTTCTAGATAATTAGCTTTGAGATCAACTAAATTCACTCAAAAAAGACATGCATTAGTGTTGAACGATTGAAACAAAAAAATGTGCATAAATCACCGAAGTTCAACTAACATCGCATGAAGTCCAAATCACTATCCCTTAAACAACGACCCCCGAAGAAGGTTGCTTGCCAATTTTTTTTATTGGAAGGCAAACGATAAATCTGCAGATAATATCTGAGCATCGGTACACAGATTCCTGATAAAAGTCATAACTCTTTCTATGTGCCCAGTCCAGAGATATATTACTTTGGAGGGCTATTTAACAACGATATGATCTTTTTTATTAATCGAGTTTTCCGATTTGTGAATTCAGATAGAATTTATAACAACGTAACTTCAGACATTTTAGTTACACGGTATTTACTTTATAAGTAGTGAAACCAGAAAGCTTTTTGCACAAAACATAGCCGCTATGCATAGATGCTGTATAATTGAGGAATAAGAAAAAAGTCCGTTGCAATTGTACAATAATTCAAAACAGAATATGCTTTTGTAATTACTGACAATGAGTGTTCACTAAGGCTTTCTTACTAAGCTTGATGATGCTTAGTGAATCTTCCTTGGAGTAACGTGAGCTGTAAAATGTAGTTATTATTATTTAAAAAAAAAACACTAGAACCTTTGCAATTAGTACTATTGATATATAGTGGACGAGTATAACGATCCTTATCTTTGAGAAAGGACAGAAGACCAATTCGGAAAATTACAGAGGTATTTTATTGCTTTCAGATATGTTCAAACTCTTCACGAGTATCCTAAAATCCAAACATGAACAAAGCATTGTCAATAGAGAGGATGAGCAAGGATTTAGAAAGAACTGATTAACCACTGGTGCCATTTTCAGTGTAATGACTCATGGTGACTAAAATTACATAAACCAAGCGATGCACTGACCTCGCCCCGCACCCCTCCCCTTTTCCGGTAAGAAATTGAGGAATTAAACGTGCATTTCTTTTTGGACCACCCTGTAGATTGTATCAGTTAACAAACAAATAATTAGTCCAGAACTAACTATATGTATTCAAGCATGTAACATATTACGTATGACAGATTAACCGTCATGCAATAACTTGGCATCGAACTTGGCCTCAGTGAGATGCCAACTTAAAATCATGTGCCTTACATAGATTTATAAATTTAAGAAACGAAGTGTTTAAAGATAACATATCTATCTATTACTTATATCTTAAGGAGTTTTTTTCTCTAAGTGGCGCTATGTAAATTGTCCTTTTACTATTAATCTTTCATTCAATCTTTCCCTTTTCTACATTACCTTATTCTTGATAACACTGTTATAAGGAAATAATGTAAATGGTGTTTATTTTATATTTGTATTCCTCGTATATTGATATTATTAAAAAACTGTGTTATTTCTCAAACGAATAAACAAAAAAAAAACATTTTTTCTGTTTTGAAACAAAGGCGTTCCCTTGTAAAACGATCGCATGACACCTCCAGATATCGGAGCACGAAGGAGTAAAACCTCAGTAATCCAAGCTAGGGGTTACCGTTGAGCCATTTTTACGGCTACAGTCCGCCCGTCTTGGCGGGGAAACGGATAGAAGATGTATAAGGGGCGGAGCAGGAGAGGGTGCCGAGGCCAGGGATGAATATTGATGCAGATTTTGGAGGGAAATTGAGGAAAACTTTTGAACATGTCGGAATGTTTGCGGAACGAAAGCTAGACACCTGGAGTAGGACTGCAATATCCGTGAACCGTGAGCATACATCCACTGTTCCAGATTCCAATTTCATCAAATAAATGTCTCGAAAGTTTCAAATAAGGTCGGTTTGGAAAATCTTACGTTATTTTATTTTGAAGAGTGATTACTTTAATGTTTGATGTGAAGAAACATTTATTTTTCTTATTCAAGAATTTTATGTATAGATTTACATATTGATTTATTGCTTCGTGGACATTTCATATTATTAACTTGTCGAAATCTACTTTTACAAATAATTAATTTCTTTATAAAAATGAATTTCAACGAGACACGTAGACAATTTAACTGAACAGGTCCATCGACATAAAAAAATACTTCAGCCTGTTGATCCCGATTGATTCAGACGATATCTGTGACCTAGTTAGCTAGAAATCTGCCTCCTAATCTGAGGGTTACGGGTTTAATGTCTGTTGGGAACTAGTTTAATTTAAAAAGGGATTTAGTCTTTTTTACTTAAGGCTTCCTTAACATCTTTCTGGTTGGTTGAAACATATTTCTACATGGCAATGAACCTACCAGGTTATAATGTATACAACGAAAGTGTAATACAATATAATCCGTTCAAACATTTTCAGTATCAAAGTTTTTTTTAAAGTATTTCTTGTCACTTTTATGCTTAATAATGTTGTCCAACACTTATTACATCACCCCAGTTTCTTGTCAACAAGAATGTTTAAGTTTAAGTGTTTTGTTTAGATAACCTCTCAATCAATTAACCTTTTTAATATTCTCATAAGAAACGGTACAAATATAAGAACATTTGTTCTGACCTTCGTAAAAGAAAGCCTTACCAAGATTCGGATAAGTTTATACATAAGAAAAGGAAATCTGATTTCCAAAAAGGGATGTATTAAAAAAGGGATGTATTAAGAAAACAAAGTATGTTTTTGTACTCCTCAAAAAGCACTTAAGTTAGTCTTAGTAAATGAATATTTCTGTATATTAAATAATTCTAAGAAATATATACTTCCATGGTCTAGTTGGTAAGGCGCTTGGCTTCCATCTCGAGGATTACCGGTTAGATTCACTTTTTTTTTCAATATTCTAGTCTGGTCTTCACTTAAGATCTCTACAACGTTTTTTTGTATGGTTGGATGAGATTGTCACGTGGAAATTAGCCCATCAGGTTCTACTGTATACAAAGAAGTTGGAATACAATAAACATAACCAGATATTTTCTAATAAAATAAATACAACGTTGCTCATACTAGTCCAGTATGACACGCCTTCCGTGGCATAGTTAGAAACTGGGAGGTGCGAGTTGGATTTGAGTTGCTACCCATTTTTTTAAAAAGGGTGTTAATCTTAATTTTACTTAATGTCTCTCTAACACCTTTCTGTTATATGGGAAGCAATTGTTACATGGCAATAAGCCCGTCCAGCTATACTGTAATATACAATAAATAGTAATATAGTAGCACACTTATTAAGTGGATATATTGAACAGCATGACCGGGAGATAACATTGCCATCACCCCCATTAATCATGCCTTCAGAATTTAAACCACTTAAATAGGCACGGAACTCGTAGTTTATTCTAGAAAATGTTGTTATTTCTACTACACGTGAAGAGGTAACAACACTCACACACTCGCACATCTAGTGCGCAACCAGGTGGCAGAAGATCAACACTTGTACACATACTTGGCGGATGTAAACATTGTAACTAAACAAACTATTTTACCAGACTATGACCTTTTTTAATTAATTTTTTTTTTCGGATACTATCGAGAATCGAACCCGAAAGCCCCAGGTTGAAGTTAATCATTTATCAAACTAAGCCACAGTGGTCGCTATATGAATGTATGCAGTATACATGTGTCAGAAATCGGTAGTATTTTTTTTTCAATGTCTGATTTAAGTTGTTGATGGTCACCACGTTGATTTGGTCATGAAAATTTTCCGATCTTACGCTAAATGAAGTGACTCTTTAAAATTCAGTCGGTATAAATAAAACTCTTGTGATAAATAAAAAGGAATGTTGGTTACGGTCTTTCATCAGAAAGGATCCGACGTTGGAATTTTCGTGTTAAATTTTCTTTGTTCACATTATGTGTAACACGCACGATCTTAGGACACGCACTCTTAAAACCCTTTTTATTACTGTAGGATTAGTCCACTATTATAACTTTTCTTAATATTCATAATATGAAAATAGAGAAAAATATACCGGGCTTTGTTAACATATTTCAAATTAAGGTCTCAGTATCATTTTAATGTCACAATTGATGTATGTGTGTGGGAGTTAAACGTGGACGTAAAAAATGAATGACAGAAGTTGAGTAAATGAGTGCACTGATAATATTTGTAGTGTGTTGATATATTCTAGAAAAAGAAATGTAATTATTAAGAATGAATTCGAGATAAAAGTTGATGCGTTATCCAGAGTGAAAACATGTGAGATAGTTTGGACGTGTTGAACAGATGGAGAACGAAAGACTGGCTAAACGAATTTACAATGCAAGTATGAGTACTGGTAAACTGTAAGCTCGCACTCTTTGCTGACGATGCGGCATGCAACGCATCGTCACTCAAGGTGGATCGAGCTGGTCGCCGTCTTCAGATTGCTCTTGAGATCCTTGAGAAATACTACCAGGACTGGAGGCTCAAAATCAATGACGCCAAAACTGAGGCCATCATGTTCTCCCGAAAAATCAAGGAAAGAGTGCTGTCGATGCCCTTATTCATCGGTGGTTGCCTGGTTGAGTAGCAGGACGTGGTTAAATACCTTGGCCTGCACCTTGACCACGTGACTGACGTGAAAAACCCATTTGAATACCATCAGACAGAAGGGTCACAAGGGCATAGGGGTTATCAGTTCGATATTTCATCGACGCAGCTTCCTTTCACCCAAAAATAAGCTCCTCCTCTATAAAACCCTTATTCGTCCTATCTTGATCTATGCTGCACCCGTTTGGGGTAGTGTGAGCATCACGGATCACCTGAAACTCCAGAGAGTGCAGAACAAGGCGTTCAATATATCTTTTAACACCCATCCCAGAACAAACCTTACCCGACTTCACGCCGAACAGCGAGAAGAAACCCTACAACACCACATCTTCGCTTGGACCGTGAAGTTCTATAAAAGCCAACAAAATCACAGCAATCCCTTAGTCGCTGCCCTAGGGGCTTACGAGAGTAAATCCGACCTACCCTTCCGTTATAAGCACAAGCTCCCGAAGCATTATCTGTTGCCTGACTAGTCCACCTACAGTATTAGCTGGGACGACCAAGGTCTGAGTGAATGTGATGGAATACAAGTAGCCTGAACGAGTGGACTTGTTTTTGCTAAATAATTAGTGTAAGAATCGTTATCTAGGTATAAGTAGTATGTAGGTGTTAATTATTTCTAAGATCTCATATATTAAGATTGAATAAATAAAATAAAATTATATGTAGGAAAATAAGATTAAGTAAGTTCATAAATTATAACATATAATTAAGATTAGTTAAGTAATAAATTTGTATGTAGGTATAGCCTTGACAAATGTTTGTACAATAATTTACTTTGTTTACTTAAAAAAAAAAAAAAAAGGTAGAGAGTGATGTTCAGCATTATGCCTGGATCAAGTAAATGAAATTTTGAAAGGAAGAACGAACGAAACGAACGACAAAAATAAATAAATTTCAGTTGCTCATGCATAGTAAATTTTAAGCAGTTTTAGGCCAAATTCGCTTTTGTTATTTTTATTTTGGATGCGTTGTTATTGTGCTTATTTTTATTTTTGATGTGTTGTTCTTGTGCTTATTTTTATTTTTGATGTGTTGTTCATGTGCTTTTTTGTATACAAATATTTTTCCGTTATGATTTTGTGTTAAAGTCACGAATGTAAAAAATAAAATAAAAAAACTTTTAATTTATTGAACACTTCAGTGTATAAACAATCTAGTGGACTTATTGCCAGGCGGCAATATCTTCCAACCAACCAGTCAAAAGTAAATAAAGGAAAGGAAGTACATGGTTGCAAAAGATATTCAAATGATTATTCATCTTTGTGAAATTTATGAACATATACCATACATAATAAAAGTAAAATTGATAGTGATTTAAATAATATTTGACGGTGATCGAGCAATATTAAATATCAATAATTTTTTTGTGCATTGACACGACATAAAAAAATATCGTGCTTTGTGAATTGTATGACTTAAAAATAAAAATAATAAAGCTATAAATTACCATTTTGAATGCCATAAACAATAAAGTAGTTTTTGTTTACTAGTCTTCCATATATATTAATATAACATGTAGCCCTATTGACATTTATACGCCGAGGCTGTCGTTTCCATGTATGAATGATTATGGGGTATCAGAGGCGGCCAGTTCTAGTGAAAGAATTAATAGTTATCCGGCCCAAAAATCAACCTCAGTTGCAGTCGTACCAATCGCTGATAACTAAGGAGACTGGCTGCAGGCATTTGCCAAAAAACCCTTAGCATCTTTGCAGTATTAAATATCTGGAACATAAAAAAAGGAGGGAGACCTACAGCAAATTGTTATGCTACACCTAGTTGTTATGCTATTTTAAATTTTGAAATTATAGTTCCGGAAATTCTTTAAGATGGTATCAAAAGTCTTTTGACTCAAAGGCAATTTTTACAAAAAGGAAACCATGTATATTTTTTTGTAATATTACATTCTAAGGGTGAAATTTGTTTGTTTTCACATATAACCCAGACTAACAACCTCTGGTAACGGCTTTGCTTACGTATCTTGTAGGCCAACAAACAAACTGTTCAGTATTATGGGTGTCTGGTGTCGCGAAAGTAAACACAACCAACAACTGATATTGCTAGTACAAAAACCAGGAGAAGCTCTGTGATTTCAGGAGCCGTTCTTAGGATTATAATAAATATATATAATACTAAAGCAATGGATGCAACTAATACTGTCCTATATTCACATACTTAACATTGCATGTAATTTTTGAATCGTCCTTAGCAGCCATAAAACCGTTTTTTTATCCTGTGTATAATTTATTTTAACATTAAGCTGTGCAATCCGTTCATTCGCATGGTATCCTTCAACACATCCCATTTTCGAATGCGAGCGTGTTGAAAAGCTTGGTCGGGAGACAATATTATCTTCGGCCCTATTAATCGTGCGTTTCAATAGTTAAGAACCAACGAAAAAAACACGTAAAACGTAAGTTCATCATATGGTTTGGCAATACAACCGAAAGTGGTATAGCATTGTTACTAGATGAACGATGAAAAAAAAACTAAATCTTTTTCGTAAGTTTTTATTATTTGAGTGTCATCGGGAATCAAACCCGAAACCTACGGATAGAAAATAAACATCTTAACAACTAGGTAACGTATATCGTCACGAGCACATATAAAGAATACGATTGCTTCGTAACAATACAATTTTAGATAAATTACTGTGGTAAATATTTTGTTTATACAAAACATACTAGTAATAACCTTGTGTTTGTCTGTATGCTGCGCGTTGTCTTGTTTTCGTGTTGGTGCTCCTCTTGAGCCTCGCTTGCTTGTTGTGATTGGCGCGATCGTCTCTTCCTCAAGCATATGCAACTAATTTTAAATACATTTTGACTCATAAAAAGAAGTTCCTTATACTTTAAATTAAAATGTTGTTCTACAGAACCAATAAAAAACTTACACTTTAAGGTTATTTTTAACAGAATTATGAGCTAAATTTGTTTCTAGAATAAAACTGGATGTAATGTAGAATTTGAATGAAACGAAACTCAGAACAGAGTATATATGATATACTCGTATCTTATTGAAATATTTTTTTACATAAATGATTAATAACCAAATTACTTTATTTATATTATATAACAAAAGTATAAAGCAAGTGAGAGTAATAAGTGAATCGATTAAGTGAGTTAAGATATTAATTAAAAACGTTAGAAGAATAAAGCATTTTACATGTTACAGTTTTCTCGTTTATATTTTTCTATTCAACAATGAAGTCATTCGTTCTTTTATGTCATTTGTCATATCCAGAAGTGACAGCTGTCAAATAATATTTGAAAAATTTAATTGTTCTAACTTTGTTATTGTATATGAACACAACACACATGCACTTAACCTAAAACCGAGTGTGTTACTACGAGTATCACATATTGGAAGATCTGCAAAAGTTTCTTTGTACGTTTTCTGCGATTCAAAAATAAAAATCTTCTTGTGACGTTAATTGCATTATAACGATTATACTATGACAACACTTTTTGTTACACACGGACGTAAGTATAGCCGCTTTGTATTGTTTGATGATGAATCGAAGTTTAATTTTAAAATTTTTGTTTTTGATTCAAATTTAGAAAATATTCATTATTTTGAACTAAAAAACTTAAGTTGACCACTTTTTCTGATGATGGTTTCTTTTGATAGGATATTGCTAATGAATATTCAACGTTCCATTCGGCTCCACTGTGGCATAGTAAGGCAAACTTATTGGATATGTTACTTTTAATACAATATATTAACTCGTAAGTATATTAATTAACTTTGCCGAAAAAAAATGAGTTTATTTTATCAGCCTAAAGTCAGCCCTGAATTATTTACCATATATTTTAGATTACTCGTAAATAAGTCCGTTTTGGTAAGGAAAGTAAAATATTAACGTTCTGTATCGTGATCTCGGCTGTGTCCTTCGTGAGACGTGATTTCTCCGAGGAAAAGCTGTCCGTGATTTATTACAACATGGCGATTGTTTTAGGAAAGGGACAATTATTAATTATTAAATGTAAACGTTCAAAATATTTTCTAGAGGGAAAATAACGTAATATGTTGGGTCCTATAAATTGTTAAAAAATATTTTTGTTATTCAGGTAGTTTCAATGGAAACAAGTTGGTCTATCAGATGAATATAGTCTTAACATTATTCTTTACAAGCACCAAAGCGATATGTGTGAAGTATATTGTATTATTATATGTACTATACTTTCACTACGTACCGGGTTTATTTTCATGTAGCGATCTTTCTCATCCAACCAAAAAGTTGTTACAGTGGACGTAAGTATTATGTTGGAAGTCGGGAGTAGATGACGATTATAGAACATCTGTACTTTCTTCACAACTTATTTAGATTAATTTTTATATAACAGTATATCACGGATATATATTTACGGGACGGAACGTCATAGTGACCTCCTTCCTCTCTAGTGCTAATGTAACTGAGAAATTTGGACCCTTAATACACTCATTTTGGTGAAAAATATATATTCAACTCATTTCAATGGAGAGTAGGGCCAAGGGCACAAGTAGTTGGATAATAAATATTTCGGATAAAGAAACTGAAAGTAATTTTCTCCCGCTCCACTTATCTCTAGGGGTTGAGAGCGTTTCCAAAAACATATTAAACAACGATGAGGTATTTAGTTTTAGAAATCTCAAATGACTGACATGTACAGTGTTACATTTTTAAACATATAGATTATGGACCTTGTTAATAAGAGAGTTGGTCCTAGGGTTCACTTTATGGATAAAAAAATCATGATAAGTGACTATCACATAACATAAGCGAAAACCAAAGAAGAACCCTTTTTATATGAAAAAAATCAAGTAACAATGGAAATCAAACCTGCAGCAAATAAATGAAATATTATGCATTTTAATTCCAAAAATAAATCTCTCCAGTAAGATAATTAGAAGTTTCATGGTTTTAATAGCAGTTTACCATAAACTCAGGTGTATCAAATTTGTGAAAATCTGGCAGAAAAAAAATATCTTTGAGTATGTAAACCTGACATCCGTGACCTAGTTACTAGGTCGCTTGTCTTTCAACTGAAGGTTACTGGCTCGATTCTCGACAGCACTCGAAACAATTGAACCAGTTAAATGTTAAAACCAGTTCAATTTTCGAAAAATTATAAAATCTACAGATTATCGTTTCCCTTGGTGTTATGTAGTTTTAAGATAAGAGGTGCATGACGACGCGGTAACGCGCTGGACTTCTATGCGGAAGGTCGTCGGTTCGAGCTCCACACTGAGCTACTCCCATCGAATTACATAGGCATTTTCCGCCTAGTATTCGGAGGTATAAGGATACCTATGGCTTTAGCCATGTTTATTCTTTCAAAAAGAGCAAAAAAAAAATGTCGGTGTACTCCGATCGTCTCACTTCGGTGTGCCATCGGATCCGGTACAGTGGTGTGGGCAGAGAGTTTGCTGGTGTGTAACGGCTCCCTCACTGAAAAAAAAACTCCTTGGCACAGCTTCACTTTCTAACTGAAATGACGTTAGAATGGTGAGGGGGTCCTCGACTACGAGGCCCAGCAACGAACGATGTAGTATTAGCAATATGGAAAATGGCAGACAGCGAGGTGCCTACTCATGACTAAAGGCTCGATTAACGGGGCTAATTACAATATAATAGTAATACATATTTCAATGTTGTATCTTTCTTATTATCTTCAATATGCCCGTAATACAGAACCTGATATGACGAGGAAACCATATTAATAAGTGAACAGGACTCTGTGAAAACAGAATATCAGGTGTCGATGGTGCGAGATCCATGTGTCGGAAAGGTAATATTTCAACAACAACGAAATAAAGCAATATTCAAAGACTGGAAATATTCATATCGATAAGTATAAAGTATTTAAAAATTATATATATTTTATTTTATACGACAGGTAACATATGTTTTATGTACAATAATATGTACACATATTGTATGAAAAAATCAAGACAGACAAATACAATGTAATTTTAAGAGGACACATTCAAATTATATGGATTTAGGTTTGTTGTCTACGCTATGTCGAGACTCCAGTAAACTAGACTTTTACTTGTATCTTACTGGGGACATATAAACATGAAGAAGTCGGTTGATATGTTTTACCGATGTTGATTATTTCTGTCGGGTTCAACTTCGGACTGGGTTTATTGTTCTACCGTTTTACATCTGAATTGATTTTTTTCGTAGCATATATGCCGCGAACTATATATTCTTACATAGCTAATAAAATAACATAAAAATAGCGCTGTATAAAACTTAGCTCAATGAAATGATGCCTGGCGGATAGATCAAACCTGGCGATCATCTTAGAAATTTAATCTCTTTACCATCGGATCTTTGGACTTGATTTGTAAAGACTGTGCACTTTCTGAAGTGCAATAGCTTGCACACAAAAAAACAATACATGTATTTGATCCACAAGATTGCTCACGAACATACTCGATCACGAGGGATATCCTATCGTATACTCAGTTTAAAGAATACTTTATGTTTCAATTTTTTCTTTCAATAATATATTTTAATTAACAAAAAATAACAGATTTCAAATTTGAAGAACAAAACTCACTCGATATTTTGTTTACATTATATATTTTTTATTCACAAGGTAATTAAGTAAAAATGGTACCTTGCTTATGGGCTTATTCTTGATATATTCGTGTCCTCGAGCTCCACGGCGTACGTGTAAAAAATGTAGAAAAAATGTGGACTTACCTGCAAAGAAAAAAATTATATAAGTATTTTTTATAAACAAAAAATAAATTAATTCATCATCGAAAAAGATTTTGTATTTTTGATTTTCCCTTGTAACACATTAACTAACATAAAATCGGTTATACGAGTACATAGTCCGTGTGTAACAATAAGTATTGTCATAGTTACGGTATAATTAATGTCATATTTATAGTGTAATAAAAAAAGATAAATTATAAAATAAGATTTAGATAATAAAAATTAAGTTTTTTTGAAAACTATATTATGAAGCAGTTTTTAGTTTTCAATCCTTCAGCTAAAAAAGGCGATTTATATTACGTGAGTTTTCACGGGGGTCAGCTAGTAAATATTATAAAACGTTTGTGCCGATTCAGTAAAGATTCAATTCGAATAATGATGGCAAGATTAATTGAATTGTATTAAATTACACTTTAGGTGTATGCATACCACCTGATTGGTTCATTTCAATATAGCAATATCTTCCAACTAAGAGGTGTTTCAACAAAGTGGAAACCAGACTAGATCCCTTTTGAAAAAATCCGGATATCAATGAAAGCCGAACACGCAACCCTCGGATTGAAAGTCAGGCGTCTTCCCAACTAAGCCACGAAGGTCGTACAAAATAAAATGAAAATGTTCAATTAGAACTAGGTGTGAGCATTCAGTTTACAAAGGATAAAAAATATGGCCTAAGGATGGAAACGAATACCTTCAAAATATCTTAATTTTACAGAAATATGTTACAATTAATTGTAAACTTGTTTGATTTTATACGGATTCAGCATTATAGTGAGAAACAAAATTTATGACGATAATATGAGGAAAGGGGCTTGCATTGAAAATCATCAAAGTGATAAAAATAAATCTGAAAAGCTGTGTACAGCCCCAAAATTTATACCAAAGTCAAAAACTCTAAAATTATCCTATAACTGAGATTTAGAGGGATTCGTTTTATCTTTTTCGCAAATTGGGGTCATTTTACGTTTTACGTTATTTTCAAATTGAAATCAAACAGAATGATGTTGAATTGGTTTAATCGCATTTTCAGTTTTTAAAATTGGGTTTTCTCGATGAAATCGAGTATCGTCACAAATATACGAAAATCTCCGATATTTTGAAACGGAAAATATTCGTACTCGTATATGGATTTAATGTTAAAATGCCCTGTCCTAAAAAAACATTTTTCATCTCCTTTTAAAAATTAATCAAAAATGTCGATTTGCGCTAACGATCAAACAGAACCGTTAAACATTATTTTTTGATCTATTAGTTAAACAAACAGAAACACTTTTTTGAATACTGAGACTAAATAAGTATTTTTTCATATGTAGATTATTTCTCGTTTCTTTAAGGTCATTAAAAATACGAAAAACAGCTGATTTCATACAGTAATTATGACTATTTTCCGGACTAATGTGTTCTTCCTCAAGGATCTACAGTTCAAAGAAATACTGTCACGCAGAAAGAAATTGCTTACATATAGAGATTTCGCTAGCAGATAATGGCGTGAATTAAAGTATTCAGGAGTGGCGAACAAAAAGACAAATTAAAGATATGTTTGGTTTCTCATTACATTTTGGCCTCGTCATGCTTCAAGCCTGGGAGCAGTGAAGACCTATCGACTTTGGTAAGTTGCGCACTTCATCCTTAAGAGTATCACAGCATCTGAGTGCAAGAGTATCACGATATACACGTATTAGAAATGAGAAGACCGAGATGTATAGTAGGTGTTTCTAGAAGAGAACAATTGAAGAACTAACTCGTGTAAAGGAGTTTTTAAGTACTCATAGCACCAATGAATCCAGCCAAGTTAAAAAGAGAGCAGATTGCTATGGTTCGACAAAATCTCAAATATGATCCGAAGAAATAAAATTAAAGGGCGTTCAAAGAAAAAAAAGCAGTTAAATGAGGTAGACGATGATCTTTAGGCGATGGGAGTTGTCAAGAAGTCACGAACTGGCCTAGAACAGGAAACTCCAGAAAGCGATGTCTTAAAGAGCTGATCCTATGTTGTGGAAAACAGCAAACAAGGAGAAAAATAATAAAATTATAGGAACAACGAACATCAAATAAATAGGATTGATTAAATCACGCTAAATAATAATGTTAGGTTACTTCTTTTCATGCCTCATTTCAGCAATATCTTTGATTCGATAAAAATAAAATTATTAAACGAGCAATCTAAACGTTTGATAAAAATAAAAAAAGGGTTTTTAAAGGAGTGTTGGGTTTCTTTTAGTGCTCCTATTTCCAATTCAGTCCATACCACCTTAATAAGTAAGCAACACCAAAGTGCTTTTTTTCCTCTAAAATAACAAAAGCTTGTAGAAATTTGGCGGGAATTTTTTCGAATTGTACATTATTGGAATTGCTTAGATAACATATTCAAATAGAGGAACGTTTGCTATTTCAATTATTTGTCTGTGGTGTGTTCAGTGAAATAACGTCGTCATGGCGTTCTGCCCATGGATATTTCACATAGGATGGGTAAATTGAAGTAATGAATTTATATACGAATATTTGTTTGACTGTGAAAGGGTTACCATTTTTTCATTATTTAAATTATAACTTTATTTTAATAACATGTTCGTTAAATTAACGGGTGTATGAAATTAATTCAATCATGAAATTGAAAATCGGAAAAAATGTTTGAAAACTATAACCATTTAAGCATTTATGGACACTTGCATAAAGTTTTTTAAAACTTGTTTAAACTGAGAGTCTTCTTCGTTATGTCTGGAACATGGTGAAATACCTATATCCATCCTTCTCAGTCCTGTGTTATGTTGAATGTAACGTTAAACGAGAGCCCTGTTAACTGATTTATTTGGTCTATTCATCTTATAGGACACCTTCTTGTTCGTTTTCTCAATCTCTTCAGACCTGAATTAAATATAAGGTTTTAAAAATATATTCTTGCTAGTGAGTGTATTATTTACACTAAATGCAACATTAGCTCGTATAAGGTTAGACAGATGGTGCCCAAAACATTAAGTCAATAAAACAGTATTCTACACTTCATTTGTTATCATTAGGAACATATGTATACAATAAAGTTGTTTACAAAGTGTACAGGAACCCTGTGTTCATTATAATGGACGCCAGGTCTGAATAGTTGAAGTTATATTTAAATTGGATTGATCTTTGTATGTTTTAAAGGGTTAAAGTGACGTGTGCTGCTTTAGGAAGCAAATGACCCACTGTGGTAAGTCTTAGCAAAAATTATGATTGAATATGAATACTACGCATTTACACTACACTCTACTTGAAGCCGAATGTGTTATGGGAAGATCTACAAAGTTTTCTTTGTAATTCGTTTTTCCTTGTTAAGTTTCTTGCGATTTTCTTACCAAATATGTTTTTCTAAACATATTTATGCAGATGCGAGGAAGTTCCTAATCTTAAAGCCGCAGCGACCACTTTCCTATACTTACACTCAACTTGTTTTTTTAAAATAATTTTAATCTATTAATATTGGGTTCGAATCGAGTAAGAGCGCCTTTGAGGAGAGTATACTGTATAAATGGCGCCATATAAATTGTTCTTTTATATTGATTATTGCTATCCTCATGATCACCAGATTTTGCAGACTATAGTAATTATTTCTGGCCACCGGGCCAAAAATGCTATTTTATCATAATATGTAAAGTTATTTTTCTTATTTGCTCATTTAAAGAATTTTTCCTTTGGTTACCCTAGACCAGCAATTCTCAACATGTTTAAATCGTGGAACCTTTTCCACATTGATAAAAAAATGTTCAAACCATGATTTTTTTTACTGGTTATTAATTAAACCAAAAATAAAAAAAACACATTGAGAATAAAATTAAAAAAAACAGAAAAATTATGGAAAACCAAGTATTATTTATTCAAACTGTTAATTGAAGAGACTGATTAAATTTGTAATTTTCTTTCCATAATATTTCAAATTTTGGTTAATTCTAGATAGCTGAATTCTTTTACCAGGAGTATTTCAATTGAATTGCGGTATAACAAAGCTTATTTTATCACCGAATCTATAATATTATCAGCAAACCCCTAGGGTTCCGTGGAGTACAAGTTGGAAATCTCTGTCCTAGACTATTACAATAAAGTTAGATTACTCAAAGCTTTTAGCATGGATATTCGTTATTGCTTCGCAAAGAGTTTGGTTTAATTTCGATGGTAACAGGTGTTATATGTAAAACTAACATGGATACCGTTTTAAGAAAATAAACGAAAATCAAAATTAGGCTTTCAAACTAAACATTTCTGTGCTGTTCCATTTATTGAACCATATCGTTGAAAATTCGCAATTCTTCCATCTATCTCGAAGCTTTCATTGGCCGCGATAATAACCTCGGATAACGGGGAGAGTGATCAAGTATGCTTTGTCATAGATAATATATATTTATTTATTAAACACTTTCATGCAAATACATCCGGCCAATTTATTGCTTTAAAGCCACTTCTTCAAATCAACCAGCTTTTATTTCATAATTATTATTGGTATCCATGGTCGTGTCTTTTGTTACATAATTATTATTGGTATACGTGATCGAATCTTTTGTTACATAATTATTATTGTTATCCATGATTGTGTATTTTGTTACATAATTATTATTGGCATCCATGATGGTGTCTTTTGTTTCATAATTATTATTGATATCTATGATATGATCGTGTCTTTTGTCTCATAATTATTATTGGTATCTATGATCGTGTCCTTTTGTTACACAATTAACATATGATTGCTATCCATGATCATGTGTTTTGTTACATAATTATTATTGGTATCCGTGATCGAATCTTTTGTTACATAATTATTATTTTTATCCATGATTGTGTATTTTGTTACATAATTATTATTGGTATTCATGATCGTGTCTTTTGTTTCATAATTATTATTGGTATCTATGATCGTGTATTTTGTTTACCAATTATTATGTAGTGTATGCAAACAAAATAAAATAAAAACTGACAAAAATAAAATAAAATAAAAATCTCAATAAGGACAGCAATTCTTGTTGAGAAAGAGAATTATTTGAGATAAATAGTGCTTCTTTAGTTTATTCTTAAAATCGATATGAATATAGCATCTGATTGAGCCAGAAAGATGGTTGAAAAGTCGAGCTGAGTAAACAACAAAAGATGATGCGTTGATATACAAAGAATATTGCTGTTACTTGGTAGGAGAAAAGTAGATGTTTTTATATTAATTTAACATTTTTTTTTGCCAAATAACTATATTTAATACAGTGTTATAAAATAGAAAGACATATTATAATATAAACACAACACATTACAAAGCAAACTGGCACAATTTTCTCAATTCATCCTGGTAAGAACACTTCACAAAGTCAATGTGAAATGGTCTCTAAAACCTATATAATCGAACTCAATAGTACTCGACTAAGATGATTGTCCATACCAGTAGTATTGTACCAAATTTGATGTATGGGAGTGAAACGTGGCAGAAAAATGAAACGGAAAGGAGCCGAATAAATGCTGTAGAAATGCGTGCACTGAGGGAATATGTTACATGTGGTGATAATTTGTTACATAATACGCAATGATGTGAATTTATGATGCATTTCAAATAAGATGAAGCACATCACATTGAGATGTCCTGGGCATGTATAACGAATAAATGAAGAATGATTGAGAATAAAATATAAAGTACTAATGTGAGTGGAAGGCGTAGTAGATAAATACCAAAAAACGTATGTTTGGATCAAGTGAATGATATTTTGAAAGAAAGACATTTAAAAAGTCAGAGAAGTCGTATGAGTTGCGTAATATGGTATATTGATATAGATGAGGCGAAATATGTGGGTCACAATAGGAAAGTCGGACACTCCGTCCTCTCTGCCTACCTCAACACGGAATCAGTTTGATGATATATATATATATATATATATATATATATATATATATATATATATATATATATATATATATATATATATATATATATATATATATATATATATATATATATATATATATATATATATATATATATATATATATATATATATATATATATATATATATATATATATATATATATATATATATATATATATATATATATATATATATATATATATATATATATATATATATATATATATATATATATATATAAGTATGTATGTAAGAACATTTTTCACTTTACTCTTGTAAGTAGATAAAGGCATATGAAAGTCCAAACTAAGCCCAATTTGTGTAGTTTTGTTATAAAGTAGTTATACAAATATATAGCACAATTTGGTAGGATTGTTGCCATGTAGTAATTTCTTCCTACCAACCAAAAATATGATAAAACGGTTAATGTGAAAACAGTACTAGCCCCCATCTTTGGATACCGTCGGGGATCGAACCTAGAAAATAAGCGTTTGACTAACTAGGTCTTATAGATAGGATTATTTAAAGGTGTCAAATTCGTTTTCAAATTCTGAGACTTAAATATAGAACAATAAATCTAAGAAATTACTTATTCATGAAAAGTTATGTGTCTTGCCTAAAAACTTTTAATTATGAAATTTGACACCACTCTCGTTATTCAACAGATAAGGGAGTTTAAATGAATGTTCACTGAAGCAAAATCACCAAAGAATTTAAAACGACAAGAAGAAATAATAATAAATAGGAATACTCGACATAACCTCAACCAACGAAAAGTTTTTAAACATTTTGCTTTGACAAAAGGGGGAAAAAATGGCGGCAAGGCGGACATAACTTTCAAGGTTAGAAGAGAAAATTTTAAACTTTGTTCTAACTTTAAAACGCAGGTATGTCGAAATCGTTAGACACTTAATAAAAAAATATTGTGATTTTTTTTATGAATGCTTTGTTTCAAGAAAATGTATCACTCTTTTGATGAGTAAATTTATTTTGCTTCTCTCAAATCTTATGTAGTTTTATTTTATGTATGAATATTATTCTAATTTCATAATAGTCTTCTGTGTTTCTTCTAAAGATTTAAAAATAAAACTTGAAGGCACTTCATACAAAAAAAGTTATTTTAAAAATACCGTTTTGTAAATAAAGTTGTCTTTTTTTATATTTTTCTTCATTTTATTTCGAACAAACCACATTTAGAAATGTTTTGGGAATGACTATTATGAGTTTTGAACAAGCGTACAATTTCAAGCGTGGAATGAGATAACAATGACTTGGGAAAGGCGGTATTTTGGAATTCGTTCTCAGCGGGATATTTTCCTTTTAAGCTCTAAACCTGAGTTTAATTTTAGTTTGGAAAATCGATTTTATTTTAATTTATTTTCGGCAAAATTATTCGTTTCGATTTTTCAATGAACCTTTTTAGTGAAATAATTGGTAATGTGTTTTTTTGGTTGATTCAATTTACGTTGGTTTGCAAATGTTGTATACAAACGAATAATTTTTAATAAAAAATATCTTTTAGGATCAAAAATCTTTTTATACAGAACAATTAAATCTCATCAGATGAATTTATACAACCTTTGTAGCTAAGCCAATTTTTAAAATTAATTTTATTGAAGCTTTTTTTAATACACAAATCAAGCCCATTATGCAGTACCAAATTTAAAAACCCCTCACATTAAACATGTAAACACTTAAATAAAAGGAGACTAATTCGAAGGTTTCAAATTGGTGTGTGGGCTGAAAACATTTGGTGTCCTCGCGGCTGGGCTCGCCCTATATTGGTGGGGTGTATTTCAGCCGGGGGGATGTTATAACATGAGCCCAGACCTTTTGATAAATTATCTCTTAAATGTATTTTCTGCTATTTATCTTGAGATAAACGACTACATGTGATTTTGGAATGTATTTAAATATGTACATACTCTGTTGCTATCAATAAACCTATATTTATTATATACCAATAATAAACCTATATTTATTATATACCAATAATATATACCAATAATCAATAAACCTATATTTATTATATACCAATAATAAACCTATATTTATTAAATACCAATAATCAATAAACCTATATTTATTATATACCAATAATAAACCTATATTTATTATATACCAATAATAAACCTATATTTATTATATACCAATAATAAACCTATATTTATTATATACCAAAAATAAACCTGTATTTATTATATACCAATAATAAACCTATATTTATTATATACCAATAATATATACCAATAAACAATACACCTATATTTATTTTGTACTCGTATATATTCGATTCCTGTTGGGACCCAGTTTTTTTAAACGGGTTCCAGTTTGTTTCTTTACTTAAGGCTTATTTAAACATCTTACTGGTTGATTGGAAGAGATTGCCACTTGGTAACGAACCCGTCAGGTTGTACTGTACACAACGAAAGCGTAATACAATACGATATATGATATCATAATTTAAAACAATGTAAATTAGCAATATGTAGTTGTTTATGGATTAATTGCATGAATTAAATTTAAGTAATTAGCGACGGACTGACCAGATCAAGCACATTACCAAATAAATACACACGTTGCGAGGCTTCACGTCTAATCTAAGGGTAAAGAAAAATATACATAAGGAAGAAAATTACCGCTTAAGCAAATTAATTGAATAAAAAAATTTTAGTGTGTCCTCACATGTTCGTAGTTTCCTCGTCAAGAGTAAATCAACTAGAAAAATAGAATTTTCCTGAAGGAATAAACTTTTACAAACGTAATCTCTTATTTTCAATGTCGAAATACACTGAATCGATTTCATTTTATTATTTGGTATTCACAATACAAGGAGGGTGGAAAAACCCTTAATATTTTGTAACGTGTTCAAGAAGTGAATACGTTTCGCCAACACAGTTACGAAATTGTCGAATATAAAGTAAGATCCTGGCAAATTTCGCAATGTATAGCAAAAATATCTAAATATTTTCGAAAAATATGCCACGCACGGTTCAATTTAAAATCAAAATATATAAAAGGGGAAATAAATTGTTATGGTTATTTTTGCCCTCATTTGCAGGGGTGTAGTCGAGTGACCTTATTTATTAATTATTTTAATTATTATCATGCCGTGTCCACACTTTACTATCCAAGAACCATACTCCATATTTTCTACCTAAGCACAAAACATTCGCCTCCTCCGCATTCATACATCTTGTGATGCACAATCTTCTATTATATATACGTCTTACTTTATCTTCTTTCAAATTTGGTTTACTTGATCCAGTCACGTTTTCCTCAGTCGATATGCGATCCCTGGTGATCGAGTATGATTGTCAGCCATCCTGTGGATATAAGATGCCTGTGCGTGTATTGGTTTATTGTGTCCATGCTGTTGCACTTCAGCAAGCACATATTTTTGACAGATAAAACCCAAAGTTCTGATTGCAAGGAGATTCAATTTTCAAGATGATCTACAGGTTTGATCTACTGCAGTTTTTCATAATGTAATTTTATAAAGCGTTATTTCCTCCGTCTAGTTCTTCCACGCACATCTTTGAAATTCTGACATCGATACTCGCTTAGTCACTTAATTTCTTCACATGCCCAAGCTATAATTGATTAACGCTCCTTTCTTCATCTTACTGAATACATACATTTTATCAATGCACTCGTTTCTGTTTTTATTCCGCCATCTTTCATACACTCCACACTTTTTTCTTTAGTCAATAGATCATTTCTTTCTCTCAATAATTTTAGATAAAAAGTGCCAAAACGCAAGAAGATAGGTGTCTTACAGAGGCACTGTAGACACATGTTGCACCATGGACAGCACTCAGAACAAATTAATCGATTCTAGAAAAACTGCAAATTAAACAGCATGTCTTTATCTATGGTATACAATTGTGAATGTAATTTATTTAGTCAAACACTTTATTCCACTTTATATAACGGTAAATTCTACCGGTTTCAAGGTTTTCCCCTCCTCGTCAGGAGAGCATAAACAATACTGAATTATATTCGAACTTGTACCGACATACACGTTTCTAACGGTGTATGTTGGTATCACCCGATGCACTGACTTAATTTCTAGGGTCTCTAATCTGTCCAATTTATTTCCGTTACTACTGATATGTAAGAGTAAGTAAATGTCAGTGCATCGGGGGGAACATCTGGTAAACAAATATTCCCAGAATGTCGCCGCTTCTCGTTGAAGTTATTTCCTGCCTCCCTCCACCTACAATCTCCAACTCGAATTGTTACCGTTAGAAGTGTGTATGTCGGTACTAGTTCGAACATAATTCAGTCTTGTTTGTGCTGCCCTGATGTCAAGATGAAACTTTGAAACCGGTAGGGTTATACCGTTATATAAAGTGGAATAAACAGCATTTGTCTAAATAAATGACAATATCTTGAAACCTCCACGGTGTTAATGCTTTAATTATAAATAAACAATTATATAACAGTTAAGGCATTAACATTATGGAGGTTTAAATACATCGTAATTTATTTTTATCAAACACTGTTTATTTTACTTTATGTAACGGCGTGACCCTACCGGTTTCAAGGCTTTCACCTAATCATCAGGGGAGCACTAACAAGTCTTGTTTATGTTCCCCTGGTGATGAAGTGAAAACCTTGAAACCGGTAGGGTTATACCGTTACATTTAGTGGAATAAACAGTGTTTGAAAAAATAAATTACAAAATCATTATTGTTTTTCGACCATATTACCAGCCGAGAAAATGTAATGTTGAGAAAGGTGACCTAAAAGAAAATAACGGATATTGATTAAGAAGCAGATCACCATAAGAAATGCTACAAATCGTGAGGAATGGGATGAACTGTTAGTTTTTATCGATGTAGTACGCCGAGGGTGGACTCACGGGGAACATACTCGTAATTAGGTTTCACAACTTATCATTTTTTGTTGATGATAATATTCGACAAAGAAATTAAATAATAATCAACAATCGGAAAAAGTATGAACAACTTTTACATCTTCATACGTCCTCAGTAGGACACATACAAAAATCTAGTTTACTGGGGTCACAACGAATGACAGGCAACACACCCAGATCCATGTAATTTGAGTATTTGTTTGAAATCACTTGTTTTTGTTTGACTTATTTTGTTACATACTACATTTACATAAAATATATACTTATCATGTATAATAAATAAATAAAATTAAATAAATGATTAAGACTGGTTTGTAAAGAGCATAACGAATAAGAAGTGGCAAAAAAAGACCTAAGAAGTTTAAGTCCGGCCACAACTGATGGGTTAATGGACCCTTAGAGACTGGGAATTCAGGCAGGAAGAGAAGGATTATCAAATGAGGACAGGTATCATCAGGGAGCTAAAGTTTTGTGAAAGCTGTACGACCGTCGGAAGTAGGTTGATAATTTAGATATGCAGAATTTCGTTTAACTTAAGATAACCCCTGAATAATTCAATGATAATATTAAAATGGCAATTCATGCAAGAACGTTTAGAGAGCAAACTCTCCCCAAAGCCGCCAATTTCTTTCTCAATGGCACTACAATATCAATTACCGCTGATACTGGTTTTATCTCAAATTCTATATATTTTGTTTTGGTATGTGGAAAAGATGGCCACAAGGCGGAAAAACTCGCCAGGTTGTACTGTATGCAACGAAAATGCAAAACAATACAAAATAACCGTAATTTTAAGTCACTCAAACGAGCAATCATTTCTTATGAATTAATTTCATAAATTACAGTCATACCTTTAAAATTTGACATTCAAATAAATTCACAATACCACTCACAATTCACAACACCACTCACAATACCAGTCATAATTCACAATACCACTCACGATACCACTCACAATACTATTCAAAATTTGAAAACAGTTTATTTAAAGAATTCACACCATTTTATCGATACTATTAAATGGATGTAAAAATATGTGAAAGAATACGGAATGAAGTGATTAGGGATGAATATGGTTGATCTACGAGTATTAAGTGAATAAAGAAGAGCAGTCTGAGAGGGTGTATGCTCAAGCATGTAGAGGGAATGAATGAAGAAAGATCAACACGATGTATATACAGTTTAAATGCAAATATAAGGCGTAGAAGAGGAAGACCAAGGAAAGTTTGGTTGAAACAAGTGAATTATATTTTGGAAGAAGGGAATATAAAAAGTCAGAGAAATCATATAAGTTATATAGAAGCAGACGAGGCGAAAGATGTATGTCACGATAGAAAATTCTGACGTTTTGTCCATTCTGCCTACCCCGGATGGAAAACAGTGGGATGGTATGTATTGTCCTGTATTATACTTTCGCTGTATACAGTACAATCTCTTTCAACTAACTAGAAATCTATTTAAGTAGCTTTAAGTGAAAATTAGACTGGAATCATTTTGTTTTTAAAATCTGAGTTCCAGCGGAATTTAAACCCGAAACCTTCGGGCTGGAAGACAGGCGTCTTACGAACTAGGCCACGGAGATCGTCATATATTTTTGTATCTTTCAATGTATGTCTATTGAAAGATACAAAAAGTGGTAAAAACGAAATTTCAAGAATAAGGAACAAAAATACGATTTCAAGAAATATGTATTGAAATATTTAACCCCTTACGGGCATGCGTTGCTGATTATCTCGACTATTAAGTTTAATAGAGAGTAACACATGTGAATTCGGCGTTTGTAGCAACATTTTCTTGATAAAATTATAAGAAAAATAAAAAAATATTAACGTACACATTCCAGATGGCCAAACTTGTAAAAAGACAATTAGGTATTTGATAACCACGCGTTCAAGGAAATTCCTTCTATAAAATATTCAGCTTCAACTATTTCAATTACATACACATATACATACCATTATGCCGTTTCCCAGCTAGAGCCGGCAGAAAAGACTGAGCGCCTAACCTTCTATTTTGACACATATATTTCGCCTCTTCCACATTCACACACCTTCTCATATATTTCTAACGGTTTATCTTGCTTCTTACATTTCCACGTTTCAAAAATCATTCTCTTGATAAAACTATTCCTTCCTCTATCAAGCCTTCCACTCACATTTGAACTGAATATTTGATTTGTTTGTCTTCCTTCAATCGTTTTTTCCACCTGCTCTAACATTTTACAATGCTTTTCACCAACCTGTTCTACACATTAGCTTTAAGTCCACCTTCATTCCTAATCACTTCACTCCGTATTTTGTAATTCATTTTTATCCCCATGTATTATTTTAAGTGCACGTATTTCTACAGCATTTTTTTCAGATGAAATAATAAACGTCAATTACAAGCACAAAAATGAAACAACCGAAAATAATTAAGGCTTATTATATGTTACTCACATTTCAAATAACTCTGCAATAAGAAAAATGATATAGTTTATGGTGTAAAAATATCAAATAAAAAAACACAGTTATGTAATTTTTCCACAAACTTTATAAATAAGAAATAAAAAGGTTTGACATTCAGCTGTCAAGTGATATGTCGGGGCGGCATTGTGTTTAATTTGATTTTTTATTTGAGAAATTGTGTTTATAGGAGTAGTAAGTAGTTGCCTCTGTGAATATTTCATATACAAGTACTGTTTTATAATAGTTAAAAAACATTTAAAAAATACTCTCAAATCGCACATATGGCAGGTTGATCGTCTAGTTTACAAGAAACGTATAAAAACGTCAAAAAGGAATCATAAAAACACACATCGAATAGAAATTTCAAGTAACCGCGACGAGTTATTTTCAATGTGTAAGAATACAATTATTAGTTTGGAACAAAGATTCTTGGTAGCTGACATGTCATTGCTTTATGATATTCTGAACGGTGAAATCGATACTCTATATCTACTCTAATTAATGTCGTTTCATATTTCATTACGTCGTAATCGAACCTTTCACATTCCGCAAATCCAAACCACTCATGTTAAAATACTAAATACTTACTAGGATTAATGCCCACAATAATAAATTTGATGATATCGACATATTTCGATACAAAAGTAGTGTTATTTAATATTACTTCATCAAGCATATAAAATAATTTTATGCTGCGAGATAAAAGGAAAGAAAAAGTAAATTATTTTATATGAAGGAAGGATATTTATTAAACCACACTTTTTATTTTCATAAGCGTTTTAAGCTTGGCAAATTTAAACTTAAAATTATAATAATAATTATTCAGATTTATTCGGAACGTTCAGAAGTGTTTCCTAAGTGAAAAAAAAAATGTAAAACCTAAAAACAAATGCCAGCACATTAGCATCGATAAAAATTTAGATAGTTCTGATTTGTAATAACATATGTCGCATTATTATCGCTTTGTAAATATGAGGCGCGGGCTGTAATACTCCAATTATAAAATTGAAATAATTTCTTCTTTTTCACGTTTTGATGCCATGTTGAATAAATAATAGTCGCAAATGAACATTTCGTAGTTTTGACATTCAGCTGTGACTTGATATATCGGCTGTATTGTTGTGTTTATTTATAACCGGCTTGTAATGAGATGTTTCGAATATAATGATAAACTTTGTAACAGGGTAACATAGAACGGGAAATATCTTGTACTTTCACATACAGGCGAAATCTACCTATTACTGGGACCAGTGTCGGAAGGGCTCATAAGTGACGTGACTAAACATCTGTCACTTGTCAAATTAAAAAGGATGTAGAACAACCAAATTGTTAGTTTTGATTTTCCTAAAAAATATTTAATGAATCGAAAATCGACAGGATTGTGGTTAGAAAATAGTATTATAATTGTGTAAGGAGTCGTCATTTATAAAGTACGTGACGCCTCGTAATATTTCAGCTGCTTAATGAGCGAGAAAGCCATTTTTTCACCTTTCAACAAATGTTGCCATGTGAAAAAAAAATATTGAAATATAAATAAGGCCTTACTTTCAGTTCTTCAAAGAGATTTTTTTCAAAAGGCTATTTAACAATATACCGTTACGTGATAAAAGAATAAAAAATATTGAGAGCGTAAGCAATATATTTTAACGTCTCACAAAGAACCTCTTTATAATTACGCGTGTAGTACAAAGATCAAATATCAAATAAAATGCTTTGCTTGCTTATCATGGCATAAATTCATATCTGAAAATATTCTCTTTTGAAGTATAAAAGAACAGAAGAATTCCTTTTTGTGTTTTATTCCTCAAATTATTCGGAAAACTTTACTTTTTCTTGAAGTTTCTTATTTGATAACTTCACGTAAAAGGTGTAAGTGGATTGTTCTTTATTGTAATATTTTAAATAACTTTTTAATACTTTTCATTAAGAACTTGTTTTATGGAATTTATTAGGATAAGCATGTAACGGCAAACGTTTCAGCAATGTGTGTCGACATTAGTTGGATACAAATTGAGCACATGCTGCTGTATTTAATTTTTTCGTCGGAAGTTGTAATCTAACAACAGTCGGTATTTACACTAAGCAAACTGCTTCGATTCTTGGCGGATCCAATTCCAGCCTGGTTTTAAACTATTTAACATCTTAATTTGTGTTTTTCTGTAGCTTATACCCTGCTTATTACTGCTACGTTGGCAGTTTTATGTAGTGATCGATCGATTCCACTTTTGGAGACATTGTGGGTATATTTGCAGACGACGCGTTAATGGTTTTGAATATATATTTAATATAAAATGGCACAGGCTTGTTTCGAATACGACGCTATTTCTTTTGATTTTTTTTCTATAAAATAAATCAAATTTAAGGTGCTATTGAACCAAAAAAGTATTGAAAACGTGGCGTGATTGGTTCACAGTATTTTGACGTTATAATATATGTCAACTCATTTATTCGGCGGATAATAACACATTGGTCGTTGTGAGGGCGTTTTTTATATATATATATATATATATATATATATATATATATATATATATATATATATATATATATATATATATATATATATATATATATATATATGTATATATATATATATATATATATATATATAATATATATATATATATATATATATATATATATATATAATATATATATATATATATATATATATATATGTATATATATATATATATATATATATATATATATATATATATATATATATATATATATATATATATATATATATATATATATATACATATATATATATATATATATATATATATATATATATATATATATATATATATATATATATATATATATATATATATATATATATATATATATATATATATATATATATATATATATATATATATATATATATATATATATATATATATATATATATATATATATATATATATATATATATATATATATATATATATATATATATATATTATATATATATATATATATATATATATATATATATATATATATATATATATATATATATATATATATATATATATATATATATATATATATATATATATATATATATATATATATATATATATATATATATATATATTATATATATATATATATATATATATATATATATATATATATATATATATATATATATATATATATATATATATATATATATATATATATATATATATATATATATATATATATATATATATATATATATATATATATATATATATATATTATATATATATATATATATATATATATATATATATATATATATATATATATATATATATATATATATATATATATATATATATATATATATATATATTTATATATATATATATATATATATATATATGTTTATTTTAGGTTTTCAGTTACTTCGCGAACTGTAAATATTGGATTCTGACATCAGATCTACCTGGAGATCCATCAGCAGCTTCCTTACAGCATTTTTTATTTTTTGGCCTGGATGACTCTTTAGTAACATAGTTCTCTGTTTTGGATATACAGTAGACGGTATCTATTTTAATTGGTATTTTGTGGGCTTATGACCACCTTTGAAGGCTGAGTTAAGTGCTCACTTTATGCTTAGGCAACATTCCTCATTATACCATAGATTCATCTCTATACATCATTTAAATGTTTTTATTCTTAGTGCAGACAAGATGGTTTTTAGTCTTTATGCCATTAGTTGACGAACAATGGTAAGATTTTTTATTAACAGATGTTGAGGAAACCTCTTTATTTTGTCAATATCTCATCATTGTTTGTTATACAAGCCGGATATTTTTTGGCTTTTGACAAAGCCTGTTACACTTCTGTAGAGGGTAATATGTGATTTTTTGTTTGGTTTTAGCGAAGGGTTATATATGTTTATTTTAGGTTTTCAGTTACTTCGCGAACTGTAAATATTGGATTCTGACATCAGATCTACCTGGAGATCCATCAGCAGCTTCCTTACAGCATTTTTTATTTTTTGGCCTGGATGACTCTTTAGTAACATAGTTCTCTGTTTTGGATATACAGTAGACGGTATCTATTTTAATTGGTATTTTGTGGGCTTATGACCACCTTTGAAGGCTGAGTTAAGTGCTCACTTTATGCCTAGGCAACATTCCTCATTATACCATAGATTCATCTCTATACATCATTTAAATGTTTTTATTCTTAGTGCAGACAAGATGGTTTTTAGTCTTTATGCCATTTGTTGACGAACAATGGTAAGATTTTTTATTAACAGATGTTGAGGAAACCTCTTTATTCTGTCAATATCTCATCATTGTTTGTTATACAAGCCGGATATTTTTTGGCTTTTGACAAAGCCTGTTACACTTCTGTAGAGGGTAATATGTGATTTTTTGTTTGGTTTTAGCGAAGGGTTATATATGTTTATTTTAGGTTTTCAGTTACTTCGCGAACTGTAAATATTGGATTCTGACATCAGATCTACCTGGAGATCCATCAGCAGCTTCCTTACAGCATTTTTTATTTTTTGGCCTGGATGACTCTTTAGTAACATAGTTCTCTGTTTTGGATATACAGTAGACGGTATCTATTTTAATTGGTATTTTGTGGGCTTATGACCACCTTTGAAGGCTGAGTTAAGTGCTCAGTTTATGCCTAGGCAACATTCCTCATTATACCATAGATTCATCTCTATACATCATTTAAATGTTTTTATTCTTAGTGCAGACAAGATGGTTTATGATGATTTATTATCAAACAATGATGAGATATTGACAGAATAAAGAGGTTTCCTCAACATCTGTTAATAAAAAATCTTACCATTGTTCGTCAACAAATGGCATAAAGACTAAAAACCATCTTGTCTGCACTAAGAATAAAAACATTTAAATGATGTATAGAGATGAATCTATGGTATAATGAGGAATGTTGCCTAGGCATAAAGTGAGCACTTAACTCAGCCTTCAAAGGTGGTCATAAGCCCACAAAATACCAATTAAAATAGATACCGTCTACTGTATATCCAAAACAGAGAACTATGTTACTAAAGAGTCATCCAGGCCAAAAAATAAAAAATGCTGTAAGGAAGCTGCTGATGGATCTCCAGGTAGATCTGATGTCAGAATCCAATATTTACAGTTCGCGAAGTAACTGAAAACCTAAAATAAACATATATAACCCTTCGCTAAAACCAAACAAAAAATCACATATTACCCTCTACAGAAGTGTAACAGGCTTTGTCAAAAGCCAAAAAATATCCGGCTTGTATAACAAACAATGATGAGATATTGACAGAATAAAGAGGTTTCCTCAACATCTGTTAATAAAAAATCTTACCATTGTTCGTCAACAAATGGCATAAAGACTAAAAACCATCTTGTCTGCACTAAGAATAAAAACATTTAAATGATGTATAGAGATGAATCTATGGTAAAATGAGGAATGTTGCCTAGGCATAAAGTGAGCACTTAACTCAGCCTTCAAAGGTGGTCATAAGCCCACAAAATACCAATTAAAATAGATACCGTCTACTGTATATCCAAAACAGAGAACTATGTTACTAAAGAGTCATCCAGGCCAAAAAATAAAAAATGCTGTAAGGAAGCTGCTGATGGATCTCCAGGTAGATCTGATGTCAGAATCCAATATTTACAGTTCGCGAAGTAACTGAAAACCTAAAATAAACATATATAACCCTTCGCTAAAACCAAACAAAAAATCATATATATATATATATATATATATATATATATATATATATATATATATATATATATATATATATATATATATATATATATATATATATATATATATATATATATATATATATGTATATATATATATTTTTTTTTTTTTTTTTTTCGTTAAATATAAATTGCAAGTCAGTAAAATGAAATTTTTTGTCTGGATATTTTAATTACATCCACAATTGTTTACTTTTGAAAGTGTCATTCGACACGTAAATAAGTATCTTGTTTGGTGTAGTAAAAGTTTTATTTGGACATTATAAAGTACTTGTAAAGCAACCTTTTTCTGTAAAATTAATTGAAAACGATTGAAAAATGGAAAACAATAATTGCTAATAATGCGATTTTGTATGCATAAAATCATATACAGTGGAATGAACAAATAAGGCTATTATATTTCGTCTGGAATTGTTACGTTACAAATTGAAATTCACTCAAATGAGTTTTTCGATGGATATTTGTTGCTCGATTATTCATATTGATTTCGCAAGTTTATTACAGATACAAAAACAAGTAAAACAAATTACAGTTTACAGTCGTGAGTTTAATTTTATACATTTTTTTGTTGAGAAGGAAAAAAATGTCTAATAATCCTTTTACTGAAATGCAGCCTAACCAAATTTTGTACAAATGTATACCTTCTTGTCTTTTCCCAGACTAATCAAATGTTCTAAGCATTCATATACGAGTATCTTCACAGTTTCAATGTTGGTGCTGTTAAATATTATTTATCAATACGGTACATATGTCTTGTATCGTTCGTTATTAATATGATTTAGCTATTTTTTTCAAAATTAAACTTAAATTATTTTTTACAATTTACTATCTTTCTTCGATCATTAAAACAGTTTTAATAATGCAATTCAATGAGCACGTATATATACAGAACCAATGTGTGCAAAAACCAACAAACAAAAACTAACATGACTAGTACATAAAAAATATCAAAAAGGAGTACGTAAATGCATACTACAAAAAATATCATATATTTTTTCCCTTATAAAATTTAAAACATATGTTATATTGTTACATAAGTCTACATTGTATAATTTCTGTAATATGTCAAATTTAAATATGCAAAATTTATAAATATGTCATTACCTCAAATAATTACTTTGTAATTATTTTTATACTGTTTTTTCTTACCATTTATATATTTTTTATTGTATTATTACTTTTATATTGTATTTCCATGTTAGTTTAAGATAAAATTTATGTAATTACATCAATAATTTTAGGCATTTAAATTAACTTGTCTTTTGCGCTATTGTTTTTATTTTATGTAAAAGACACTTTTATGTCGTGAATTTAAATAATTGAATAAATACATACATTCAGAGTTCACAACTGGCTAAAGCTTACTTACATACAAGACAGATGATCTGTTTGTTAAAAATAATTATACAAATATATTCAACTAATTCAGCCTCATAAGAAAACATAATGACATTTCAACCTTTTTATTAGATATCTCGGAAAATTAGAGAAAAAAACCAATTCGGCGTCGGATTTATGGTTCAAATAAACAAAAATGCAACATGAGAGAACGCTTGAAGGTGTTAAATAGTCTCCAAATATGTCATCGATTGGATAATGAGTACAGCATCTAATTAGAACTTCCTCGCATTTACATCGATTGGATAATGAGTGCAGAATCTAATTAGAACTTCCTCGCATTTACATCGATTGGATAATGAGTGCAGCATCTAATTAGAACTTCCTCGCATTTACATCGATTGGATAATAAGTGCAGAATCTAATTAGACCTTCCTCGCATTTACATCGATTGGATAATGAGTGCAGTATCTAATTAGAACTTCCTCGCATTTACATCGATTGGATAATGAGTGCAGCATCTCATTAGAACTTCCTCGCATTTACACATATTTAGAAAAACATATTTGGTAAGAAAACCACCGAGATCTTACCTAGGAAAGATGAACTTTAAGGAAAACTTTGTAGGTCTTATATGTGATAATAACAGACTCGGTTTTATGTAGAGTATAGTGTATTTGTGTAGTGTTTACATACAGTCATATTTTTTATAACACTTCTCAAAAAACGTTGTCCTGAAGTACATCCAAAAGCTGTAATTGCCACCCATTTCTCTAACACTTTGAGGCAGACAAAGATCGATCTAATTAAAATATAACTGGAGAAAACGAACGTAAACCAAAATTAAAAGTTATCAATTCATTACATTATATGCTGCAATAACAAAAAACACATTAAAATGACGAAAAATATGTTGTTATCGATTAAAGTTCTAATAAATCACAATTTTTATTAAAACTCAAACAATGAAGAACACATTAACATACATTTGGCTGCAATAGTTGCTCGAGCGGATAAACCCTCTCAAGATAAGTTTCTTAATTTTATTTATTACAAGTTATTCGTTATCCGGTCATTTCTTAAGATAACATTACATTTATTATAATTAGAAATAGTCAAAAGAAAACCATGAAGCATTTGTACTTGTAAGAAATGAATAAATGTTTCAATTATAAAATATCGCAAGTAATCAATTATTGTAAGGATTGGAATGATCTTAATTTAGTTTATAATTCTAATTTCCTGAGTGATGTGTGTTAACGAATATGCGAAATTTAATTAGAAGTAAGAACTATTTCTATTACTTTTGATATTTGATAACTGAGTAGGTACTTATGATATATGTGTACATCATTTTAGGAATTTCGATCGAAATAAGCGTAATATTCGCAAAGCAATTTGAAACAGATCCAACTCGACAAGAGACAAAAGGAGATTGAATTAAAGCATTAATGAGTTGTCAGAATTGATTGTGTGATGTAAAGGGGAATCGTCATCTTTTTGTCACAATGAGTGTGACATTTACTAAGTACTCGGTGATTCATCTCTCTTCGATTGTTAATTATTATAAAACTAGACGATAACTATGTACCTGGATGGTTTTAGAGTTTTCTTTCTAGCTGCATTCAATTTATGTGGGTGGAGAGACGAGCACTTTAGTTTTCACATTGTCTTTTCAGTGCTTTTACATACTTCATAATACTTATCGTTTTAATTTGCATTGAATTGAAACATTCCTTAAAGCAAATGTTTGGAAATCAAACGCAACACAATTAATTTACCATTTCAGAGATACCAATATATCTACATGTGCTTTTCATTATACTCGTAATATATAACACAACATTACTACAGATTTTCATGAGATTGACTATTTACTCTTTCTATAAACACATTTTATATAAAATCTTCAAATAAAATATCTTACTAAACACAACAATACCGCCCCAACACATTACCTGACAGCTTATTGTCAAAACTGTAAAATATTCATTCGCGACTATTGTTTATTTAACACTACATCAGATCATGGATAAAAATATATTATTTTAATTTTATAAATCAATTTAATTGCGTGCGCCTCATTTTAATTACAAAAGTGAAAATATTGCAACATTTGTCATAACTATCAAAGTCATAACTAACTAAATTATTTTCAACAGTCCCCTCTTTCAGAATTTGATTCATATAATCGTGCTGTGTTTTTCTAGGTCTTCCTAAAGTTCTCATACATTTAATATCACTCATTTAGATAAAATAATTACAATTTTTTTCAGGTTTAATATATGTTACTTTTACCAAATTTCATTTGTGTAAATACAAATATTTACACATGAGCGCCATTTTCCATACATAATATTATAAAAATGGTCCAATGTTTAGTATAATTGATGAGCGAGCGCCTGACGCTCGATTTCCGGTGGGTTTGCTTCCGTAAAAGTTTTACTTATGGACATATCCGTTTAAACTTTGGAAAAAACTTTCCCATAACTCAAATATTGTACATGGAAATTAAAATGCTCGTACGGCACACATCGAAATATGATCCACCGATTAATATATGTATTTTATATGTACTCGTATAATGAGACAATCGATGTGATGATGGTGCGCTTTATTGATTTTGGCGGAAGAGGTTTGTGTAATGAGGCTTTTGCTCAAATATTGAAGTTTAATAAGGCTATGTCTTAATTGTTTCCTGCAAAGGATTTCTAAGGCGGCCGTTGCAACATCATAGGAAATATAGATCTGTATGGGGGTTAGAGGTGGAATCGTACAATATTTGGTACCGATAAAACGGAAATTAATTTTGCTATTATTTTTTATTGCGTAGTACGGATTTCTCCTGTTACAAAAAAATGGGCATGATGTTATTAACTTAATACGTAAGGAAGAATATTCCTCAAATTTTTCTTATACTGCTAGACGATGCCGAAAATATATTAACAGTGTCACACAGTTGGTTTAATATTTCTATACCATGCATAAATAACAAATACTGATTTGGTCTTCCGTCAGTCTGCAGTTACGTCTTGTTAACAACTACATGCCAAAAATCTTCTTTGTGTGTATTTAGAAAATACTGACATATATGAAACAAGGGGAAAAAACTTCAAGTTGGAAAAAAGTACCATATCACGTATGCGAACGACCTTCGGACAGAGAAGTTTCGTGTACTTAGCTCCTAAGTTATTTAATGTATTGCCAAAAGTCGTAATGATTTTAGAAGATATGATAAAAATAAAAGTTTAATTAAAAAGTGCTTGATAGGATTCAGACCAGATTTAATAAGAAATAATGTCAAAACAAGATGGAAACCAAAATGGTATCAAAATCATGCAATGAAAATATATTTCTGTTGTATTATATAATGGTATTGTGTTGGATTTTTTAACTTATGATTTCTGATTTTGTATACTTATTTTTATTCTACGATTTTTTATACTTTTATGTAAATGTTTTTTATTGTTTTATGTAAATGTTATTAGTTTTTTTTTGTTATTTGTTTGTTTTGTGTAAACTATCTGCCTTAGGGTGGGCATACGTCTATTTTCGCAGGACAGTGGTTTGTACATCTAGTTGTAAACATTTAAAAATTTAAAAGTATTAATAAATAAATAAAAAAATGAATTTTAACCATCATATTAATTCTGTAAGTTGGGACGTAGAACATAGTGTGATTTCTTGCATGACTGTATGTATCGGGGACATATATGTTACACTTTAGGCTTCTTATATCGCGGACCAATTACAATTACCTTCAGGAGAATATAGCGATGGATTCTTGGTTTATTGTTTCGAGGTTCCTATAATTGCATACAGTGAGAAGTTCACGTGGTGCGCATATTTTGGGTAACCACCCTTTGTTCTGTACCTGAATATTTTCTAATGTATTTGTTCTATAATATTCATTTATGAAAGTTGATGAAGACTCTTTTTCTATCGCATGGTCAATGTAGAGCGTCGTGGTATTTTGCTATGTCTGCAACTTGGTGCACCGTTTGTCTCAATCCTTCCTGGTCTTATACCTATGTGGAGTGTAGCAATAAAAGTGAGCCATGTAAGTTACATTTATTTACGAGTATTTATTTTCACTATTTTGTAAGTCACCTTTCTTTTGTTCGTTTTTCCTCAACTGTGTGATCACCAGGTTCTTCAAACTTTTGTTATTCTTTCTGGCAACATGTCAAAAATATGCTAGCATTATTTTACTTATTAGTTCATGTGATAAGAAGCATCTTCCTCCAGCACATACATCGAAAGTATTTCACCTATTATACCACTGTTGTCTAGAAAAAAATAATTTGCTTAAAAATATTTTAGTGACAATGAGACCATTTACTAAAAATTAATTGTTAACAAATATTTGAGTACCACTGGTTCCTTTTACTTAAATTAATTGTTTTGAAAATTTTTAGTAACACTGATTCCATTTACAGAAAAAAATCAGCTATCCTGGAATTCGAAGAACAAAGTGTTAATTCTTTATTTCATATTAAAAAAATCTGAAAGGAATATTTTTCATCATTAAAACACGAATAATTTTAAGAAATAATTAACAATTCTAAATTGAACGTTGAACTTTGACATCCTGATAAAAAATAAAACTTTAGTATTTTAACGAGTTCTTTTAAAATGGAGGATAATTGTATTTTCCGGGAGACGTGGCGGAGGTTTTTATAAAACCAAAAAATGCTAAATGACAAACCGATTTTCTTCGGGTGGTCACAGCTGTGGGATATTTTTTGTTGACATGAAAAAAGATTGTTATATTTCATCGTATTCTTACCCCGAAGTTCTTTTATAATCCAAGTTCAATTACTCTCTAATCGGGGGGTAGGAAAAGGGGACGCTTAAACAAAGAGTATAGGGGTGGAATGCGAGACACTTTCACAACGTCTGAAGTATGAGAACTCTTGACATTTTGGAGGGAAGATGTTGGAATATGAAACCGAAAAATTCGATACGATCGAAGGATAAGAAATGCCTACGATTAAGAAATAAGCAGTTTTGAATATATAATAAAATACAACGCGAAAAAAGAAATTTTCAATCGCAATACATTTAAAGTTTTTTTGGAAATGTTTTAAATATAATTGCGAATGCATCGACCGCTATTCATACAGGTACGTGCCAATAGTATGGTGAATAGTACATATGTTTTTAATATAACAGTCACAATACTGAAATACGAACTATCTGTAGTATTAAAGATGTGATAAAGTAAGCAGCGGATACTTTATTTGGACTAATTTATGTGAGGAGTAGAAGTAAAAGAATGTCAAAATAGTTGTTCGTGCTAACTTTTCTGGAAATATTACACAAAGTTTACAATTCAAAAGATGGAGAGTTTGCTTGCTGTTGATATCTAAGGTGTAAAGGTTAAGAAATTGGCCGTATGACCTTAAAAATATAAAAAAGAAGAATAGGTTATACTCGTATATAAAATGAATGATTATTAAAATCACCCATCATTGTGAACTGAAAAGAAAATATGGGCGGGAGGGGGGGGGGGTAATTTATGACAAAATACGTTATAAAGTGATAAGGGATGAATGTGAACATAAGGCTGATGTGTTGAGTTAGATGAACAAGAGTAATCTAATATGGTTTTGGAGTGTAGAACGAATGAATGAAACAAAAACTATCAAAACAAATAAACAGTGGAAATGTGAGTGGAAGGTGTATGGATGTAGAAGAGACGAAGAATGTGTGTCGAAATAGGAAAGTCATTTGTCTTTCTGTCTACTCCAACAGAGAAATGGTATGTACGTGTATGTATCTCTCTCTTTTTTATTCTTACATATCACACTTAACTTCATCTTGCAGAGGAGTAACTTTAAATATTACATTTAAAAAAAAAAATTTTTTTTATCAGTTTTGGGAAATAAAAATATTGAGAGAATATTGAAATAAATATATCTTATCGAAAAACAATGAGAAAAAATATTTCTGTTAGCTGGATCCAAAATTAGTTTTATTTTTTTAAAATCATCTGTTTATTCGCCACACCTATATTTACAATTAACTTTTTTTTTTTTAATATTTTTAATGTCCGTGATAGTGAGTTAAAATCCAGAGTTACAGCGCCCCTGAGGAGAAACTGCTCCCTAAACGGCGCTGTATAAATGATCATTTTATTATTACTATTTTCATCTTTTCAATGTAGAGATTTTGGTTAAATATTTTCTATGTCTCCCAAAATGTTCTTTCTTTCAAAAGGCCAGGGATTATATAAGGAAAGATATTACTTTCTAAAAACGATCGATAGCTGGTCAGAAACAAAATAAATTAGATAGCTCCTTTTCAAAGAAATGTTCCCTAAAGGATAATTAATTAAGACACCTTTATCGCCGAAAGAAGAAGGCGAAGAAGTGTTAGGTCCACAAACGTGTAATCCATGGGGAAACAATGGGCAATCCTGGCGAAGGCCATAAATCTCCCATTTCACGACCGTCAGGGTCATAACCGCAGGAAGTCGGGTCCTGGACGTCTCCAGTATTGGGTCCTTAATAGAGGGAAAATAGAGGAGTGCTGAAAATATTGGTATTATAACACTTGACTCAACGGAAAGGAAAGCTGTTGATTATTGGTAAATTTCTTTGTGTCGATAAAAGGAAATGTTATTTATATCCATAAATACTCGGAGTTGTCGAAAATGAAAGCTTCTAGTTAAAACAAATAAATTAATATATACGAGTATATATAATACTCATAAGCTGAGCTGAAGCTGAGTAGGATAGAAAAACTTCCAGATATTCTCTAGAGTAAATTTATGAAGCTTATATTAAATGATTTGATATATTTGTTATTTCTGAGTAAAGGCCCATTCCCAGGCGATTGATCAATACCAGAATCTTTGTATATTCTTTTCAATTTTTTTTCATAAATTATCTTTTGAGAACAATTCATATATCGTTAAAATATCCTTGTTGTTAATAAATATGTTTAAAATTTCTGTTAGTATCGTAAAATTTCTGTTAGTAGTGTATACATAAGTATTTTCCAAGGAACTTAATTTATCGTACATATTTTAGATTTTCAAGACTGTTTTTCATAGGTTGAAATTGCTTTTTGTAGTTGTTTCCATGTTTAGTTGGCTTCAATTATAGACTATGTTTTGAAGACGTTGCAGTCTTCGTGCAACGGCTTTGAAACGTCTGCGATTATTTGAGCCAATTCAACAACATCGAAAAATATTTTTAATTCACCCAATATGTATAGTTTTTTTATCTTGTACATTTAAAAAAAAAATAACCTAAGTTTTGAAGTTTTTTAACAAGTAGAACTTGTTTTTTTTAACAGCGTATGTTGCCTGCTTAGATTAATTTAATTTTTATTTGATTCAATTTATATCTGTTCGTTTTTTTTCAACGAATTATACGATTTGTAAACTTGTCAACATATTTCGCCGAACTACAGTAAAGTATGTCACTTGTGGGAAACATTTGCCAGTAAATTTTTGTTTATTTATGACCAACATACATAAACACGATACAAGAGGATAGTGCTTTACATATTGAATGTGTAACTTTTACATTTGATTTATAGGTCACCTTTCCCGAGAGAGTTCATATATATAAATGTGGGGTGGTTCTCAAATAAAGGTCACGGCCGATACCTTTACAGAAAATATTGTAAATCTGTTCTTTCTATGCCGACCCCGCAAGCGATACAGCGTGATAATATAGGAGTATATGTATGAATCAATATCAAATTAATAAATATCTCATTTCTCTAGAATTGATCTATGACCACAATATTTTTTATAACACTTGAGCTGAAAAAAAATAAATAAGAATTATATTCAATAAATAAATAAATATTTAGATGAATCTTATTGAATAAATAACTCATAACTTCATAAAGGACTTTGAGGAAACAATTGTGGACGTCTCTATAAGTCGTAAATCAGAAGCCTTCCGAAGGCCGTGACCGTGTATCAGGAAGTGGCTCGGTAATGTCTCCACTATTACGCTATGACCAGAGAGGAAATTGAAGCTTTTCCGGTGACAGCGAGGTGGAGATTGGAAGAGGGAAATCTCTTTTCACACTCGCTTGCTAAAATAGGAATTTGGTTAATGAGTAACTCCTGTTTGTGTTTTCGTGTCTTTAGACTTTATTTTTGTTCCAATTTTCATAAACATAAATAAAGAAAATGATAATCATTCTAGACATTTTTTGCGTTTCGTTATTCGATTCGGAATAATCTTCGTGGCTTAATGAGATGTGCTTCATCCGATACATGTATAAAAATAAATTGAAGAATCATTATTTATTTCAAAATATACCTGATCGTTGTTAACTCCCGTATAATTCACATCCTTATTCCTATTTTTCTTGAGCTGTATCATTTTTATTAGTTTCTTCCAAATACTGTTTTCAAGCACTTTGCTAAAGACATCAATAATTTTTAATACAACAGATGTTTGGAATAATATTTGTGTCTGCAAATATTATTCCAAAGATTAAAATTCAAATGATAATATAAATTATCATTTGAATTTTTTTGTCAATAATATTTTTAAATAATAATTTTAATTCACAGACTACGTCGATCAACCTACGATCAGAGCAAAACGTTTTATGATATATTCAAACACTCATTTTTTTTATTTTTGACCCCATTATGTATGTTATTGTTACCGAATTCATTGATTGTGTTTTTTGTTTGTTGTGTGTTTTTCTTTCGGTTTTTTTTTCCGTAGTATTTTTATAAAATAGTATGTGTGAATTTCAATAAAAAAAAGATTCAAAATTGGTCGGAGGTCGTCTTCAATCGCTTCTCTCCCTTGCTTTAAAAGACTATGCCACTTGTAAACCATCACTTTTCCAGGGCAACAGTCCCCGTAAACCGCTAACACCTCTTTCAAAATGATTTGAGGTGTTTTCTCTTATTTTGTAACAATACTGTCAAAACTAGACCAAAACTTGGTAAATCCACATATACTGTTAATGAGTCATGTTATCGGAATATGGGCATGAGTACTACCACCCCCTCCCTTAACCCCCATTATTCCGTAAATTTATTGACCTCCCCTCATATATGATTTAATATACACATAAGTTATAATGATAAGTCAGTGGTGATTTGTCTAGCAAGTGCTGCAATGGCGACGTTTTTTAATAAATTCGGAATGGAATATTAGTTCTTCTGATATGAGATAGTGTTGCCAGGTTTTAGCAAGGATTTCGCCACAAACGTATTTTAATGTAAAGCAACTTGAACATACGAGTACACCGTAATAAAGTCAAAATATTTACGTTTTGTTTTTTTGCTTATTATATTGTCTGACTTTTATAATTTGACAACATTAATTATATAGTCTATCGACCTCCTAGTTGCTAAGACGCCCTTTTTCCAGCTTGGAAGTTACGTGTTTAATTTCCGTTGGTACCCAATTTATTAAAAAAAGGTTCCATTTGTTTTCACTTCCACACACATTAACAAAGCTTTCTCAACATTTAATTATTATATGTTTATTTATTCAACACTTTCATGAAAATACACCAGGCGGATTAATTGCTTTAAAACAATGTATTCCAATCAACCAGTTTTTTGTTTCATAATTATTATTGGTATCCATGACTCTTTAACGTAGTGTATGACATATATTAAAAAAATAAATAAAATGAAAGATAACTGGTCTATTAGAATGAATTGTTTTAAAGCAATTATTTTGCTAATATGCCAATAATAAACATAGTGCATGAAATCAATATTTGAGAAAAAACTATAAGCAATTAAAATAATAAATAAATCTTTGGATAGCAGAAACAAAGATGCTAAAATATTGGAGTTAAGGATGAGAAATGTTATGCAATGTACAACAAAAGTCTAACACAATACTATAAAATACAACAGCCCTTGTGAAATTCTGTGGGATTTATTGTGTTGCATTAAAAGCATTAATTAATTAAAAAAACAAATTAAACATAAATACTGGTGACAGATGGTATCGTGGCTTAATGATACATGCGCTAGTTTATTATTCAGGTGTCCCAGGCTCGCCAACATGCTTAGTGTTAATGCTAATCGTTAGAATACGGTCGCCAACATGTTCGATTTATGCCGGGTATCACCCTGGTTTCAAATTCAGACCTTTTGTTATGGAAATGATTACTTTAGAGGAACTTAGAATTTGCAAAATGTAACTTGTAGAAGCGTTCTAGTAATAACATATGTAACATAATGGAGCTCTAAAATACACATTTATTTTAAAATCCTTTTATAAAATTCGTACCATATGGTATGTTAATTTTTAGATAAAAAGGATACATGCACGAAAAGATACTAAAATATCTTTCTCTTATCTATATTGAAGAATATAAAGAATCCAAATGTTTTCGATATTGGAAGAAAGCCGCTAGGGGAATGCATTTATCATTTGGAAAATAATCAAAAGGGAGAAAAAAGACAGAAAAAACAGAGGCTCTCAAAGCATGAATTGTCGTAACTGTTTGCGAGAAAATTGTTACACTTATCAAAAAAAAAGATATAAAAAAAAAACAAATTTTATTACGTGTGAAAACCTTATACCATGTGAATAAAACGGCAATAACGACGGACTTAAGGTCTTATCGACCTGTTAAGATTCAAGCGTAATAATTTATTATACAATCTGAGTGTTGAGGTGCTTTTGAATTGGGTCAATCTTTGTATTATTTAAAAAAATACTTCTTGCCGGTTTTACCCTTAGTCTGGAAATATATTCTTTTGGTGCAGTCAGTTTTTCTTGTTTTCAAGCTCTGTTTTTTTTCTGTTTTGGGTATTGTTCTCCGTATTGTCTTTTTATATTCTTCGCCATTGATATCTACGTATTTAAGGCTGTTCCCGTTGATTTAGGGGTTGATGGAGGTTCAGATTCGTAGCATGCCTCAAAATGTGGTTTTCAAATTTTTTCATAACCGTTACCTTATCGTACATACATTTTGACATCCTTGGTATAATATTATTGATTATTAGGGGTACATATTTTGATTTTTGATCTTGTTTAATTTGTATTGTAAGTTCCAATACATACATTTTTATGCAGTTTGTAGTTTAACAATATTATTTTTTAAATCTGCTCAGCTAAAAGTTGGAGGATATTGAATTTACCAATTGTATTAAAACTGCTATTTTATTACTACCGAAATAACTTCGAGTTGACCTGTCAAGCGCTTGTTGAAATACAGCAGCTAGTATACAATATATTTCAACCATCCGCAGAATGAACTGACAATTTCCTTCAATTTGCGAGTTGTATCAAATCGTGTTTTATTGTATTACACTTTCGTTGTATACAAAACCACCTGGTGGGCTAATCAACATGTGCCAATATTTTTGAGCAAACTAAAATTTTAAAGAGCCTTAAGTGAAAGGCCTTCGGATTTTAACGGTGATCGGGTCTGCAACACTTGGGTTCAATGACATGTATCTTACCAATTAGACCACGAAGATTATCAAGTTTATTATACAATCAAGTAAATAAATACAAAATATTATACACAACACAAAAAAACATTTGTTATTTTTTACCAAACATTTTAATTCCAGAACTCGAAAACTGATAAAAACAAAAATGTAATATTATTCCATTTACCAGTTTCGATTAACTAGTATGTACGAGTATGTTCAGAATGAATGTTGAATTTGAATTAATGATACTATATTTGTTGAATAAATGAATTTTAAGTCATTATATTTAACATTAACATAATTTTAAAATAATGATATTTCATAATATTCAATATGAAGTAACAATATTTCATATTCAACATAAATTAATATTTTTTTACGTATTTAATTTATTGTATTGAAATTTATTTTAATTTAAATTCAACGAATGATATTTCATATTTATTCCATTTAAATTTATGATATTTCATATCAAAATTTAAAGTAATGATATTTCACATGATTTTAATTTGACGCAATGATTTTTCATGTTCATTCAAATTGAAGTAATGATATTTCATATTTATTTCATTTGAAGTAATGATATTTCATTTAAAGTAATTATATTTCAAACGTATTTGATTTGATATAATGATATTTCATATAAATTTAATTTGAAGTAATAGTATTTCATATTTATTCAATCTCAAGTCATTATATTTCATATTCAATTATAAGCAATGATATTTCATACTTTTTATAATAATTACTGTATTCACAATAAATATTTATTCAATTGAAGAAATGATATTTCATAGTGAGTTATTATATTTTATGTTGATATTAAATTGGAAGTTACGATATTTTAGAAAAAGCCAATAGAATAAAAATATTTTATGAACTTTCGTTCTGTTTTATGTCTTTTGCGTGTTCAATTTTCATAAATGAATGACACACCTTCTTTATGTCTTTTTTTATGAACGGAGACAAAACACAGAGATAACACGGTAAGTTACTTACCTTGATAACATTTAAAAAGACATCTGGCATTTTTTTCAGACTCAGACAAAAAATGTTTATTTGCAATGTAAAATAAAGTTACTTAAAAACCTTCTCAAGACGTTAATAATAAAAATATTTTATTTTGTCAAATTTAAACTTTTTTGTGCGGAAAGGTAGATATATAGTAATTTAATTTTCACATTTTCCTCCCCAAATACTCCTAGCGCACATACGACTTACGTGGTCTACTTAGTAAGACGTATGTCTTTCGACCCAGCTATTGCGTGTTCGATATCCATTGGTAACCAGTTGTTTAAAGTAAGGTTCGACGAGTTAGGTTGCACTTGAAAATAATCTACTCTCTGAACAGCGCTATATAAATTAATTTTTTTTTCTTATAATGGTTTCCATTCCAGTTGGTATTAATTATTTTTAAAAGATTTCCATCTGTATTTTAATTTTGGCTTTTACAAGACCTTTCTGGTTGGTTCGAAGAGATTGCTACATGAAAATAAACTAGCTAGGTTGGATTGCATTTCGGTATAGCCTTTTTTACCAAATGAACACTATGCACCGACGCTCACTTAGTAAGATGTTTGTCTTTCTCCGATCATTTTGGATTCGATTTCCAATTGTACTTATAAAGGGTCCCAGTCTATTATTTTCTAGTAAGATTTTTAATAATTTTTTGATTGGATGAAATAAATAGTTTCATGGCAATAATCCAGTCAGGCCATATTGTGTTCAGTGGAAATGTAATACAGGACCATTTTAGTGTGTGTTAATGACTAGTGATTTTTTATTAATTTTAACTATGTAGTATCATGACGCACTGGTGTCACTTTTTAGTGAGTCACTTACAATTGTTAATTTAAAAAAAAATTGTAGTTAGTTACAATATAGTGGAAAAGTTTCTAAGAATGGAGTTTTTCCTATGGTGTACTTATCAACATCTCTAATAACAGTAATAATAAAATGACAGTTTATAAAGCGCTGTTTAGAGAGCAGACTCTCCTCGAGGGGCGCTCTTACTCGGGATTCGAACCTACTATTATTGAAAGAGTAAAAATCTTACGAAGAAAAAAAAATTATAAGTGGAGTGCAAGAATACGATGATAGGGGCGGGGCTGTGGCCATTAGATAGGGTATTTCCCCACATCTGCACATATTTATAAAAACATTTTTGGTAAGAGCACCATATAAAACGCGAAAAGATACAACGAAATATCTTTGTAGATCTTTCGATATGTGATAGTAACTGATTCGGCTTCAAGTGTATTGTAGAATATGTATGTAGTGTTCATGTGTAATCATACATTTTGACCTCCCAAAAAGGGTTGCCCTCAATTGCTTCTTAAATTTGTATACGCCATCCTTTTTCTTTCACTTAGAGGCAGACCATTCCACGCCACAGGACCAGTTACTACAAAATGCATATCATAATACCCTTATATATCATACATGTCTTTAGCGAGATGGTGGGATATTTTGTCGGAAAGGGGCTGGGAATTGGTTGGAAAGAAGTCTGTTTTTATTCAGCATTTTTACTCATATAAATATTGAAGTTCTTTTATATGTGTGTCGTGGTACGCATTCCAATGATAAAAGTAGAATTTCTTTGAAATTTTTTTTTTCATACTCTTTTTTAAACGTACAATATATTACGAGAGTATTTATTGTCTATTGTGTTAATGTAAAATATCCAAATAGATGAAAACAATTTAATTAACGAAATTATGGAATTCCTGTACTGCCAACTTATATTGTTATTCACTCAAATATAAAATTTTCATAGATTTAACAGCTTGCTGATTAAAAGTTACATTCCTACAATTGAACATTTTAATTTGAATACCAAATATAAAAGGAGTCTCTATTTCATTCTGTTACGTAAAAATATGCGGGGGAAATTGTTTTTTTTATGAGTTCGATTGAACATAATTCTCAGTCAAATAATACTGAATTGAAAAAAATTAAAAATAAATAAACGTTTGTTAATTAGTTTTTATAATGGTATCTTTTTCTAAGCATATTTAATTTCTTTCTCTTTAAAACATCAAAAAATCAATTTTTTTTCGTGCATGTACTTTTTACAATAATAATCCAAATTTATGGTTTATGGAGGTTGATAATAAAAAAAAATGTAGAAGAGGTGGCGTACCACACTTATCCAATGACTGCTTTAGAAGATAGATGGTCAGTGAGACTTGGTACTACGATATCAGTTGGTTATTTACTCACATGAAAGCGCCCTTGCCATAGATACAGGCCAAAGATAGGGGCCGATGTATGGGATCCTTTACAAATCTTTCTCTATGCTGCTTTTGGCGGGAATCTATTCCGTTTATCAAAAATGATGTGCTTAATGGTTTGCCAAAGCAGGAGCAACGGGTCTGACTTTATAACACGGATGAAATAAAGAAATTGAAGTTTATTGATTCCAGTTTATCTCTAGAAGTGATACTTTGACGTACAGGTTGATTGGTCCTTCATGATACATTTTTAATAATTATTATAGAATAAACATATGATGTTTCGTTAACTAATAAAAGAAAATAAATTGTGATTTTATTTGTACCTTAATGTAGGAATACTTTTTTGTATACTTTTTAAATTTAGTTCAATTTTTTTTCATAACTTCAAATATTTTTTAACACAAAACGCATGAACCGTATGAGATACCAACTTCCTCAGCAGCCTCCCTTATAGCGATTCGGACATTACTAAGCACAATATCTTTAATTTTTCATCATTGTGGTTGATGTTCTAGGACGCCCATCCCTCTTGTCATCTTTAACGTCTTCAAGGCCCTCTGGAGAAGGTTTGTACCATTCATAAACCCCTGGTGTCGACATGGTTTCATCGGGAACCGAACCTGTCTACTAGTCATGTGGGTCATTTTAAATAACAAGATCTTCAAATAATGATGCGGCAAGTCCATGAGGTTTGTTCAAGACAGCCGAGGGATCTAAATCTTGAGTTAGATCAATTTTACATTGTTGTAACAAACAATGTAAGGTGTATAAAATAAATGTTTTATGAAAAAAAACATCCGAATAGAATTTTAACAAAAAATCAAAAAATGTATCCGTCAAATTCAAGAGTCGTCCCATAATGAACACTATTTTTTATAACCTAACATTCGTTCAAGTTTTGTAATAACTATTATATATTAGGGGAACTAAATTGAAAAAGAAAATGATGTACTTATATAAAGATTTAATTCTCTTTTAAGAAATGAATGTAATTCCGAGTAATATATAATTACTTCTGCAAGTTTTATACGTTGAAATGAATCTTATTTCTCATACAATTTTTCTTTCCCCCCCCTCTATCTCTATGACGTCGGAATTATCAGACGTTTTTTTTAACAAATATATTATTTAATTGTGAATTGGCCTTGTATAGTTACGAGTGTAACCTTACGAGTATATCCGATCAATCGGATTTCATAGGTGAAAAAAGCTTACTTTATTTTTTGGATTTAACGGAACACGATTCATTAGATAATATAAAAAGAGGAATTTGTTTAGATTTCACAAAAAATGAACCACAAAAAGTGATTAAATGTACTAGAGGAAATACATCTAATTTTTATGCTATTTGAACTATTTTTCCAACTTAAATTTAATTCCGAATTAGATTTTAAAGTTTCCGGTTTCAATACGTACGGACAGATAAACCGCCCATTTATGGTCAGACGATGTTTCAATGAAAATTAGATACTTCTACTCTTAGTGGCGTGTTTATTTATTTTACATTTGATACAGGTTTGACCCAATTACATGCAATAACAAGAAAAAATATATAACGTCTAAATATAGAGCAATAACAACCGGAACAATGTTACTCATGATTACTTGTGAAGTGACTCGGTTATAATTACAAATTTTAATAAGGGTTTTAATGTTCAATTTATCCACCGAGATCTGGAAGATGTCGATATCAGAAAATTTGTTTAATAAGATTATTCCGCAAGCGAGGGGTAATGCTTTTAAGAGCTCAGTTTGTGAATGCGACACTGTAAACAACAATTGCCTGATACATTAAACATACATCTGTGAATCAACAAAGGGTTTGCTTTTTTTCTCATTAGCAATTTGTATATGTGCGCAGATTTCTTATATGATACTTAAGTCTTAGTAATATCCAAGCATACTCATTAAAAATGTGGGATACAGCCGTTGGTAAAATCCATACGCTTTGTAATAAAGGTGTCGGAGAAATTTATTTTGCACTCGTTCAACAATCAGATAATTCTGGATTCCTCTTTATAGAATTACATCAACTACAGCCGATAGAAGACGTGTTGTTTCGTTATATTCTGAAATGCTAAAAATTGAATATCACGCGGTATCAAGTTTCTTTTAAAATAAGGGAAATTCCCAGCAAAGATTAAATGACGTCAGCATCTAATCGCTGTTAAATTTCTGCCGCGCTTTTCACATCTTTTTAAAGAAACTTGATAACCACGCTATATATTTTTTTTAAATTTCAGATTATAATGAAACAACTCGTTTGTCGACTAGTTGACACATTACTGAAGGTAGTGGTATCACACTTCAACTGATAAACTCTCTTATTTGTTCAGGTTGAAAACTTTTGGACCTATGTGGTATATTTTACAATCAATAAAAAAAAACGAAGTTGAGCAACTAAAAGATAAATGTACTATTTTAACGAAATAATTAACTTCGACTATAAGAATTTTTTGTTTTGTAATTTATTTTTAACAAACACTGTTTATTCCACTTTTTTATGGCGGTATAACCCTACCGGTTTCAAGGCTTTCACCTCATCTTCAGGGGAGCGCAAGCAAGACTAAATGCTGTTCGGACTGGCACCGATATAGACACTTCAACGGTTGGAGGCGGGAGGGGTGAGGGGAAGGCTAGGTATTATTTCGGCCAAGAGCGGGGAGATTTTGGGGAAATAACTATTCAACAGATGCTCTGATCGGTATACTGACTTAGAAATTTCTAGGGCCTCTAATCTGTCCAATCTATTTCCGTCGAAATAATACCTAGCCTTCCCCTCACCCCTCCCGCCTCCAACCGTTGAAGTGTCTATATCGGTGCCAGTCCGAACAGCATTTAGTCTTGCTTGCGCTCCCCTGAAGATGAGGTGAAAGCCTTGAAACCGGTAGGGTTATACCGTCATAAAAAAGTGGAATAAACAGTGTTTGTTAAAAATAAATTACAATGTCTTTAAACCTCCACAACGTTAATGCCTTAACTATAAACAACATAAGAATTTTTTTTTTAAATAATATATTTTCCGAAATGATCATTATTATCGACACTACAAATTGAAACCGCAACCTTTGGGTTGGAAGGTGTTTTACTAACTAAGCTATGGAGGTCGTTACATTTATTTTACTTTTATAACTTTGTTGCCATGCCCAAAATCCGTTTGCATATCCTAATGTCGGGACTTAGATTCCATTATGAGAAACTAGCTTTGCTTTAATTGAAATAATCCGGTCAGTCAACACATTGTGGAAATATTGAACGAAGATCATAATAGTTATATTCAAAAAGAAAAACCTTACGAACACTGGGAAATTATCTTTTACTTATCATAGTAACATCAAGATTTTCTTTAGATGAAATGATCCCGGTATATTACGAGAGCAATGCTTAAGTCCAGTTGGTGTCATGTTACATAGGAAATAGGCATGGCCTTTTGATTAAAAAAAACATTTTGAAATGGATAGTTGGACCGAAGTATTGTTATTATAACAAACCGGGTTATTACGCTTCAATAGATTCTCGAGAAAGGAGGTACAACATATCGCGGGGATGAATGCAATCAATAGTATGATGAAGTAATAAATTATAATTGCGTTATTGCAACAAATTTGATCAATTTCAACCAACTTATTTGGAAAAATGTTGAAAAAAGGCTTAGTTAATAAATGCAAAAAAAAAATAATTACGAAAAAAGGGATGAATAAAAAACAATGTACTCTTCACAAACATCAAAGTGGTGAAAGTAAAGAGAAATATCTAAAAAAAGATGAGTTCTAAATATGGTGACAATGACGCCTGAAAGTATTTCTGGGCCTTTGCCATAAAAGTGCTTTAACTGCAATTATTCATCTCGTTTAACAATGTTATTTCAGTAATTAAGGTCTATGCTTTAAATACTTGAAATTATAAGAGTTTCGGAGTTTTTTTTAGAATATGTGATCTAGTTTTCTAAAGCTACTGGTTTCATAACAAGTGACAACCTTAAGAACATGTCATATAAAAAAAACTAAAAAAGAAAACGTTTATTTACCTGTTGTTAAAAAAACCAGTTACACGAGTACTTGATGAAACTTAAAAGAAACTTTATAAAAGTTAATTAACTATAAAGCGAGTACACCAAAAACACTTTTACTAAGTGGTCCTCGTTTTTGTATAAAAAAGTTTAAAGTGTTTGTAGTATAAAAGCAGTCGTAAAAGTAAATTGGTTCCAAGTTAAAAAAGAATTTCGTTGCCAAAGCGGATTTGAACAGATTAGTGTAAATAAAGTACTCATTTGGAGGTATTGACCCGATTTCGCTATCCATTTGTGTAAATAATTCATACATAGAATCCAGAGTTTCAAATTATGTAAAGTAGTTTTAAAACGTCAACTTTAGAAGGCACTTAAGTTAAAATACGTGATTGATTTATTTCAGAAACAGGGTGATTTACATTTCTTGAAATAATCATATTCTTTTTCTTTTCAAAAACATTTTCTCACTAAAGAAAAACGCTGTGTTTTGTATTTTCACATAAAGCATTTCTGTTTTCTAAAAATTCTTGAAGAAGCAACATATAATGTTGGTCTAACGGAAATCAAACATGTCACTCATTTATTGGTTGGGAGGCTTGATAAGGTTCGAATATATTGAGAGAATGGTTCTGAAAGAATTATTTCATTGAAATAACTTTAACTTATTGAAGTTGTCCAGGCTGCCGATTAATTAATGTAAGGATATGAAAGAAAAGGGCTAAGATCTGAATACAAGATAGGGTGAGGAATGATTGGATAAGGGACAACCATTTATTGGAATCGGATGTTTTAAGTTAAATTAAGAAATGAATGTTGAGGTTGTTTGGACATATCAAGAGAATGAGAATTACATAGCCAATATATATGTCTGAAATAAATGGCGTGCAAAGTAGCTGAAGAAAAGAATTCAAGAATATATTTGGTGAAATTTAAACTTAGCGAAAGGTAAGAAATATGAAGATCAGGAGAGCATGCATGATGAGATGTGTAGATGTTGACCAGACAAAGGCTATGTGTGGAGAAATCTATCGTCTCTGTCAACCCGAAAGACTTATGGTGTGATGGTATGTGTATGTGCTAAAGTTGGAATTAAGTCAATTAAGGACCATAAATTTAAATACCATTTTGTAGAATATTTTAATTGTATACATATGTCACTAACTTAAGGCTGTTGTTGCTAATATGACCTCAAAATATTTCATATAATTAAAAAAGAAAAATAATTTATTGTGAAAGTTTCCTATAAACCAATGCATGAAATATCCGCAGGCAGTTGTTTCACAGGAAGACCTCTAAAAATGGAAGTCAATACATCAAGAGAAGCAGTCGTGATAACAGACCACAAATCTCATTTAAGAGACAAGATAATAAGATATTTGATTTTAAAACACGACGACGTACGTGGCCTAGTTATTCAAACACGAACGATTACGAGCAACGAGTTCCGTGCTTACTCCAGTGGCTCTAAATCCAAAGGCTCGTTTAATGGAGCCGAAAATTATCTTGTCTCCCGGATTCGTTCCTCAATATGTCTGAAACCCCAATTTAAATAAATCGAAGGGTATCATGCGAATAAATTTCAAAAAGCTATATAAAAACCATTCATTTATTAAAAGTAATCAGTTTAAATTATTTTATGATATAAAGGAAATCTCACCGATGTACTATAATTCTGTATAAAAACCTAAAACTATATTACTTTTTATATTTTTCTGGCAAGCTGGAGGGCAAAGTAAATTTCATTCCATGTTGAACAAGGATAGCATGCCCACAAAAAAAGGACAAGAGGACATATACAGGGGTAATTCTTTTAGCGGGGAAGCCTCTGAGGTTTAACAGGAGAAATTCGGCTGAAAAAAATCAAAGGACAAATTGGAAAAAGGTTTTCCAAGTTGAAACCAATTTAATTTAAAATTGGTTCAAGGCAAGACACATTCGACCGAGTATGTGGGGTAGGTGGGGGATTTTTTAAACATAGGTAAATTGGTTTTTACGAGATTTATTCGTTTTCTTAACGTAATATAAAAAGATAAGTATTTAACGCCTTAATACAAGGTGTACGTAGATTATATTTTTTCCTAATTTTGTTCGAAAAGTTTCGCAGTTATTTTAATCTGTCGTATAGATCTTGTAAACTATGACTTTCTGCAGCTTAAAGTATTGACGCTTAGAGAATATTGCAGCTTTCATCTTCAAAGCAAAACTAATATGTAGCTAATATTCATTCATAATAATTCATTCTCAGATCATTTATCCCCATTGATTACTAGTCATTTACTATATCATATGCTGTAATAATTTTCCATTATTTGCTAACACCAACATATCATCTGCATACAACATCGTTTATCAACCTGTGGGTCGCTAACCACCACGAGGGGGGGGGGGGGGTATTAGGGGGGTCTAGAAGATGAAAAAAACTTACGTGTATAAATGCAAAATAAAACAATTTTTGGAGAAAAACGAATACATATGATTTAAATGTAATAAATTTTTGCAGGAGGGCTGCAAAGCCTCAATTTTATTGGTTTTTTATATTTTAAGGGGACGTTAGGCTAAAAAAATTTACAAACAATGACATACAACATCCCACACATATTTCTGATCATTTTTTTATGTTACCTAATACCATTTGGAGATTTTTAACATATGATTGATTTAATAAATTAAATTTCACAAAAGGGGTAAAGCAAGGATGTGTAATGTAACCCAAGTTATTAAATATTTATCAATTGTATGTAAATACTGATAATATACCCTTGCTTCACCTTTTTTGTAAAATTAAACCACTCAGTCAAGGAACCATTCATTTTTATGAAGGCTCTACTCTCAGCATTCATCAAATCAGTATTTTACACTTAACACCATTTTCATTCAATATATTGCATATTTCGCTTAATTTTTTTCACCTACACATTTTAACAATCATAGATATGGTAAAAATTGACCACGCACCCTCATCCACTTAATCGGGAAAACTAAAACGAGAAACGTAAGATCATAGAAAATATCTGGACATGAACCTCGAAAGCCCTCATTAAATAATTAACGAACAGTTAAACATAACGTTTATGAGAGGATACTCAAATTAAATTGGAGGTCCTTTAGTAAAACCAATAAAGGACCACATGAAGCGATTTTAGATGACTAAAGGTTATGCTGTATTGTTAAAGGCGATTTAAGTTTTTAAGTATCAATTCAAAGGAATGGTGAAGCTGACGCTAAAAGGTCTTTAATAAAATATAAATTTTTATGGTAAACTCGAGTCTTTTGAAGAATAAACTCCATTTTTGTTAGTACACTCTTCAACAACCATAATAGGGAATCGTTTATAGAAAAAAGCGTGGAAAACTTTACAAGATTTCCCGTTGACTTGATTTCTTCAAGTTTTGTGTGTCATGGGTTTTGGCAAACTCATTTGTAGAAGAAAATACAACATTTTTGAAGGAATAAGAATTTTTTTGTTTTAATAATTAAACGCCTAACAAACATGACATTTTAATATTTATCCTTCTTTTTCCTCTTGGTTTAGGTCGTATGACCTGTTTGTGACGGTGGGCTGTCCTGGGATGATGAGGTTCAGCTGTCCTTCCACCTTTTCGGCGGCCTTCCTGGTAATCTCCTGCTGTTAGGGTTTTCAGTCTTTGTGATTCTTGCCAGTCTTATATCCTCCATGCGGTCCACATGATTCCTCCAGAAGCGCCTTCTGTTTCTTCCCTACCTCACTATGTCTTCAACACCACAGGCAGACCTTATCGTCTCATTTCTGATCCGATATCTCTAAGAGTTCTGCCTGCGATGGAGCGTAGGGTTTCATTTCTGCCACCCTGAGAACGTTTTTTGTCCTGTTGGTATCGGCTCTCACTTCTATCCCATATGTCATGATGGGGCGGACGCATGTCTTATATATCCTGACCTTACTTTCGGTTAGCATGTGTTTGTTTCTCCATATAGTGTCCCGCAAGCAGCCAGCCAAAGCTGTCGCTTTATTAGTTCGTGCTCATACTTCACTATATAGGTCACTGTTGCTGGAGATCTCTACACCTAGGTAAGTGAATCGCATGACTTGCTCGATGGGTATGTTATCGACGATCAGTTTGCATCTGAGTGGCTCTTTGATATTGTTAAGCACTTTGTTTTATTGACAGAAATCGGCATATTGTATTTCTTAGAAGCAAGGTGAAATTTGTAGGGCATTCTCCGAAGATCGTCTTCACTTTCTTCTAATATTGCAGCGTCGTCGGTATAACACACTATACTGATTAATTTATTTCCCATTTTGTAACCCAGGCCCAAAGAAGTCAATAATATTAATTAAAGCTATATATAACATACATCTTGTAAGTTTTTTTATCCATAGTAAAATATTTATCATTAACATTGTTTCAATTATACGACTAACCATAGAGTACAAATACATTATAATGCAAAAATCTCACCATTTAATAGATGCATAGAATTACTACATTAGGCAAGGCCTGTGACGAAGTGGTGATATTCCTTGATCATAAATTTCACACGATTGTCCTTGCATAAATGGCCAGCTGAAGACTTTACCTACGTCTTTACACGTTTTTAAATCTCAGCCCATAATATAATCTCGAAAACCATATTAAAATCATGTTTAACAACTCTACGCCACACATTCTATATTCGCATCAATCATTCACTCATATGCCGATGTGGTGATCTCCAAAGCCCTCTCGCTCTCCTCTGTCAAAGAATACTCTTGTTGAATTTTTTTTATTTGAAAGTGCACACCAAAAAAATCGTCACAGTCGTTTAGGAAGACGCTGTCCATTCTTGGCTCAAGAAAGTACATTCTAGTTTAATATATGCTCAAAATTTGTGATAAGAAATATCTGTCGGAGTATTGATTATCTTGCTAGACTGCTCGCTAAGTCTTTTAGGTTCGAATATCAGCAGATTCTGAGATAATTTCACTGTCAGAGTTTTAATCAATCCAAATTTTGCACACCACCTACTTTTGTAGTTGATTAACATAATTTTTAAGAGCATCCTAAATAAATGAGTATTTTTTACATACATTGAGTTCAAACTAGATGATGAAAAATTGAGATATAGTCTGATGCTTCGGAGAGCCTGGAAGGAAAGAAGATGTTTGTTTGCGTGCTATAGTTGTTGCTTTTGCAGGAAGGCAGAAAGTTTGGGGTTGAAGACTATGAGAAAGGTTGTTGTGCACTTTTAATTAGGGCACGGAAGTCATAATTGTTAATTCATTAACAATGTTGGCTACTAAAATTGACTATCAGTCAACTTATTGTTTTTTTGTTTAAGTTTAGCATCCTATTTCAGTGCTTTTAGTAGTATTTTTTTGTTATTTTTATACCTGTTTTAGCTACAAATTGCTAACACTGAGACCAAAAAAGCAATTCCAAGAAGTTTCATTTCTGAGAGTGCTGAAAAGAAAAGGAATTGCAAAGGCTTCAAGTTTAAAACTGAGGCCATTATAAAGATTAATGATCTGGTCTGAGTTAATTAAAGTTTTGAGTACCAATCCCTTACAAATCTACGAAATGTCTCAAACTGTCGACAGTTCCGGTTGAAACAGTAAATATGGTTAGTTAATTAAATAAAATTGCATAAAGAGGATAATGAAACAAGCATAAAAGTTAAGGGATAATAGTGGAGAGCCTTATTAATTTCCTAGCGTTTAAGGAAGATAATATTTGCAATATTTGCTTGAATTTTTTTTATATACTCGGAGATCTCCTGTTACATAATGTGGGTTCAATAATGAAACTATGTTGGATAGTTCCTCTGTTATAGTACCCTTCTCACAGTCGGATGCTCAGGTTTCCCATCCATGACACAGCCTCAGGAGTAGCCCGATGAATCTCTTTCAGTCCTCCCGAGAGTAAATATATTGAACATTCATTCACGATATGACCGAACAACTGAACCATATATGCAAGGCGTGTACTGCAACCATGGCCATATCTAAGATGATTCAGAGTATACAATAATCTTCATGGTAAACTCTTGGAGAAGAACTTTAGAATCACTCACAAGGTGAAGATTTCCGATAGAGGAACAATTAAATTGCAAACCCTGCTTTCCTTGGTTTGCTTTTCTTAGATTCATATTTGTACTATATATTTGTTTTTTAAATCTTTATTTATTCATTCGTTCAACATGCCAAAAAAACTACCTCAGAGTGATTTTATTTATCTTAATCTACAGATTAGGCTTAAGTTCACATTCATCCCTAATTACTTCATTCCGTTTCCAGACATATTGTACATATTCCCCCCCCCCCCCCCCGTGTATTATTCCCATTGCACGCATTTTTCCTTTTAGCATTTTTCTACGTCCATGTTACACTCACATACATCAAAGTTAATACTAAAATACTGTTGTGGACTATCATCTTAGCATATTTTGATACTATCCGGTTCGAGTATATATGTTTAAAAGTCTCATTGACATTTTTTCAGTTTTATATCTCTCTCTAAAACAAACAAAAAAAAACGCAAATCTACGAGTATATTAATTTACTTAATTAGAACTTTACTTTTTCAAAATACTGTTTTGGAGACTTATTAAATTTTAAGCATTAATAAAAGTTACTATTTTACCAATTTTCAGTGATACCGAAGACAACTAAAGGTCTAGGAAGCGACCAAAAGAACGGTTGGCGTAGAATATTCGTTAAATAGAAGGCATAAATGACAGCTAACTGTGACGCCGCTGTGTAGCATTTAAAATGTTGTTGATGAGATATTGACCAAAGATCACAGATAATTGGAAGAAAACCATTAATTTATTGTTCCGATACATTAAGCTTCAAAAAGATAATTCGATATGTAATTCTGCAGTTTAATTTTTACATTTTCCTCTCTTGTTCTAATGTTTTCGGTTTGTTTTTTTTTTCGATTTTTTTTTATCACAAAAACGAAATCTGTCAAAACGATGTGTATCACAAATGTACTCGTATAATACTCCTTTGTTTTTGTTGAAATTTCAGAAACAAAAAAATGTTTTATCAAGGGGATTCTTTGCGTTTGTTTTATAAGGCATAACATAAAAATACTCCTAGAAAGACATTTTTAATGATTTTTCATTGTTTGTATTAAAAACGAGGTCTTTGTTTTATCATATAAAATATTTTGTTTCTATTGCGAGACAAAGCGAATTTCTTTCTTGGTACAGAGATTTCAATTGAAATAATTTCAAACGAAAATATATTATGAATGTATTTTAATCACTTCCAAGAGTCTTCCTCTTGATCGTTTCCTGAATTCTATGGATCAAGAGCATCATGGTCATCAACTATCCTAATCCAACACAAGCGATCTATTGTTCTATGTAGCACCTCCTGAATTGAGAATCCCGTTGCCTTTTTCACCTGGTTACTCCATCGGATGGATGCTCGACCTGTACTTCATTTGCCATTCACACTACGTCAGAATTGGCTGGTTAGGACTGTAATCTTGTGTGTCCCAAGAATCATACGATTATTTTCTAACACAGTACAGAGAGACGTGTCTCAACCCCGAGTTTTTAACAAATCTGATTTTTTGATAGTTAGTAGAATGTGAAAGAAAAAGAAAAAATACATTTATTCCATATGATGTTCCTTTGCGTGTCATTCAGGAGATACGAAATTTGCGCGTGGTCATTGATTTGAGATTAATATTTGCTCCACATGTGACAAGCATCATCACTAGGCCAGTGTGTGCGCTGATATTCTGTCTGATAAAAGGAAGTTAACGGATTCGTATTGGTACTGTTTCAAATTGTCAATTTTTATTATGATTATTCTAAGCTTGTTCGTTTAATCTGTTTGCAAACTCCCCTCAAAGTCCACTCGACAACATCAATTGTTCTATTATAGTCATCCAAATATTCCTACAACTCACAAATCGATAGGTTTTACAGAATGGATACTTTATAGACCCAATTAAATTTTACTCGAACCCATATAAAATAATCTCGAAGATAACTTTTATTGACTCTGTTATTTCTGCGAATGTTTCTGTTGGATTGTTCAGCTTTTGAAACTTATTTTTGTCTGGTTAATGTATTTGTTTGTTAAGTTTCGGTTTTTAAATTTGAAGTTTATGAAAAAAATTGCATGACCCACTAAGAATTGTTGGGACTTTTAAAACGATCTATTTCTTTCTAAGAGAGTAATTTATGTAAAACAATGGGCTAGATTAAAACATCTTAATAATCCGATTATTTTATTAAATACTTATTAGCAAGACTAACGAGAATATCTTGTCCACATGGGGTATATTATTGGTTTCAAAGAAGGAATTTCTCATCAAAAATTCGAAGAAATCAACACTTTGATTTTAACATTGAGATATTTTATGTTTGAATGTAAACCAAGGAATAACTTTGTTACTTAACGAAATAGTGGAATATTTAATTAATCTCATAAGATTGTTTAATCAAAGGTTTCAGTTTCAATGTTGTTGTTGATATAATGAAAGAGCATGCCACTTGCTAATAAGCTCGCCAGATTGTTACACAGTAAAGAGTTCATAAATAATGAGCTCATAAACGGTTTTTGTATATTGGTTTTATATTTATATCGGAAAATAAATTGAATTTCTTAATAACTTTCCACTTACATTTATTATGACCATTTGCCGCCTTTCACTCTATGAACCTAAACTAAATGCTCATAGAGTGAAAAGCATCAATAATATTACTAAAATAAGTGGTAAATTATCAAGAAATTTCATTTAAATTCTGATATAAATAAAAAAATAAAAAGATCATCGAATTTTATCAAGAATACACAGTAGTATTGTAAAAATTAACCGAATCTTCGTAAAGTTGCTGCTAATGTTCTTCCCCCATGATATGAGTTAACTGGACTGTGTATCTATACGAGTATTTGACTGAATGAATGATGTTTGCGCTTTCCTTTGCAGGAAGAGAGAATAATGGTCATTTTGAAATGTAGAATTAATTACGGTTCTTTTTCAACTTCTGCATGATGATGATGGGGGTTTGATTAATGACTCAAGAGGGATAACACTCACTCTTTTTGGATACATACATTTTGTGCTAAAAGATTTTGAGTTTTTGTATAATAGGTTTACCAGTACATAAACTTGAAATAACTTCAGCTTTGATTCTGACGATAGTTTTGACTTGAATAGTTTTTTTAAACTATCTCCGAATTCTTTTACCACTTTTGTCTAGAATAATACCAATTAGTACATAATTTTATTTTTTTTCCTTCTTATATTTTTCATCATGTTGTTATAAAATAATAGACTTTTGAAATAATAAAAATATAAACGCTGAAAAACACATTTCCATTGCCTTGTTTGTACGAAGCATGTTTCCAATCCGGAGTTGTTGGTTCGATTCCCGTTGGCACGTAGTATAATATTTTTAATAGTGTTGTCTAATTTTTACCTGAAGATATTTTCAACATTTATTTGGTTGGTTGGTAAAAGATGGTAAAAAACGATACGATGAACATATGACGAAAGTGTAATACACCATAATACAATTTCAAAATCTGTTAAACAATAATTTTACCAAGGTTCAAGAAGAGTGACATTCACTTAATTTAGTTAACCCTAACATGCCTCTCTTGACGGGGAAATCCAAGAGATGAATAACTAGGAGAATGAGTATTCCCAAGATGAGTGGAACGCTTTAAATGTGGGACAGAAATATATATATATATATATATATATATTATATATATATATATATATATATATATATATATATATATATATATATATATATATATATATATATATATATATATATATATATATATATATATATATATATATATATATATATATATATATATATATATATATATATATATATATATATATATATATATATATATATATATATATATATATA